>JALPQD010000302.1:1827955-2302397 GCA_023101885.1 Typhlomys cinereus | reverse complement strand
TTGGAACATAAAATATGCTTCAGAATGAAAAATGGTTCTGGACAGAGGTAAAAATGGAAATTCAAAATACCTAGAACTAAATCATAATAGAAACAAATCATATCAAAACCCTGGGATACAATAAGGTGGTCCTAAGAGGAAAATTCATAGCATTCAAAGCCTACACACACACACAAATAAACACACACACCCGTGAACAATCTAACAATGTACGTAAAAGCTTAGAGAAACAAGAAGTAGATTAGCAGGATAAGAGGAGAAATAACTGAAACGAGACAAAGAAAATAATACAAAGAATCAAACAAGCACAAACATGTTTCTTTGAAAAACTTAACAAAATTGACAGATGTTTAAACACAGGTGTCAACTTGACTGTTGAGGGTTTGAAGTTCTGGGCACATTTGTAGAGAATTGGGTGGGTGAATTAGACCCACCAGCAATCCTACAGAAGATTGTCTACCTGATGGGGAAGGCCCAGCCTGTGGTGGGTGGGATTAGGCCTGGAATAAATCACAGAGAACTGGTTGAAAGAGTGGGCATCCTTGTGTACACTTGCCAGACATGCTGGTCTGGCAAGTAAGGATCGTCCTTGAGCATAACATTATGGATATCTATCTTAGTTGCCTGGTGGTTGGATAGAATACAGGTGGTGTTTTCGATTTTCTTGTATTTGTATAGGCTTCTTTTGTATCCTAGCATGTGATCCATTTTGGAGAAAGTTCCATGGGCTGCGTAGGAATATGTGCATTTCTTAGTGTTATGATGGAATGTTGGGTAGATGTCTGTCAGGTCCATATGGTTTTTGGTTTGGTTTGGTTCCAGTGTATCTTTGGCCTGTTGACCTGCTTATTGGTGAGAGTGGATGTTGAAATCCCCTGCTATTACCATGTTTGTTGTTTTAAATGTTGTAGTGTTTATTTCATGAATGTGGGTGAGCCTATATTTGAAGTGTATTGTTTAGAATTGTGCGTTTTTCTTGATGTATTGTTTCTTTGATTAGTATTAGATACCTTTTGTGTCCTTTATGATTTGTTTTGGTTTGAAGTCTATTTTGTCAGATAGTAGGATAGCTATTTCTGAATTACTTTGGTGTATTTTCGACGATTCTTTGACCTTAAGATTGTTCCTATCTTTCAAAAATGAGGCGGTTTCTTGGAGGCAAAGTATCAATGGTTTATATCTTTTAACCCTTGCTGTTAGTCTGTTAAAGTTATAACTAAGAGGTTTTTGTTGATTCCTGTCATTTTTGAGTTTGTTTTGCTTTGTGTGTGTGTGTGTGTGTGTGTGTGTGTGTGTGAGAGAGAGAGAGAGAGAGAGAGAGAGAGAGAGAGAGAGAGAAAGAGAGAGAGAGAGAGAGAGAGAGAGCATGTTGGCAGTTCTCTCCTTGGTAGTTGTATTGGAATTATTTTTTTCTTTTAGCTTCTTGAGTATGTTGATCAATGTTGTTTGTCTTGATAATGTTTTCCAGTATTTTCTACAGGCCTGGTTCAATAGATAAGGACTTTAGTTTATTTTGTTGGAAAATATTTTTCTTTATCCTTTGAGCATGACTGATAGTTTGGTTGGATATAGCAGTCTGGGTTGGCATTTGTGATCTTTTGTGACTTGAATAATGCCTTTCCAGAAGTGTTACTGTTTCCATTGAGAATTCAATTGTTATCCTAATATTTTTGCCTTCAAATGTGATTTGGTGTTTGTTTCTCTTTTGCAGCTTTCAGAACGTTCTCTTTGTCTTGTATCTGAGATGTTGTTAGTATTGTTTGCCCTGTTGTGCTCCTATTTTGATCATATCTGGATGGTGTCCTATGTGCATCTTATATTTGAATGGAGTACTCTTTCTTTAAGTGTGGGAAGTTCTCATTTATAGATGAATGGAAGATCTGGGCTGGAATTTTTTCTTGAGTTTCTTCTTCTGGGATTCCATGAATGCATAGATTTGGCTTCTTCATAGTATCCCAAGATTCTTGAATTTTTCTTTCATTTTGGGGGGATATTTCAGTTTCTTTAATTGAATGGTCTTTTTCTTTCAACTTATCTTCCAGATCTGATATTCTTTCTACATCTGCTTTATATGTTCTCTGTGTGATACTTTCTGTTGGGGTTTCAATTTCTGGTAGCTTAATTTTAAATTCCACTTTAATTCACTTTAGAGTTTTTCACCTCTTCAAACCTCATTCTTGTTTGCTCTATTTCCTTTAAAATATCAGTTTTTTAAAAATTATTTGCTTATTCATATCAGGTCATACACTTACTCATTTCCTTTCTGAGTTGCTCAAATTCCTTTTGTAGTCCTTCTTGAACCTTGTTGATTATGTCAATAACATTTCTTTGGAAGATGTTATCCTCAATATTACTTTTCTGAATAGTATATATGAAGTTGTTCTGATTGGGATCTATAGTATGGATGTTGGTGTTTTATTGAATGGTACACCTTTTCCTGATACTCCAGACTTTTCTTCTGCAGCTTCTTCATCCCTTTCCACCTTCACACTCAATCATTACTTATCCTATATTGCATTCTAGTTACCAAACATTGCTGCTGCATTTATCCATGTTCTATTCATCTTTCTGGTTTTTTTGTTTGTTTTTTTTTGTTTTTTTTTTTTACTTTTTTAAAAACTTTTTTGAGGGCTGGAGAGGTGGCTCAGCGGTTAAGCCTCTGCCTTGAAGGTGGAAGGTCCTGAGTTCGAATCCCAGATCCCACATATAGAAGCTGGGCGGAATCGGGGGCCACCTGCATTTCTGGTCCTAGTAGGGCGGAGCCTGTGAATACTGGGGCAGAGTAAACAAGGAGGAGGTGGAGGCATCTATGGTGGTTCCCGAATTTGCCCATAGTTCTACACACACACACACACACATACACACACATGAACAATTTAATAAAAAAATAAAAACTTTTTTGATATCAATTCAGGAATATGTAGAAGTAAATGTTTACATCTAATCAACTTTTTCTATTTAATTCAATAACCTGTATCTTGTCTCCTCTTTAGGCATTACCAATGACCTCCTCATTTGTTTGACTGTCTTCACTGCCCCAATACTTCATGAGACCCCTTTCATGTTCTGGAGTCTGTTTTTTTTTTTGAGAGTTCTTCTGCTTCCTTGTGATCTGTCTTCTTTCTTTAATTCGTCTTCACTGCTTTTTCTTCTTTTTGAGCATCGCTTAAGAAATAGTTATAATATTTTTCTATTTAGTGTTTTTATATTTGAATAAAGACTCCAATGTCTTTCACTCAACCTGACTGCACAAGTTTGAACTTATTATTTTCTTGTTAATAAATATTCTTAAACTTTGTATGTGAGCAGGAAGTCTGTTTTCCTTATGCATTCTTGGCTTTCCAGCTGTGGCAAGGCCTGGCATGAGTAAGCACACCTTAAATGTTACAGAATGACTTAATGCATGACTTGAAACCACTTTGAAGGGAAATTTCCCCTTCTTACACAGAGATTTTCAATTTATTTCTTTGGATCCCTTCTCTTACAATAGCTAAATGCTCTCCGATTTCATTGGTGGTCTTTTTTTTGTCTCTCTCAAATTCCCTTCCTATTTTTGTTTCCATGCTATGATGTGGATGACCATATTTATACTGGAGACTTTTTATGTTTGATACTTAACATAACATTCCAGATTTCTAGCAAGGATTTTCCTCTGCACAATGTCAGGATTGCATTCTAGCTCCTTAAAGCTCTAAGTTTAATGAGTCTAGCATTTATGATCCCCACCATGTCTTCTCTTCTCATCTTTTACTTGCTGTATTCATCCCCAAAACATTCTTTAGACTGCCTTCCCATATCACATACCAGTAGGCCTTGCTTTTATTTTCTTTTTCCATTTCCATGTGCATGAATATGCACACATTGGATATATGTTTGTGCATGTATGTTTGCAAGTGTGTGGGTGAACACATGTATGCAGGTGTGTGAGCACATGTACACCGTGAGCACATGGAGACCCAAAGTTGACAATGAGAGTCATCTTCTATAGTTATTACATTGTATTCTTTTGAGTCTGGGTTTATAATTAAACCTGTGTCTTGCCTATAAGGCTCGTCACTCTGGTCAGCTGCTTTGAGGATTCCCAGGCTCTGTCTTCTGGGGCTGAAATTACAGTTAGGCCACCGTAATTGCCAACCATTTTTATGTGGGGTCTATGGAGTTCCTTGTTTCAGTCTTCTTTGTTTGAGCCTGGAGTGGACCATGAGCCCAGCCCAAACCATATGTCTGATTTTCTTTATGCACTGCTAATCTGTGGCCTGTCTGGTTGTTTTCATTGGCGACACTAGACACAATTGAATTCCTGCGCACCTGAATCCTATTTTAACACACTGACCAACAGAGATCCTATATGTCAGCATCCTATAGTAACAAAACATTGAATATACGAGTTCCTATACACTTACATACTATCGTAATACAACAGGTAACTAGCTAAGTTCCTACACAACTGCATCCTATGCTAATGCAACATGCAACCATGTGAACTCCTGCACACTTTCAACTTGCTGTAACATATGTGACCAGCTGAGTTTCTAAACACCTGCATTCTGTAGTAACATTACACATGATTGGTTGAGCTCCTACACATTTGCATCCTATTGTAATGATATTTTCCACATAGCCTAATAACTGTCTCTCTAAAACACAAGACTGAGTTGTGTTTTAGACTGAGTCCTTCAATAAAGCAGTGTTTTGCTTCTACTGACTATACACAGAAATATCTGACAGCTGATCTTCAAATTCTCTTATTAACTTTCTTCTTAACTCTTTCCCTTCCATCAGAATTATGGCAATGGGTATCATATTCATAATCCCAGTGGATTTGTTTTACCTTCACTGAAAAAAGCTATCACCTCCTTAATTTTTTCTGCAGTATCTTAGGAAAAATATATGTATATTTGAATATATTTCAGGTATATATAATTTATATAATAATTATATTCTATGTTATTATCAACCTCTAGATACATATACATGCCACCTGAATTTGAGAATGATTTATAGCTATACATAATCAATATTATTTATAAAAATATATTAATGCTTATAGGTTCTGTTAAAGAAGCAAGGGCTATAGTGGGAAAAATACTTAGGGGGTTTGAGGGGACAGATTATCACAGGAGCCAAAATAATAATAGAAAAATTCTGAGACTGTGGATTTCAATCAGAAAGGAACCACCTTCAAGATAAATATGTCAAAAAAGAATCTTAGCTTTAAAAAAAATAAGAGCAAGAACAGACAGTCCCTGTACACAGGAGCACAGAATGGAAGATAGGACAAAACAAGTCATACCCTGGGCTGCTACAACTAGAACCCAGAGACAGTTATACAATACTTCAAGTAATATGCATGTGATACTTTCTGATAAGTTATGGCCAGAGAGATCTCAAAGGCCCTCCAAACAATATAGGCTTTTGCCATTTTGCTGGGTTGCTCTTCAGAAACTGGCAGTAAGAGTGCATTACTGCCATATGCAACACATATGTATTATAGGACGTTGACAAAAAAGCACTAGCTGGAACTGGTCTGGAAGCTTCTTCTTTGATTGATAGCTTACAGAGTGCCAGAAAGTGATATGGAAGTTACTCGGGAAGAAAAGCAAACAAAAGTCTCAAATATCTGTGTAATCTGCAAGTTACAAAAACAATCATCATAACAAGAGGTGACCATTGGTGTAATAGTGGCATGAATATTAAGGAGGCAAACAAAGCTTTCTGATAAGATTTAAGGACCATTTATCAGAAGGGACACATTCCTGTAAACAAGAACCTATGAAAGGGGCAGACATAAGTCCCAGAGAAAGAGAAAGCTATGAAAGTTTGACTATGAAGATACGACATCAAACTGCTTTTTAAGCACCTTTTATTATACCCATAAATTGGAGAAGCACTCAGCACTCCACTTGGAGCCTCCTACAAGAGAAGGGGTTTAACTGGAACTAGGCCAGCCTAATCTCTCCCCATCCTGAAGCTCGGGGAAATTTGTGGAAGAGGGGGCGGTAAGATTGTAAGAGCACAACGATGGGAGGAGTAATGATATGCAAGATACTCCACACAAGTTAGGGCCAAAGCAATCATATTTGGACTTTGCATGCCCTGCATAATGTCCAACACACTATTAACCCCACAAAGTCTAGCGTTTGCTAAAGGCACCTGTTAAGTTTGTATGAGTGGAAATAAAAAAAAAAAGAGAGAAGGGGTTTACTAGAGAAAACATGGCTGGCCAAACTGCAGAAAATAACTGACTGTGGACTGCTTAGCGCTAATCAGGATATCATATCCAGCTCCACCCCAAGGCTTAGAGAACATTATGAAAGAGGGGATGGTAAGATTATGAGAAAAACTGCATGGGAACTGTCCTATCAACATCTCACTAGGAAAAGAGAAAGCTCTCAAGAAACTCCACACCTCCCTCATATATCCATGAGAACTAATAGGGAAATAAAGGAAGAGGCTATCTTTAATGGTATATACACTTACGCATGACACTTGTTGGAGCACATATCATGTCAGGCATACGACATTAGAGACCAACTAGATGAAGTATAGTGGACCAACGTGTGACTGGGAAAATGAAGGGTTGTCAGGGGAAAAGGTGGAGAGATGGGGATGGAGACTAAGGGGAGAGAAAAAAGAAAAGTAAAAATATTATAAAAAATGAAACAGGGGCTGACCTACAGCCTTATGAAAAATTATCCTCCTGTTTTCAAGAAAGTTGTGCTCTTTAATTAAGCCTCCAGCTTCTGTGGAGGAGATTTGTGGGAGAAAAAAGTGCCAACTCCTTTCAATCAAACAAATCAATTCTAATAATTAGCAGTGTGGCAGATGGAGAAGCCTTGCCACGCCAGGCCTTGCCTGCACCCATTCAAGTCATCTCTCTGCTCTTAAGCAACCCGGTAGACAGTCAGTTCTTCTGTGTTGCCTCAGTACGCTTTTCACAGCTCCACTGAATCAGATACTATGCAGGTTTCTGATTCCTTTTGTGGACATGTAGAATACAATGTAGATTTCTGCTATACTGTCCAATTTGTCTCTATATCTCTGAGTTGCTACATGATTCTAAACTCATTTATTTTAAATGAATGAATTTGGAGTAAAATCCAACAAAGTGTTAGAGGCATGTGGATGCCAACTTGTGAATGAGAAGCCTATTCTATCTAACAGCTTTCAAGCTGTTGGATTATGCATTTCAGGAAGAGAGATAATGCCAGCCACAGCAAGAATTGTTAAGCAGAGGACATCTTTTACAAGACATTTAAATCTTCAGAAATCTTTGTCTATGGAATGAGATTTCAGCTTATCTGGATTTGAACATCTTGTTTTGGAATCTTTCCCTTGGCCTGGAGCATGGAAACTAGTTTTCAACAGACTCTTTTAATAACTAAGAAAGGCTGTGATTCTTGTCCTGTAAAGTTGCTCAGTGGAAAGAAAGGAGACTCTGTTTGAGAATCCCCTGGTCTTGGAAGCAAACAGAAAATTTCTCTTCTCTTGTTTCAAAGCTTTGGCCTTATCAGGTGCTATACAAATGTTACTTTTAGTCATCAAAGCATGGTATTCAAAGCTACAACTTGACGCTCTGTGCTAGTATCTGTCCTCTTCGATTATGCTTCAAGATCAGGCTTTTATATGATCTGAGTATATTACATAAATGTATGAAAATGTCACAGTAAGTTCCGTTGTCTTTGTAATTAATATGTGCTGTAAAGAAGACGGAAGCAGCAGTGGTGACATATTTGTAATCCCAGTACTTTGGAAACAAAGGACAGATGATCCTAGGTAAGCTTAAGCTATGTCTGCATTTTATCTCTTCAAATAAGTAAAGCAGAATAACTGTTTCATTTCAGCATTAAGTTAGATTAATTTGAGTGAAGCATTGCACTCTAAAAAAAAGTGGCTTTGGTCAAGTTTAATGTAAGTCTTCCAATGATAATGGAAGACAGCTTGGAGGTTCAAAGCAATGCTTATGCCCTCCTCCAACTCTAGCTGCTGGGCTATCATAGCAACACACCTTGAGAAATGGGAATTGAGAGGGACTTCACAGAGTACTGAACATTTATCAGATCTGGTACCATGTGGAGAAGAGATTTTTCTGCAAGACGGAAATTTCACACATCTTTGACAACTCATCAGATAATCTTGCAGAAAAATCGTTCAATTGTAAATGGAACCTCACTCTGAGCAAAACTGCTTAGCTATGCATAATTTTTGCCTTACTAAATCTAAATTCCACTTAAGAACCTTACAGACAAATCTTGGCATAATATCCCTCTTCCCAATAGCCATACTGAGTAAATTTCATTTTCCTACTTTTCACCATTAGTTTGGCTTTTTCGATTGATTTTATTAAGGGTAGCTTGTCAAACTAAGGCACAAATCTTACTGTAAATCCAATCACAGATTTACCCATAATAGAAATTTGGTTTGGCTGAAAATTCTCATGGTTATTCTACATCCAATTTATCAGCAAAGAATTAGTGTAAGGTAATTGTCTTAGCTAATTGTTTTCCATGGATGCAATAAAATATCTGACAGAAGCAACTTAAGGAAAAAAGGATTTTATTTCGGCTCAAAGTTGGAGTTGTAATCCATCATAGTGGGATAAACTATTTATGTGCATTCATAACCAGGAAAAAGAGAGACATGAATACTTGTATTCAGCTCCCCTTCTCCTTTTCTTATGGTCCAGTATCCCATCCAAGGTAATTTTGCCACCTACAGTGGGCAGCTCTTCCCACTTCACTTATCCTAAAAAAGATAATCCCCCACAGACATGCTCAAGGTCCTGTCTAGCATCCATCAGGTTGACAAATGAGACTAACCAATAATACTATCTGTGTTGAATGCACATGGACTAAAACCTATAATTTGGAGTCAGGGAATGGAACATGTTAGGGGTTTCCTGAGTAAGAGACCTACTACTGTTTTGTGGATAAGTTTGTGAAGGACTATGGGAATCTCTCCCAAAAATGATAGGAATTTCATTTTCCTTGATCTCTAGATTCCCATGGTACTGATGCCAAGAAAAAAATGAATTTATTTTTGAAATGTTTAACCCTCTGAGATGTCTTTATAGTTTAAAAGCCAGGCAGTAATAAATATTAGTGAGAACTAGTGAGATTTTTTAAGTTAGGAAATTGAAACATTAATTAAAGAATTATTAATGTAAAATAAAGAGATAATTAATGCAAAATAGAGAGTATTTGTTCTCCACATTTGAAGTAAGGTTCACAATAGTTAAACAGAGATCTTTGTAGAAATCCAATCTTATAACATTAAATGAGATCATGTAGTTATGAGCATTTAATAATGTGAAAAATACTGTATGCAAAAGGAAACTATAATACATTATTAATATAAATTTAGAGCTTGCATTAATAAGAAGGCCTGTGAAAATGACAATGGCAATTATCTGAGTGAAATTATTTTAAGTAATTTGAGCAAAGTAACTTACCAATAATATTGTCCTAAAGCTTTCCCACAGGCTAAGAATAGCAGAGGACCACTGCTATGCAAACCTACAAACCACCTATCCAAATCCATGTAGCATGTATGGTTAAGTCTAAGATGCAAGTGACTTACAGTTACAGTCTAAATTCAGTCCATTTAGGAGGAAAAGGTAAGACTTTTCTCATCTACAATAACCTGTTCATTCCTGCGGCTTTGAATTTGTTATGGCTGTCTTTATATGCAGCCAAAGCATATACCTGAAAAGGAAGACCATATCACATTCAGCCAAGCACTGGTCTTGCCAAAATAAAGATACCATGTAATAAAACTGTTTCTCTCTGAGAAGTAATCAACTCTTCTTTAATGTAATCTATGTTACTCATATCTGGGTGGTTTTTTTTACTCATATCTGGACATGTTTTTTTTCTTTTTCAAAGTACAAAGTTGAATTATTTATTTGAAATCTTCTTTTATAATGTAGATACTGCACACTGGATTTTTCTGTGAGTTCTGTACTTGCTGCAATCCACACAGTAGTGTGTGATGTTTAAGGCTCTATTCAATCCAAACACTTTTTCAAGTTTCCTGTTATTTACTTCTGTGACCTTTTTCTGATAAAGCTTTGGAGAAAGGCCCTGACCCATTTCATCTACTTGGAAAGGCCACTGAGTAAAATCATGAAGACCATTCTTCTCTCTCCAGCATTGCTTCCACAAAGTCATCTACTTATTTTATTTTTAATGACACATAACTTTCATTTCCAAAATGCAAACTGATCTGGGCTCCAACTTGAGACTCAAGCAAAGAAAGCCCCGCAGGGTTTACCCTTCTTGGTGTGGGGTCTGTCTGGAGTCTGTGCGTCCAGGTTCTTGTGTTTGGGAGTCAATGATTGAAATGTTCATATAGAGGATTAAGGCAGAATTTATTACAGAAAAGAAAAAATGGCGCTCACAGATGTGAATCTGTGAGGGGCAAAGGAGCCCTAGAGAATGCAAGGAATCCATGAAGGTTGAAAGGGAGACAAAGATGGCTTCCAGGGTCTGGAATATTTACACCCTTAGTCAGGCCCAGGAAACATGGCTGCCCTCATTGGTTAACTCCAGTTTCTGCTGATTAGAGCTTTTGGTCCTCTATATCTTATGAGTCTGATCATATTGGAGTCCAGCCCAGTTGATCTTGTGCACCAGCATGGCTGCTCTAAAACTGCCTAATTCTCACTTGGCCTCCAGGCTTCCCTGTATGGATGCCTGCTGCTGTTGGACTTTGGTTAATTTCCTGAGTCCCAAAAAGATGATTCTCACCATTTTGCCACATTAAAAAATATTTTTATGAAGAGAATTTCTCAAAAGTCCACTGAGTGCATTGGAGTCACCAAGTTGATTTTTACAAAAATGTTCCAGTGGGTACTAGGAAGATAGCTTTGTGAGTAAGGTAGCCTCTCAGAAACCTGAGTTTGATGCCTGGTGGAAGAAGAGAACCAACTTTTGGAAGTTGTCCTTTCTAGGCAGTTTTAGAGTAGACATGCTGGGATGGTATCTGAAGGACTTAGAAAGCCATTCTCCAGTACCCTGAAGGAACACATTCTCTTGATCTAGAGGAACTGACTCTATTTCTTCACAGAGATATAGTCACCAACTTCCCCCATTCCTCTGTTCATCAAAGGATATGGATATTAGTTCTCCATTGCAGATAATCTATAACAGGAGGTAGGCACCAGATCAACTGAGTTGGGTCCCAATATGAGCAGACTGATGAAATATAGAGGATCAAAAGCTCTAATCAGGTTTGCAAAAACTGAAGCTAACCAATGAGGAAAAGCAATTTTCCCCGGTGTGCCAAGCCCTATAAGTAATCTTAACCTGACGGCTGTTTTTGGCTTCCTTGCTGCTCATGGTACTCCACTTCTGGGGTCCACGACTTTCGGCTTCCCTGCCACTCACGATGTTGCCAAATCCCCACCGGGCCAGCCGAGGAAAGGTGGAGGAAATGGCAGGAGCCTCGGGGCTCAAAGCGAGGGGGTGAGGCGTTGCAGGGTCACCACAGACCCTGAGAATCAGGTGAGAAGCAGCGGGCAGTGGATGAGTTTGCTGCAGACTCAATTTATTTAAGAACATGTTTGAGCGTATATAGGGTCAAGGTCCAATCAGGTGTTGTCATCCTTCAGCTCCAGGGGGTACAGCCACCAGTCATTTAACTGTTTGTTAGGTGTTCATTGCAGGGGCAGGTTACATGGCCGCTTCCCACTAGTTGTCCATCCCTTTGCTGCATGGTCCTCTTTTGGGACTTGTTGGGGCATATCTGTGCTGCCCAGGCTTGTCTGTAGCCTGCAGCCCTGGCTCGGGCTTCACTGAATCGATAGTGTCACACATGGGATTCCACGTCTGGGATCTGTGAGTTCTTCTCTAGCGCCTTGGGCATCACGGATTCCATGCCTTCTCCAGGGCTTTCTTGCCCCTCACAGATTCATGTCCGTGAGTTCTGTTATTGCTCTTCTGTAACAATCTCTTCCTTAGTCCTCTACATGTGTTCTGACATCAATCTTTAACTCCCAAACACAAGAACCTAGACACATAAAGGCCGCAGAGGAAACGCATATCCTGTGGCAAGCACAGCCAGGAGATGGGCTCTGTATCAGCCTCATGACAAGAAGAAACTTCTTGACCCAAGAGTTAGAGCTGCTATGTTAACTTGAAAGTCGTTGTCTTTATAAAGTAAGGACTTATTTTCCAGAAAGCTCATCTGTGATGGCTGAAGTTCCTCCCAGAGGCTATTGTCATGAGCATTCCTCCACCACAGGGGCAATTGATTAAACAGTATCTTCCCACTCCTGTAGTACAGGGCATTGAGCCAAGGCTGCTTCACACTTTCCAGACACGTGCTCTGCTGCTGAACTGTATCCACACTCCTAGGTCATGTCCTGACGAGACACTGGCACTCTGCAAAGTTTCCTTTACCTGTAATATCATGTTAGATCTCAAAACAATTTTATAAAGTATGATTATGATATTAATGATGGGAAATGATATTTGGAAAATGTAAATAAGTTGCCCCAAATCAGTGCCACAGATGAACTTAATGTGGGGCTGATTAAATTTTTTTGACTCAAAATCAAATTTTCTTCAACACTAATCAATGGTTTTTGAAATGCTATTGAGACCCACAAAAATATGTCTGATTATTCACTCGCACACAGTAACCCATTAGCTTCCTGGAACTTCTTGAAGAGAAGGCACTGGTGGAGGCTGTGATCTTTAGAATCACATCAGCTGCCATTCATTAAGAATCACTCCATATTGTGTTCTTGCTGTATATACCCTTCAAAATGTATTCAATAAAGAGGATCACCTGAATCTTTTTAAAAATATGCTGTTTATTTATCTGAGAGAATTTATCTGAGTTATGTATTTATGTATTAAATTATGTATTTATCTGAAGAGCAGGGAAGGCAATACAACCAAGTACTATGGCTTGCATTTCAAGCTCAGAGGGGCAGCTTTCAGGAGTTACTTTTCTCTTTCCACCACGTGAGTCTTGGGGATCAAACTCAGGTCACCAAGTTTGCATTCAGGACCTCTTACCTGTTGGATTACCTCACTACATCTTGATTCTTTCCTTTGTTGTTGCCTTTGGCTTTGTTTGTTTGTTTGTTTTGAGACAGGTATATGTAGGTATGCAGTTGAGGAGACACTTGTGGTAGGTAGGTCTGCCTCCACTTGCTGAGTGTTGGCATTGAAACAAAAAGTCAACAACTATTGCAGTTTCCTAATGTCACTCAGGGCTTGATTTCAGCTGAAAGATAAAAGCAGATGTACCTGATTCCGGAGTCCAACCATTCTTACTGTGTACAGTCGCTTAGGCCTTTTGTGGACAAAGTGCTCAGAGTATAACACTGGGGATAAAAGGCACCAATATTACTCACTGGAAGTATATCATACCCAGACCAGTATTTCACTGAACAACCATCCAATTTAGGATTTGGTGAATTTTTGAAATCTCAGTCTGGAGACTTGAAAACACAAATGGAAAATTATACCTCACCAAGAATGTGTCTCAGAAAAGGTTCTCAGACAAGGCTGAAAATGAACCAACTCATTCTTTACTTTTAGCAAGTGAAGGAGAAAAGAGATCAAAAATTATCTCTGTCATGGACTTACACTGCTCTGTCCAGTCTGCCATCAATGATGTATACGATTAAGCTAAGTTTCTCCAATATGCTCTTGGATTCCAGGGATTTCCAGAAGGGAAAACTCACCTGTTAAGGTCAGGAATTACACATTGTTTCTGCACATTACAGAATTTGTACAGAATAATCACAGGTATTGTATCTGCCTGAAAGAATGGCTTGTCCTCCCCACTGGCTTTTCTTCAGGACTCTAAAAGTCTTATGGATTCCATGGAGCAGGATGGAGAGATGGGATCAAACCTGTTGCCTAGATAAATTTGGAGCGTATGTTCATGGTAGCTATGATTTGATGAGTAGTTATTGTGTATAGGGCATGCCCCTCACTTTTCCTGAAATGCCATGTGAAGTCTTTATAATTTGCTAGATATGGCACTTTTAGCACAACTTACTCTGGCTTTTAAAATTAGAAAACTAAAACCAGAATGAGTTATGCAGTGTCCTTAGATAACTGAGATCGAATTTGAGCTCACTTTCAATGCACTACATTGCGTAGTCTAGCTCACAAAGACAGTGAGGAATGTGCTAGTTGACTAGAAGACACTTCACATGCATTATGCATCATCATGTTAATACAGTTGAGGACATAATTTACACAAGTTACAACAGACATATATTTAGAAAAGTATTTGAAACATAAATGATAGAAAAGAGTTGATAATTTTGAGGTAAAACTATTGCTTAAAACAGATAATGATGGGCTGGAGAGGTGGCTCAGGGGTTAAGCCTCAGCTTTGCAGGCGGAAGGTCCTGAGTTCGGATCCCAGATCCCACGTATAGACGCCAGGCGGAAGCGGGGGCGGCCTGCGCTTCTGGTCCTAGGAGGGCGGAGCCTGCGAATCCCGGGGCAGAAGGAGGCGGAGGCGTCCATGGTGGTTCGCGAATTCGTCCGTGGTTCTACACATACACACACACACACACACAGACACACACGCGCGCGCGCCACATACACATGCACATGCGCACAGTTGAATAAATAATAATAAAAAATTTTTAAAAAACAGATAATGAAAGTAGTCTCCTCACATATTGAAACTCCCCAGTAGAGTTATGAATATCCAGCTAGGGCCTGTGAGATAGCTCAGAGGGTGCTCAAGTTTTTTGCATTGTTGCCGATAAATTCATGACCAAATAGCTTAAGGGGGAACAAGAGGTTTTGTTCTCTCTTATGATTCTTTATACAGCTTGTCAGGAGAGCCCATACCAGGGGCTCAGAGAACTGGCCACATCATTTCTACAGGACTGTGACAGTCCTCATTTGCCAGACCGGTATGTCTGGGCAAGTGTTCTGAAGAGTGAAAAATGCTGACTTTCTTACCAGCTCTTTCTATCCTCTCCACCTAAGGTAAGGAGTAGTCTCGCCCATCCTGGTCTGCACTTTCCTCATCAATTAGACAATCTCCCGAAGGCTTGCTCAGGGCTTAACTAACTCCTGATTTTTCACAATGTGCCCAGAGCTGTAGCCTTGAAATGTCAAATTGACTCCTGTAGCTATGAGTGGTGGTAAGTCATCTGCTTTCACATAGTATTCTGAGTTCAGTCCTTGGAAAGGAGAGAAGCTGACTTTCAAAAATTGTTCTTTGATCTTCACCCATGTACTATACAACTATGTATTCTCTTTCTCTCATATTCTATTTTTAAATCTATACGATATATTAAAAGAAGGGTCCGGATAGATCAAATAATGTAATTAGAATCTGGTGGTGAAAAAAACTGTCAATGAATGCTTTTTTTTCCATTTTCTTTTTTTTCTCCCACATTTTATTTTCTTTTCCAAATCATACAAGCTCAATAAGTACCCTGTCTTCTCCCTCCCTCCACCCCTTCCCAGTTCCACCTTGTACTCTTCCCCCTTTCCCCCTTCCCCCCTTCCTTTCATCCCCTTCCCCTAGTGCCTTCCCCTTCCTCCCTCCCATTCCCTGGAGCATACTTTTTTGTGAATGCAAAACCTCCCTCTGAGTCCTCTACCCTGCTGTGAGGGGTAAGGATGCAGTGGCACAACCCAGAGCTTTCTTGGGCTCCCTGTTAGTATGGGAACTGTATTATGACTGTTAATCCCTTGCTTGGAACCTTCTGCCCCCATGATCCATGCTAGACTTTGGGAGTTCATTGACATGTCAGCCATTGTGCAGATCAAGCAAAGTCCAATCCTGGCTGCTGCAGCCCTAATTTGTGTGTAGTATCTTGGATATCATTGGTCCTCCCCATCTTTAGGCTCTTACAATCTTGATGCCCCCTCTTGCACAAGGTTCCCTGAGCTTTAGGATGGGGAGAGATTTGGCTAGTCTGGTTCAAGATGATAATGTAGGGTCTTTGGTCTTCTGAATTACATTTGTTGTCTTCAGTTTTGCTTTTTTTAGTCTTTGTAATTACTATATAATTAATGTGTATTGAGAATTAATTTTAAATTATATGAATATTTTGGAGAATGTATAGGGAAAATGATATATCCATAGCTCCCTGAAAGATTCTATTCAATTTATTCAAACAATAGCCTAAAATGTAACAGGCAGAAATGCGCTTCTCTATCTTAAATAACAGAGTGAAATGCCAATGACAGGATGTAATTAGACGGGTTGCATATCAATGGATAGTTGACAGCCAGCCTCTTAGGCTTTGGACAGGAGTTAATAAAATTCACAAAAGGCTTGTGTGAATTTACTATCTTAACCTAAAATGGATGCTTTGTTGACCTCAAGTTTCCCATTAAAAAATTCCTGTGCAGCTGCATGCAGCAGTGCAGGCCTGTAAAGTCAGCATGCTGGAGATGAGGCAAGAGGATCATGTGTTTGATGTCTGTGTGGAGGAGAGAGTAAGGTCCTATCACCAAAGTGTGTGTGTGTGTGTGTGTGTGTGTGTGTGCACGCGCGTGTGCATGTGAGATAGAGGATCTTAAAACCCTAACAGGATTTAGCCTAGGGCATTAGAAGAGCAGTGAAGTGGACAGCAAAGACCAGTCATAAATATAGAGTACCAGTGATTCAGCCAGATTCACCCAGAATGAGGCAATCTGATCTCTCCCCATCCTAAGGCTTTTGGAACCTCGAAGAAAAGGGGGCAGTAAAATTCTAAGAACCTAAAGATGGGAAGGTTCACCATTGGATAAGATATTACAAAGCAGGACTGCTGCATCTAGGAACTCACTAGAGTGAGACTTGTCCTTACCAGACCTGCATAATGACTGACGTACCAACATGCTCCCATAAACTATCTAGGACTCAAGAAAGATAAGAATGTACAATGGAAACTTTGGGGATTAAAGCTGGATGAGTGAAGGGAAATGCTCTTATCAGTGGGGGGGGGGCTTGAGGAGTGACAACTTGGTAGGTTACAGAGGTCTGAACCCCCACAAGAATAGACAAGCCAGAGTGAACCCTGGGGTTCATAGAAGCATACAGGCAAGAGGGTGGGAGGAAGTGGGAGGAATTGATGAAGATGGGAGGGAGAGGGAATGGAGAAAAGCAGTAATAAGTATTCAATATTCTTGGAAAAGTAGAAAAATAAAATAATATTTAAAAAGTGTGTATGTCGCTACCCGGTGGTGAGCACCCAGGCCGACTACGGCTTGGCCTGCGCCGCGGCCCGGACGACCCCCCCCCCCCCCCCCCCCCCCCCCCCCCCGCTAGCTGCCCAAGGTGAGTGAGAGAGAGACAGTCCAGCCCAGCCCCACCCCCAACCTGGGAGCCGCCCGGCCAGCAGCACCAGGCTCCGCGGCCCCTGGCTTTGCCCCCTCCGCGCTGACCTTCCCAGATCGCAGGTGAAGAATTCTGCCATCAACATCAGACCCTCTGCCTCTCTGGCCCACCCGGGACCTACGCACGTGGTCCACGGAAGACACACTGCTACTCAGAATTCAATAGAGCCCAAAGGAAACTCAAGCAAAATTCTAAGGAACAAAGGGAACACAGGGCATACATCTGGACTCCACTACAATCAGTATATCACGTGGGCGAGATTCTTCTCATCCAACCCAAAGATAAGCAAACTTTTTCTTTTCACCTTACTGATCCTTTAAAGTATCAATGCTGTAGATCAACTTAATCATACAGCCACCCCACAACATACAACTCCAGGGAGTATACCACTCACCCCCACATTTCACCAAGATACTAAATCGTAAAAGTACACTACCAAACTAATATTCACCCCCTGGTAACATAACCTGACTTAACTGACATACTAACAGCCTAGTAGCCTCATCTGGGATATAACGATAACAATACACAAACATACCCAATCCAAGGCAAGCACTAGTAATAACTGGCAAGTGTAACAATACCAACTAGGTGGATTCAGTGAAAAACACCCAGAAACTGAAAGGTCCTAAAAAACAAAACAACAATGTACAAGTCAAAGAGAAGATCCATGAGAAACAAAACCCAAGAAGACCAATCTCCTGCCGAGAGAATCAATCCCATAATGAAGGATTCTGATCAGAACAAATCCACAGAAAATAGCCATGAAAGCCAGACCCAACATAAGGACTTTCAGAGTATGATCATTATCATGATTAATACTATGAAAGAGGAAATCCGAGAAGAGTTAAACAACCGAATCAACCACTTTGAACAGGAACACAACAGGCACTTGGAGGAGTTGAGAAAAACAGTTCAAGAAACAAAAATAGGTATGGAGCAATTAAAACAGTGTCAGGCAGAGTTTAAAATTGAACTAAAAGACAAGTTATCTTCAACACAAAACTCAACAGAGAGTCTTATCAGCAGAACAAATGAGGCAGAAAATAGAATTTCAGATTTTGAAGACAAAGTGGGAGAATTAACCAGCTCAGTGGAAGAGATTGTTAAAGCCAAAAAGGTACTGGAGAGGAACATTCAAGAGATATGGGACACCCTGAAGAAGCCTAACATGCGCATTCATGGAATACCAGAACAAGAATCACAAAATACCACACCAGAGGAAATATTTCAATTCATCATAAATGAAAACTTCCCACAACTAAAGAATGAGAGGCCCATCCAAATACAAGAGGCATTTCGCACTCCAAACAGATATGACCAAAATAGAAAATCGCCACTGTAAATAATAGTCAAAACACTCCACATTCAAGACAAAGAAAAGGTGCTGAGAGCTTCAAGAGAAAAAAAGCAACTCACTTTTAAAGGTAAGCCTATTAGAATAACAAATGTAATGTAAATACTCAATGTAAACAGTAAAAGCAAGAAGAGCTTGGAGAGACATACTTCAAGTATTAAATGAGCAAAAATGCCAATCCAGACTGATATACCCGGCAAAACTACCTGTCATGATCGAGGGAGAAAGAAAAGTTTTCCAGCACAAAGACAACTTGAAGGGATACATGTCTACCAACCCAGACCTTCAAAAAATGCTAGAAATGATACTCAAGCTTGAAGAAATGAACAAGCATATCCAGGAGGACAGAAGGGAAGTATAATACCATCAAAACATAAATATCAAACAACATGCTCACAAAGTCTACTAAACATAAAAAATGTCCAGAATTAAAAACAATTTCTCCATATAACATTAAATGTCAATGGTATCAACTTGCCGATTAAGAGACACAGATTACAAACTTGGATTAAAAACGACAATCCAACAATCTGCTGCCTTCAGGAAACTCATCTCACCACAAAAGATAGGCACATCCTAAGAATGAAAGGCTGGTCCAAAATCTTGCAAGCTAATGGAACCAGGAAACAGGCAGGGGTAGCAATTATGCTTTCAGACAAAGTGGACTTCAAACCAAAGAAAATCATAAGAGACACAGATGGACACTACATTTTAGTCACAGGTACAATTCACCAGGAAGACTTCACAATACTGAACATATATGCACCCAATACGGGCCCCTCCACATTCATTAAGAAAACCCTACAACGTCTAAAGCAAGAAATCAACCCCCAAAGGATAATTCTTGAGGACATCAACACCACCCTCTCCACATGGGATAGATCAACAGGTCAAAAGCTTAACAGAGACACTTTGGAACTTAATCAAACCCTGAAAGAAATGGACCTTACAGATCTCTATCGAACTTTTCACCCACGCACATGTTTCTCAGCAGCACACGGAACTTTCTCCAAAATAGATCACATATTGGGCCACAAAACGAATCTACACATATACAAGAAAATTGAAATTCTAACCTGTGCTCTATCAGACCAACATGGCCTAAATCTGTACATCCACAACACAACAAACAAGAGAAAATACACTAACTCCTGGAAACTTAACAATATGATGCTGAATGAGAACTGGATCCAGGAAGAAATTAAAAAGGAAATTCAAGATTTCCTGAAAGTGAATGATAACGAAAATACAACTTACCAAAATCTCTGGGACACAATGAAAGCTGTTCTAAGAGGTAAGTTCATAGCTCTTAATGCCCACTTCAAAAAAATGGAAACATCAGAAATAAACAACTTAACAATGCAGCTTAAAGCTTTAGAGAAACTAGAGAAATCTGATCCCAAAAGCAGTAGAAGAGAAGAGATTAGCAAAATAAGGGGAGAAATATCTGAAATCGAGACTAAGAAAACGATAGAAAAAATCAACCAATCAAAAAGCTGGTTCTTTGAAAAAATCAACAAGATTGATACACCCCTAGCTAAACTAACCAAAAGCAAGAGAGAGAAAACCCAAATTAACAAAATTAGAAATGAACATGGAGTTATTACTACTGATACCCAAGAAATCCAGAGAATTATAACATCATATTTCAAAAACTTATACTCTGTGAAGTTTGACAACACAAAAGAGATGGATGAATTTCTAAGTAAACACAACTTACCTAAATTGAATCAGGAAGTTGTGAATTATTTAAATAGTCCTATAACATATAAGGAAATTGAGGAAGTAATCTCGAATCTTCCCACCAAAAAATGTCCTGGACCAGATGGATTCAGCACAGAGTTCTACCAGACATTTAAGGAGTTAATAACACCAATACTCCTTAAACTGTTCCATCAAATAGCAAAGGAAGGAACACTACCAAATTCCTTCTATGAAGCTAATATCGTTTTAATCCCAAAACCTAATAAAGATTCACTTAAAAAAGAAAACTATAGGCCGATCTCCCTGATGAACACAGATGCAAAGATTCTCAACAAAGTCTTGGCAAATCGGATTCAAAAACATATCAAAAAGATCATTCACGGGGACCAAGTAGGCTTCATCCCTGGCACACAAGGTTGGTTCAACATACGCAAATCAATAAATGTAATTCATCATGTAAACCAGTCCAAAGTCCAAGACCACATGATACTCTCGATAGATGCAGAAAAAGCTTTTGACAATATCCAACAGCCTTTTATGATCAAAACGCTAGAGACAGTAGGAATGGAAGGAACCTTTATCAATATAATAAAAGCTGTATACAACAAGCCCACAGCAAGGATTATGCTCAATGGGGAACAATTGGAAGCATTCCCACTTCGATCAGGAACTAGACAAGGCTGTCCACTCTCACCACTTCTATTCAATATTGTACTTGAAGTCTTAGCTGAAGCCATAAGACAAGAAAGGGATATAAGAGGGATTCAAATCGGCAAGGAAGAAATCAAGCTATCCCTATTTGCAGATGACATGATCTTATACCTGAGGGATCCCAAAAACTCCACCAGGAAGCTCCTGGAACTAATTTAGAAGTTCAGCAGGGTGGCAGGATACAAAATAAATGTGCAAAAATCAGAGGCCTTCCTATATGCCCAGAATGAAAGAAGTGAAAAAGCCTTGAGAGAAACCATGCCATTTACTATAACCCCTAAAAAAATGAAATACCTTGGTATAAACCTAACCAAGGAGGTAAAAGACCTTTACAATGAAAACTTTAAAACCCTAAAGAAAGAAATTGCAGAAGACACCAGAAGGTGGAAAGACCTCCCTTGTTCCTGGATTGGCAGAATCAACATTGTAAAAATGACCATCCTACCAAAGGCAATATACAGATTCAATGCTATACCAATCAAAATCCCAAAGCAATTCTTCAAAGAAGTTGACCAAACAATCTCAAAGTTCATATGGAGGCACAAAAGACCCAGGATAGCAAAAACAATCCTGAGTAACAAAAACACAGCTGGAGGTATTACCATACCAAACCTAAGTCTATACTACAAATCCATAGTTATAAAGACAGCCTGGTACTGGCTCCAAAATAGACACACAGATCAATGGATAAGGATTGAAGACCCAGATATAAGCCCACAAAGTTACAGCCATTTGGTCTTTGACAAAGGGGCCCAAAGAATCCAATGGAAAAAGAACAGCATCTTCAACAAATGGTGCTGGCAAAACTGGATCTCCACATGCAGAAGATTAAAGCTGGACCCGTACTTGTCACCATGTACAAGACTTAATTCCAAATGGATCAAGGACCTTGATATCAGGCCAGAGACTTTAAAAACCATAGTTGAAAGGATAGGGAACTCCCTCGAGCTGATTGGGCTAGGCCAACACTTCCTAAACAGACATCCAATGGCACAGTCACTGCTACCAACTCTCAACAGTTGGGATCTTGTGAAATTAAAGAGCTTCTGTTCAGATAAAGAGATTGTCACACGAGCTCAAAGGCAACCCACAGAATGGGAGAAAATCTTCACTAACCACATATCTGACAGAGCCCTACTGTCCAGAGTGCACAAAGAACTTAGAAAATTAAACTCCAAGGAAAACACTGGCCCAATTAAAAAATGGGCCCTGGAACTTCAAAGAAACTTTACCAGGGATGAAATTAAAATGTCTAACAATTATCTTAAAAAATGCAACACTTCCTTCGCCATCAGGGAAATGCAAATCAAAACTTCCCTGAGATATCATCTCACCCCGGTCAGGATGGCAAAAATCCACAATACAAACAACGACAAATGCTGGAGAGGATGTGGAGAGAGGGGAACTCTCCTACATTGTTGGTGGGAATGCAGGCTCATACAGCCACTCTGGCGAGCCGTCTGGAGATTCTTAAAGAAATTAAAGATTGAAATGCCGTATGACCCTGCTATCCCACTTTTGGGAATAACCCCTCATGCAGCAGAGGTTCGCCTCGATAGCACAAGCTCGACCATGTTCATAGCAGCACTGTTTACAATAGCAAAGTCATGGAATCAACCTAAATGTCCAACAGTTGACGAGTGGATAAGGAAACAGTGGTACATCTATACAATGGAGTACTACTCAGCCATCACAAATGATGAATTACTGGAATTTGCTGGGAAATGGATGTCATTAGAAAGAATTATATTAAGTGAAGTATCCCAAACCCAGAAAATTAAGCGCTGTATGTACTCCATAATAGGTGGATCCTAGTCCAAACTCACCCAGCCCACATTGAGACACTCAAAAGTAAACCTATGTAACACAGTGATTGCAAGGATTATGAACAAGAGAGATGGGTTAGGAGGGCCACACCAGAAACAAGGAGAGAGGAGACCATGTTACAGCAGAGAAAATAGGCCTCCATCAAGGTCTGCAAGTAAGTAATGAGAAACCTGGTTAAGTTCACAGATGTTCTTTCCTGATCTCACCAGAAGGGGAGGGCATATAGTCTAGCAGATAAAAAGTAATCATTTTGCAAATGGGTGATGGACCCCTCCCTCAGTGAGGTTTCCTACTCTTATTACATCTACCCTTGAATGTGCTATTACAACAAGACTCCAGTTTAACAGCTTTTTGTCTCTGGCCAGGGGGTGACATACAGTGCCCAGCAGGATGGAGTGAAGGGCATTGCAGGAGCAGCAAAACTGCAAAAGAAAATCAACAAACCACCATCCAGAACTTCAGAGACTCTATATCAATCACATAGAACTAGGCCAGCCTAATCTCTCCCCATCCTGGAGCTCAGGGACATTTGCGGAAGAGGGGGCGGTAAGATTGTAAGAGCAAAAGGATGGGAGGAGCAACAATTTGCAAGATTATCAACAATAGTTGGGGCCAAAGCAATCATAATGGGACTTTGCATGCCCTGCGCAATATCCAGCGCACTGTTGCCCTCATAAAGTCTAGCATCTGTTAAGGGCACCAAGACCCCTGGAGGCAAGGGATTGACAGCCATAGTAGTGATCTTATGCTTAAGGGGAACAAGAGAAAGGGCTTATGGAAATGCCACTGGGTCCTTATATGTCATCGGAGAGGAGGACCCAGTGGAGAGTTAGGCGTACACAATAAAGGACTCTCTGGGAATTGGGGGGGAGGCACTGGGGGAAGGGGAGTGGGAGGAGGGGGGAGGGAGGGAACTGGTAAAAAATTTTAAAATGTATAATTAAATTTTTAATAAAAAAACCCAAATTAACAAAATTAGAAATGAACATGGAGTTATCACTACTGATACCCAAGAAATCCAGAGAATTATAACATCATCTTTTAAAAACCTATACTCAGTGACGTTTGACAACACAAAAGAGATGGATGAATTTCTAAGTAAACACAACCTACCTAAATTGAATCAGAAAGTTGTGAATTACTTAAATAGCCCTATAACATATAAGGAAATTGAAGAAGTAATCTCAAATCTTCCCACCAAAAAATGTCCTGGACCAGATGGATTCAGCACAGAATTCTACCAGACATTTAAGGAGTTAATAACACCAATACTCCTTAAACTGTTCCATCAAATATCAAAGGAAGGAACAATACCAAATTCCTTCTATGAAGCTAATATCATCTTAATCCCAAAACCTAATAAAGATTCACTTAAAAAAGAAAACTATAGGCCGATCTCTCTGATGAACACAGACGCAAAGATTCTCAACAAAGTCTTAGCAAATCGGATTCAAAAACATATCAAAAAGATCATTCACAGGGACCAAGTGGGCTTCATCCCCGGCACACAAGGTTGGTTCAACATACGCAAATCAATAAATGTAATTCATCATGTAAACCAGTCCAAAGTCCAAGACCACATGATACTCTCGATAGATGCAGAAAAAGCTTTTGACAAGATCCAACAGCCTTTTATGATCAAAACGCTAGAGACAGTAGGAATGGAAGGAACCTTTATCAATATAATAAAAGCTGTATACAACACGCACACAGCAAGGATTATGCTCAATGGGGAACAATTGGAAGCATTCCCACTTCGATCAGGAACTAGACAAGGCTATCCTCTCTCACCAATTCTATTCAATATTTTACTTGAAGTCTTAGCTGAAGCCATAAGACAAGAAAGGGACATAAGAGGGATTCAAATCGGCAAAGAAGAAGTCAAGCTGTACCTATTTGCAGATGACATGATCTTATACCTGAGGGATCCCAAAAATGCCACCAGGAAGCTCCTGGAACTAATTGAGAAGTTCAGCAGAGTGTCAGGATAAAAAATAAATGTGCAAAAATCAGAGGCCTTCCTATATGCCCAGAATGAAAGAAGTGAAAAAGCCTTGAGAGAAACAATCCCATTTACTGTAGCCCCCCAAAAAATGAAATGCCTTGGTATAAACTTAACCAGGGAGGTAAAAGACCTTTACAGTGAAAACTTAAAACCCTGAAAAAAGAAATTGCAGAAGATACCAGAAGGTGGAAAGACCTCCCATGTTCCTGGATTGGCAGAATCACCATCGTAAAAATGACCATCCTACCAAAGGCAATATACAAATTCAATGCTATACCAATTAAAATCCCAAAGCAATTCTTTAAAGAAGTTGAGCAAATAATCTCAAAATTCATATGGAGGCACAAAGGACCCAGGATAGCAAAGACAATCCTGAGTAACAAAAACACTGCTGGAGGTATTACCATACCAAACCTTAGTCTATACTACAAATCCATAGTTATAAAAACATCCTGGTACTGGCTCCAAAATAGACACACAGATCAATGGATAAGGGTTGAAGACCCAGATATAAGCCCACAAAAATACAGCCGTTTGATTTTTGACAAAGGGGCCCAAAGAATCCAATGGAAAAAGAACAGCATCTTCAACAAATGGTGCTGGAAAAACTGGATCTCCACATGCAGAATATTAAAACTGGACCCGTACTTGTCATCATGTACAAGACTTAATTCCAAATGAATCAAGGACCTTGATATCAGGCCAGAGACTATAAAAATCATAGTTGAAAGGATAGGGAACTCCCTTGAGCTGATTGGGCTAGGCCAACATTTCCTAAACAGACATGCAATGGCACAGTCACTGCTACCAAACTCTCAACAGTTGGGATCTTGTGGAATTAAAGAGCTGTTCAGATAAAGAGATTGTAACATGAGCTCAAAGGCAACCCACAGAATGGGAGAAAATCTTCACGAACCACATATCTGATAGAGCTCTACTGTCCAGAGTGCACAAAGAACTTAGAAAGTTAAACACCAAGGAAACCAATGGCCCAATTAAAAAATGGGCCCTGGAACTTAAAAGAAATTTTACCAGGGATGAAATTAAAATGTCTAACAAATATCTTAAAAAATGCTCCACTTCTTTAGCCATAAGGGAAATGCAAATGAAAACCTCCCTGAGATATCATCTCACCCCGGTCAGGATGGCAAAAATTCACAATACAAACAACAACAAGTGCTGGAGAGGATGTGGAGAGAGGGGAACTCTGCTACATTGCTGGTGGGAGTGCAGGCTCATACAGCCACTCTGGCGAACCGTCTGGAGATTCTTAAAGAAATTAAAGATTTAAATGCCATATGACCCTGCTATTCCACTTTTGGGAATAACCCCCCATGCAACAGAGGTTTGCCTCGATAGCACAAGCACGACCATATTCATAGCAGCACTGTTTACAATAGCAAAGTCATGGAATCAACCTAAATGTCCAACAGTTGACAAGTGGATAAGGAAACAGTGGTACATCTATACAATGGAGTACTACTCAGCCATCAAGAATGATGGATTACTGGAATTTGCCGGGAAATGGCTGTCATTAGAAACAATTATATTAAGTGAAGTATCCCAAACCCAGAAATTTAAGCGCCGTATGTACTCCCTAATAGGTGGCTCCTAGTACCAAACTCACCCAACCCACATTGAGACACTCAAAAGTAAACCTATGTAATACAGTAATTGCAAGGATTGTGAACAGGAGGGATGGGGTTGGAGGGCCACACCAGACACAAGGAGAGAGGGGACCATGTTACAGCAGAGAAAATCGGCCTCCAAGGCATGCAAGTAATTAATGTGACACCTGGTTAAGTTCACAGACGTTCGTTCCTGATCATGTATAACTGAGGGGTATGATCTCACCAGAAGGGGAGGGCATATAGTCTGGCAGATGAAAGGTGATCATTTTGCAAATGGGTGAGTGACCCCTCCCTCACCGAGGTTTCCTGCTTTTATTACATCTACCCTTGAATGTGCTATTATAACAAGACTCCAGTTTAACAGCTTTTTGTCTCTGACCAGGGGGTGACATACAGTGCCCATCAGGATGCAGTGAAAGGCATTGCAGGAGCAGCAAAACTGCAAAAGAAAATCAACAAACCACAATCCAGAACTTCAGAGACTCTATATCAACCACATAGAACTAAGCCAGCCTAATCTCCTCCCATCCTGAAGCTTAGGGACATTTGCGGAAGAGGGGGCGGTAAGATTGCAAGAGCAAAAGGATGGGAGGAGCAATGATTTGAAGATTCTCCACACTAGTTAGGGCTGAAGCAATCATAATAGGACTTTGCATGCCCTGCGCAATGTCCAACACACTATTGACCTCACAAAGTCTAGCATCGGCTAAAGGCACCAAGATCCTTGGAGGCAAGGGATTGACAGCCACAGTAGTGTTCCTATGCTTAAGGGGAATACGAGAAAGGGTTCAAGGAAATGCCACTGGGTCCTTTTACCTCATCGGAGAGGAGGACCAAGAGGAGAGTTAGGCATACACAATAAAGGACTCTCTGGGAATTGGGGGGAAGGCACTGGGAGATGGGGACGGAGGGGAGGGGAGCAGGGGGTTCAGGGGAGGAAGGGGGGGAGAGAACTGGTCTACCTATTAAGTTTGTATGAGCGGAAATAATAATAAAAATGTTAAAAAATTTTTAAAAAATGTGTGTATGTGTGTGCATGTGTATGTGTGTATGTGTGTGTGTATTACAAGAAATTTGTGTGTTTTAAAACTTATATCTACTATTAGAGACCTGATTCTTAAGCCTGGATCATAATTACTTCATGAACTTAGTGTGAAGGGCAGGGAACAAATGCAGTTAAAATAATTAAGCTCCTAATTTTTTTTAAAATCTGATTTTAGGAGAAAGAGAGTAACTACATTGCCATTGCAAGATGACAATGTGATTGTGATTTTAGTATGATTTATAATGAAAGAAAATATTCTAAAGTATTTTCGATTAACTCATTCAAATATATAACTCATTCAAACTATAAACTGAAATATTATTTTAAAAAGTTAAATGATGTTCTCTTTGTAAAGATATTGTGCCCCCTAATTTATACAGGCATCCATTTCATTGTAGCAGAGAACTTTTGTGCTTTTAAAAACTTCTTCGATGCATGATTTCCTAGCTGATTGTCTGAATTCTAGAAATAAAACAATGCAATCACTCTTGATTTAACTATTTAACTGCTAGCAAGCTGAGGAAGAATGGTTTCTAATGGCAGACTAACAGAATGCTAAAGACAGAGCATCACAAATGTCTGTTTTCTCTTAGAATCTTCAAGTCATCTGTGGTTTGCTTTTAGTCAAGGGTCATTGAAATGTGGATCTGAGAAGGTATTGTATTCATTTTTGCATTCATTTTGTAAATAGCCTGCTGTAAATTATATTGACTCAACTCAGTTATCTACTTTTCTTTTTCACAAAGTTGTTTCTCCCTCTCCTTGCCTTGACCTTGGAGCCACAAATCATACCACATGTGAAACTATTAACACAATGTAGTTCTGTATGAACATAATGTAAGACATTGATGTAAATCCTAATTGCTAGAAGCCATATATTGAAAAATGAAAAGGGAGCTAAAAGTATATTATTCAGTCTTATATATGCAACATATTGTGATTTCAATATGATACATTACACAGTAATTATTACAAATAATATAAATAATATTAATATATGATGCTAAAATGAATACTATGAACATTTTAGTGATATTTTATGCAATTTTAATAGTAAGTATTCAAAAATCTCATGTGTATGCTGTTATACTTCTAGCCCTTAGTCTAAAGGACCCATTTTTCAATGTGCTTGAAGTTACATGAATGGTCAGTGCAGTGTGAGATAATTGTGTCTATTATTCTGTATTCTGACTGTTGGTTAAATAGAATATGAAATATTTCCAAACTTTAAGTGGGTTCTTGGGCTATATGTGCAGACGGACCACGGACCTACTGCGGCTTTGGCTTTGTTCTCAGAATTTCAGTGTAATTTTTCACTAACAGAAATCCGAGCTTCTGCTATCTGGCTCCAAGCTGTCACAGCGCCCCATTCTATTCTGATGTTTCACAAAGAGCTTCCACCTAGCTCAATGAGGACCAACCAGCCTTCAGTAAGATGACACAGCTCAAAGTTGAGCCAGGATTCCTCTCCAAGAGGCATCCCTTCTCATTATCAATGCAGATGTCCACAGAACTCACTCAGTTCTTTTACCCTGTTTACAACCTGGCTGGCTTCTCTAGCAGCCAAATACCAAAGCCACAGTTGCCAAATTCCACATGAACCTTTCTCTCAAACAGTGGTCAAAAGCTGGCTCTTTTCCAAGACAAGTTCTGAAAGGAGGAAAAGGGGCAGTGTTTCTGTTCCACAGTCACTCAGACACTAACTGACTCTACTATTTTTTGCCTTTTAGGTTGTGAATTATTTAATTTTGGAATTTCATATATGTATGTGGTGAACGTTTTGTTACTAATCTCATTCCCGCTTCTTACCTCCTGAAAATCCTCTTCCCAATCAGTGTCTACCCCTGTGCAATCCTCTTTCTTGTGCAGCCCGCTGAGTTTCATCTGGGCCACCTGAAGTTGATACTTGCTAGAGCATGATTGGTTATCATTGGGTACACCATGAAGGAAATTACCCCTCCCACCTTGTATTGACCCCCAATGGTCTCAAGGAAGTGTGGTGCCGCTGCATATCTTTCCGTTTTCATCGTGGATTCATGCCAGCCTATGCAAGTAAACCCAGCTAAGTGAATTCATCGGGGCAGCAGCTCTGTCAAGCCCAGAACTTACTCTCTGGCAGTATGTGTCCCCACTGACTCTACTTTCTTAGAGACAGTTGCTAAAATAACTTCTTCAAATATAACAATTTAATCTACAAAGAGTAGAATATAAAACCATAGTCACTCTGATTGCTTCTAAAGGAAGCAGTGCATGTCATTTCTGTTGACATGCCTCAAGTCACCCCATCAGCAGGTACCAGATTGGGGAGAAATGTATGCCTGACGGTTCAAGAGCTTCCTGGCACCATGATTCTGTATAGAGAAAAGGCATGCATCTTTGAAAGGCACCAGTTCTCATTCCAATTCCAATGGCTTTTGAAGTATAAAGCTTATGGTGGAAGAGCCATGTAACTAACTCTACCTCCTAGAAACAGATATGTACAGAGTCAACTTATGATTCTAGCACTTGAACAAAGTTAATAAGCTTTCTTGAATCAAGACTTTTCTTTCTGTAACAATATTGTTGAGAACCGTAACAGAGATGGGATTTCCTACCCCCAAGCACTAATTCTCTCTCTCTCTCTTTTTTTGAAATGAACTCTAGTTTCCTTTGGGTGAACAATTCATAAATTATGCAGCTAATGATCATACCCCAGATATCAGGTTGAATAACAATTTATTATTTTTTGGCCAATGATTACACTGATAATTCATTATTAAAGTTTAGTTTTTAATTATTTACTGATGTGTCTACCCAATAACATAGAAATATTCCAGATAAGGAACATTTAGAGGCAGTGCATCATAGATAATTCACACTGAATTTTTAAAAGTTTCGAATAGCTATATTCCCATTAAGATGGGCAAATCCCAAAATTGTAATGGCTTATTTTGTACATTATTATGATTCACATGACGTCTACTACTAGTCAACATGATTTTCATGACAAATTTCCTCTATTCCATAGATGAGCATCAAAGGCAAAAAGTGTACATTCTTTCTTTCAGATTCAGAGATTCTCAAAAAAGTGGCACCAAGTCATCAATAAAAATGTTCTGTATCTAAAACATAGAGAGTTTCTAATCTCACTGATAAAGGTAATGACAGCATATCAGTAGCATGAATATATTCCTAACTTCCTCCATTTTTGTGTATTGTTTTCCAATTTCTTAACACATTATGTGATCAAAAACTCTCCTTTGAGAAACTTTAAATGACGCTGAGTACATAGCTTTCTTTTGAAAATGCATTGAAAGCGATTATTCATCCTCTTTACCTCCAATGCTATTTTACTTAAAAATGATTGTCTCTTAAAAGCCTCTCTGCAAAACTCTCCTCAAATCATTGTTTTCTGAAAGCCACCATTTAAAAACTTACATCTTGTCATAGTAGACTAATGGAAGTCAAACCCCATTGTGAAAACAGAACTAAAATTACACCTCACCTACATCTGGCAACAGGTCCATTTGTGAAGAAAGGCGTGAATCAGATTATATCTCTAATAAATTATCTACTGATTGTGACAATTAACTGGCTGTCATAGGTACTCAGTTACCTAATTACCTGCCAGAATTCGGTGCCAAGTGTTCCCTGTGTCCAAATTTCCATTATAGTGCATTTTATTACCAAATCTTCTTTGTCTGAATATTTTCACTTAAAATACCTAGGCTTGAGCAAACTGTTTTCTTTCATCTGGCTCATATTTAAAGACCTAAATTTACAGATGAAGCGATCTGAATAATAGATGAAGAATATGTGTGGACTCAGACTCATTCATTCACATCACAGAGGCGGTTTGTGCTGGCCCAACTGTATTCTCTGCATGCAGATATTAAACTGCAGTCCCAGATTGTCTGTTTATGATGCAGAAGAACAGGTTGACTTGATTTTATCTAGCCAAAATAACTCAGGCTTCTACACTTCTAAATTTGATTCAGAAGGTTTTATGGATGTTTTGCAGTGAAACCTGTGGATAAATTCAAATACATCTCTGCATTTCTGTATATGACCATGCTTGTATGAATTCATCACACAGGGTTTTGTTTTAATGGAGAGTCTCTTTGTAAAGTCCTAGAGAGGAAAAATTTTCTCCATGAACCAAGACAGTGTAAATGACTTTGCATTTCTGCCTTGTCTCTGTCAATAAAATACCTTTGATTAGTGATGAGTCCCTTTCCTCCAACACCCAAATTCAGAACAAAAGCTCTACTTACTGGTCACTTTCCTCACTCCCAATAGGCCAGCAGGCACTTACAAAACCTGCACTTGGTCACTTATCTCAGGGCGAGTAGATGATAGCTTATTCCCTCTGTCCTTCACCCTGCCCACAAACCCAGGTATTACAAAACTCCACTCTCCCTTCAGACTTGTTTCTTCTCCCTTCTCAGGATTAGTCTGTGTTGCCATGGAACCACGTAATCAATAAACTTTTTCCATTCTTTGCTCATGACATGGCGTGTTTGGGTCTTCTATCTTAGAAGTAGAAGATTCATGATTGTGACATCTACCTTGGCAAATATGAAGAAATAAGCCCTTGGACCATGCATTTCTTTAAGAACTATTACTTGTCCAGGGTGTCTCAAGGACCTACTTTCTACCCATTTTGTGTGAATGCTTATTAATTCTTCTGAAATCAAGAGCAAACCTTGCTCTGCATACAAGGCAAGGGACTTCAAATGTATTTGCCCAATGTTGTATCATAATACACCCATACACAGGCATGGAAAGGCATGCATAAAGCCAAATAGTACCAAAGGAGCATTCTCATAACACAAAAATAACATAAGCATGTGTTTCTTATTCTCGATAGAGGTTCATCTCACTATAATAATGTTTTCCCATTGTCAATTTTTCACTTAAAATTCTAACTAAATTACCTGAATGCTTTCAAATGACTAGCTTATCTTTTCATCTGTGTTGCATTCTCAGCCCTCAACTTTCCTTTGTAAACCCATCTGCAGCAGATCATCTTCAAAGAGTGGAACTGATCATCCCTGTGTGTTATTTACTGGCGAGGCCTGAGTCACCTTTGTGAGGCTTTAATATAGAAGCAATCTCATTTAACTGTTGGGAGTTTTCCTCCAAGAAGCAGCTATTTTTTTATTTCTGCCATAATTCCATTCTCTTCCCTTTCCATATCCATCTCTGGTACTTCAGTACGTTATTCACGCAGATAACAGACATTGCTTTCCTTACAGTTTCCTGCTTTATATAGCACTCAAATGTAAGCACACATAAATTACATATTATAGTATAAAATACACGTGTTCTTTTTTGCACTATTCCCTTGTCAAACCATGTTGACATACTTTTATAGACCTGTCATACCCTTCACAAACTTTCCTACCTCTTTACACCCACAACCCCTGCAAAATGGAATGGTATTTTTTATGGTACTAGGACCCTATGCATGTTTGACAAGATCTCTATAACTGTAAAAGTTTTCCTTTTTATTTAAAGTCATTGTTTTGCTATGTAGCCCAGGTTGTCCTTAAACTCACTCTGCAACTCAGGAAATCCTCAAACCTGTGGTCTTCTTGTTTTAGCCTTCCTCCAAGTTACACAGTGTTCAAATGCTATCCAGTGTCTAAAACCTGGTGCAATGTCTGAAGTACTTGCATTAACCTCTGAGGCTACACTTGGGTATCCTTTCGTTTGTCTCAGATACCAGGGGTAACCCTAACTTTTTCCCACCCATGTATAGGAAACCTGCCTTCAGCTAACTAAAAAGAAATTCTGAATTTCCTTGCCGCTCACTCTCTTGTAGCCACAGTAGGGAAGGTAACTCAGTTCTGGATATTTATTTCTACATGGATTATCAGAAGATTTATTTTAAATAGTTTTTTTGAAATAATACAAAGGAACAAATGAAGAGATTATAATTGTGTGAAGTAGTGATGCACAGACAATAAATCTTAGCAACTTCCACTCCCCTGTCCTCTTCCAAGGAGGGGCAAGCATTAAGTTTGTAAATACATGGACGCTGATAGTGTTTCTATTTTGCTGAATTAACTAACTTCTGAACTTTTTATCTTTAAACTTATTTTCAGTTTCTGGATGGAAAATGGGCTTACAATTACTTAGAGGTTTTTTCCTAACAAGATTCTTAGAAGATAAGGGGAAAATAGTTGCCAGGACTTATGTTCAAGTAAGCATGCTCGATACAATATTCACAATGAAGGATCTTTATAGGAACCAAACAGAAGAGTTTTGGATCATATAATAACTTGCAAAATATTGAAAATATTGATTTAAATAAATTCTGACAAGGTAAAATGAAATGTTAACTCTTCACTGAACAAAAGTGCAGTAGTAGTTCCTATTTTCTTTACACTAAATCATTTGTGAATTAACTATTTCATAGAACAAATTGAAGGAAATCCAAGAGTTAAATTGCATATATTTAATGTAATCCCCCAAAAGTGAAATATGAAGTTTTAAATATGAAAAATGGACTGTCAGGCATGGAGGAGTACAAACCAATTCTGGCCATTGACATAGAAATTTTGGAGAAAAAAATAGGGAGTTCATTCATGCACCTGCTAGAACTTTCATTACTCGTGGGCATCCAAGTGGAAAAATTTTCTGATAACTTTTTAAACATGTACCTGAACTTAAACATGTACCTGGAAGTACACACATATGTGGGTATCAATTATAGTCTCAACAGCAAAAGAAAATATTTATAGTGACTTAATCAGTATCACATTTGATTGAGCTCATTCTGTCTAACTGAAAACAGTTGAGACACAGACAGGGGTTCCTTTACTATAAAGTTTGAGACTGCTGGTCAATGAAATGCCATTAATGGGGAGATAAAGCAAGGAGTGATGACACACACACCTGTACACACACACCTGTAACCCTAGCAATCAGTAGACCCAGAAAGGTCAAGGTCATGCTGGACAAAATTGATCAAATGCTAAAATTTAATGCACAAAAATAGGAGGATGAAAAGTAAGTACAGATAAACATTTATTTCAGCATTTATTCATGTCACTGTCGCTATATTGAAAAAATATATTTTTGAAAAACACAGTAGACACTGTGGAGTTTTAAGGCAGGGGATGGCAGTTTAAGGAAGTTAAGCTGTGGTCCTTTGGCTAATGAAATAGAATTTCTCAGGTCACTCTCAATGTTGAGTGTAGGCATGAGTGTGAGCAACTTCAGCTGAACTTGAAGGTGGAATCTGATGAGGGAAAAATTTTAGTTGCCATTATTAATTCTGCGAGTGGCAGAACTGAGCTTATATTTTGAAGAGACAAGGAATTAAAACAGTTGCATTTCTCCTAGATCCGCATGAGCTCCACTTTGTAGAACAACATGGCTCGTGAAGAACACTTACTGAATAAACACACTCCTTTTCCAGAAGGAAGCTTGATTATTTCTCTATGTACTCCATGGCCCACTCTGCTCTGAGCACGTCTCTTTCTTGCACAGTTTCTGTGTTCTGGACTTGGCATGATCCGGCGTCAGTGCACCGAGCCTGTTGCACCGATCCTGTTGCCCCCTAGTCTTCCTGGCGGACCCTGGCCCAAGCAGTGAAATCACAGATGCCTCTGCCGACTGTGTTCAGGACGTGACCACGTTCAGTGATTTAAACTTTCCTCAGACACAAAACTCAAGCAGACAGGGAGGTAGCAGTGGGAAGAACACAGTGAAGAGAATCACCGAGAACTCAGAAAAGCGAATGATGTCACTTGTAGACAGAAAGATCATTACTCAGGTTTTTTCCTCCCAAGATTTGAAGATGTCTGTGTCTGTATGTCTGAAGCTATGTTTAACATGGCAAGAAAAACATTCAGAGAAAGAAGAAAATCTCGTGCTATAACTCAGAATTTTATTTTTTTAATTTTATTTTTTATTTCTTCCACTCATAAAAAATTTATAAGTACCCTATTCCCCTCCCTCCCTCCACCCCTCCCTGGATCCCCTTACTCCCTCCCCACCTTTTCCTTTTCCTTTCCCCCCTCCCTCCTTTTCTCTCAGTGCCCCCCCCCCCGCCATTCCTGGAGCATCCTTTAGTGTGCATGTCAAACTTCCCTCTGGGTCCTCCTCTCTGATGATAACTCAGAATTTTAAAGTCAAATGATTAAAGAAAAATTAACATTCCCACATGGCATGAAATCAGCTGGTCACTAGGCATGTGATAAAGGTGACTATCAATGCTGTGTTGGAGACCAAGAGAAAAAAAAAGTTTATTTCTCCTCTATCTTTGTTGATTTGATGTTGCTACAATGAAATGCTCTTAAAAACGACTTAAGGGGAAAATATTCTGGCTTGTTTCCACTATACAGACCAGGTTCCCATCTGGGTACCACCCACAATGAGTGGGTCTTCCCACATCAGATGAAGTATTCAGGATAATCCCTTATAGGTTTGCCCAGAGGCACGTCTCCGAGGTGATTCGAGATCTCATCAAACTGACAGTTGAGATGAGCCATCACAATTCCACAGCTTGTCAATTTGACAAAGGAACATAGGCCATTTGACATCTTTTAATGTAAATGCATTCAGGCCAACATCAAAATCTCCATAGTCTTTACAATTCCAACCTTTTAAAACTTCAGAGTCTCTACCTGTATTACTAAAAAATGAAAAGTAAGTTATCTACTTCCAACATATAATGTCATAGAGTAAACATTACTAATTTTACAAGAAAGAATCAGGACATAGTAAGGACTGATAGGTCAAAGACAGATTAATAGCCAGAATCCTGCAAGGTTAAATACCAAATCTTATAGCTCCATGTCTGTCTTCTGAGGCACAAAATATATCCATCAGGGCTTCAAAGTCTGATTTAATCCCATGCCTACGTATTGTCACCTTAGCTCACAAAGTCTCTCTTGGGTCAGACTTGCTCCATGTTTTCTTCTTTATTTAAATGACATTCCATGGCATGGTATCTCCAGCATTTTAGGGTCTCCACTGAAATTTTAGGCTTCACTTTCAAAATGTTAGACAATGCCCATTAGGCCTCTTGCGTGGAGTTCAACCCTGCCACACATTACCAGGACACAGCTACTCTCTGAAACTGTTTATCACGGCTTTATCAACTTCTCAAACTTTTATCTCTTAGGCCTCTAAAACCAGCATCTCACGGTGATACCAATATCACATGATGGCATTGTGAAGCTATGTTGTCCGCTTGGGATAGAGCCTGCTTTCATAGACCACTGTTGCATCAGCTCATATTGCTGATCTTTGTATGTGTTGTCCTACCACAGGGCTCAGCAAAAAACCACAGAAGCACCATGTTCTGAGGGAATATCCACATTCACTTCTTCCTTAGCCCTCCTGTGAACAGTCATATCTGTCCTAGTGAACTCAGCATCAAAGACCTTGTCTTTCTTTCCAGTTCCTTTGGTAATGGTTGTCCCTCCTCTGTTATCTTACAGTCCCTAATAGCCATGGGGACTTCAGCCAATTAAAACTATCAAGTGCCATTAAGGTTTTATGTGAGCCAGCCTACTAGGGACTGACTTCTTTTGGATTACTTCAGATTATGCAGTCTCATTCTTAAGTAGTTATATTTATGAATTTCTCTGTTTCCACAGCATTGAGACTGATCTCATCCACCCAAATCCCACAGTTTCTTGAACAAAGCTGTAAGGTCTCCTTCTTTCACTGTCTTGTACTAGGCCATTAACAGAGCCTATGTTTGCATACCGATCAGGATTTTTTTTTCCCTTCCTCTATATTAACAGTTGGAGCTTAAGGATTTCTTCTTTCAAACATATCTCTCTCTGTTCCTTGTTGCTGGCTAATTCTTCCTACAGTTTCCAATAAGTTTCTTTTTCAGATTCTGGTAAGGCTCTTCAGCTCTGATCAAAGCTGTTCTCTTTCCTTTGCCTCCTGACAGCTTTAAGAAACATTTCTACCTTATCCTCCTGATTTTCCATTTTACTTATCCAACCAAAAGGTAATATAGAGGATAATTTTGCATGCATTTTTCAAGTTGTCTTTTCTCCCTTACATGGGCAATTTCTCTCTAGGCAACAGCCCAGCCTCAGTTGCATGTCTTATAGCCCACAATAGGGACCATGGGATTGCTGCTTTGTCCTATTTATGATGATATTAATGCTACTTTTAGGGAATGCAGTATATTTCTAGTCTATCCGACTTTCTTTTTTATGAAATGGAACTCCTTCACAATGGAGTCATGCCATCCCATGCCATACAGAGGGATTGTCCAGGGATATTCAACCATGGTAGAATGTCTCATTGCCTACTGCAGGAGTCACGCAATGCCCAATATAACAATGAAAAAGTTCATTCTAAAATGCATGGTGAAGGGAAGCCATATTGAGATTGCTTCTGTCAGTGTTCCAGCCTTAGACTGTTCAACCTCAGTTGTATGCTTTGCCATTGGAGCAAAGTCATGTACATAGTTGATCCTTCCAGAAAGTTCAAGTGTTGCATTGACTTTTTTTCTGGGGATTCTATTTCTGTCTCGATAAAAAGTAACTTATTAAGGAAATGATCTCAAGTCTAGCTCTGTACATCAATGAGTTTCTTGGGGTTTGTTGCAAGTAACAAACATGGGTTAGGAGTTACATGCTGAAGCATGGGAGACTTGAGCAGCTACAGAAACATGCCAGCATGGATGAGGATTCACAAAACTGTACATCCTATAGGCAGCTGTATCACAAAATAAATCTCTTGCCAAACCATGGACAGTTATTTACATTTACAAAAGCTGGGGAGAAATATCATGAATCTTGTGAGTTTCTAGTAAGTTTAAGGAGTTCATAAGCCTGCTCTCTCTCCACTGGGGAACAGATCCATAAGGAACAAACTGCCACAAAATGGTAACTCTCTCATTTGTTTCTGATTATAGGCCCTATGCATCACTCAATCTTTCCTACCTAATTTAAAGCATGTTTTGAAATCTGCTATTATTATGCATCGATATCAATAATATAATGCCTTGAATTTTAAGGAAGAAAATATTGGAAATTAAAACAAAACATACCAAAGACAAAAAGAAATAGAAGACATGCAGGCATTTTAGTTATATCTTTGTCTTCAATTTTGTTTTATGTTTGTGTTCATAAACAAAAGTCTTTTGTTTTTCTTCCTGCTGTTAAAGAATAATGTACTTTAAGGGTCTTGTTCTAGGGTCTTTTGTTATATTCTTTCACAATTTCATACATGTATTCAGAATGTATTTATATCACATAAACTTCTTTTACCCCCTTTTCTCCTGAACTGCTTCATCTGCAAGGGACTCTTTCCTTCTAATTACATATCTTTTGTTTTGTGTGTGTGTGTGTGTGTGTGTGTGTGTGTGTCCCACTGAGCTTCGTTATGGTTGCTTACATGAACATGGGTGTGCAAGGAGGTCATTTACTTGAGTATGAGCAACTAACTAGTAGCTATGCCACTGAAGAAAATGACTTGTCCTCTTTCAGTAATCATTGACAGCCAAGTCTTCCTCAGGGTGGGATGTAGCATACTAAGGCCTTGTTTCATTACTGATGGATTGCTGAAAGAAACAGTCTGGCACAGGTGTCATGGAGATGCTCACAGTTGCTGCGAGTTCATAAGCACGAGTTCATGTCTAGTATATAACACGCAGCTCTAACATTTTTTCATGTTCCTCCTCCTATGATGTTCCCAGAACTTCAGAGGGGAATGATTTAGATGCTCATATGTGGTTAAACATTTAATAGTTGCTTATTATCTGCATTTTAATAAATACAATTTCCTATATTAACTGCTACCAGCAATATAAAGATGATTCTCTGATTAGTGCTGAAAACAAGCTAATTTGAGGTTGTAAATAATGATATTTAGAAGGCAGTTTGACAATTCATCCATTTAGAAAAATGACAGTAATAACTTTTCCCCTAGAGCCTATAATTCACAAGCTCTTGATTAGGTTTAGAAACCAGACATGACTTTAATTTCATGGAACATACCTCATGTCCTAACAGGGAGCAGGTGATTACCCACCCTCATAATAGTTAAATGGCATTATTTCACTGAGTGTCGCATCCTACTTGACACATCAGTATTATAGCACGCAGAGTCCACAGGTGGGTGAGACCATTGATAATTACTCTTTTCAGCAGCCTGCCTAGGACCTTTAGGTATTATTGAAAATGACTAGCATAAAGAACTGTGTAGCCATGATCAACTGCAATCTGAAATCCCAACTAAAATGATTATCTCCTTGTTTCTACAAACCTAAGGCAATGGGCATTAACATTAAGACGGAACATGCCTCTGAGGGAATGTAGATGGATAGGAGAAAGAACAGCCATGTGTTGGATTTTTGTGGGTATTGGGTAGTCCTGTAGTATTTAATTTCGGTAATAGGCTCATATTGGTGGATGATTAATTATAATACTCTTATAATTAACACACTAATTACATAAGTATTTGAAAGAATCAACTGTGCATATATGTAAATATATAAATGGACATGTAATATGTATAGGTTTTTAATTTGAAGGTGAACAAGTATCCCTGAAATTTAAATAGGGATAAGCTATAGAGATGATAACTAGATCCACTTATTACAGAACTGAATTTCTCATGACTTTCTCTTGAATTTTAAATCCATTACATATAAAAATTAGTCTTCTATGGCAGATAGTCCTTAGAGAACATCCAGTGGCAGCTGTTTCCTCATGCTTTGATATTGTTCCTTGAAATGTGTGTGAGTTCTGTGACTGGCTTCTAATGAATTAAACATCAATATTACTTAGGAACTATCTTAGGCAGTCTGGAAAAAGTGAAAAAGAGGAATCGTGTGATGATATTGTGTCATAAAACATCACTTGATAGTAGACTGGTGCTAGAGATTCTCTTTGTGAGTTTCACGGAAAAGCCCAAGTGGTAGACAACCGTGTGGCAAAGAAAAAGAGGGGGCATATCTTTAGAGCTATGGAAGTACTCTAGGACCCAAGGAAAACCTAAGGCATATGGGCAGCAAAAACATTCAATTTCAGAAAAATGGATTCCTCACCAACCTCTTTCTGGAACTAGATTCTCCTCACATCAAATAAAAATGATGGGCGCCAACCTGCTGATGACAGCTTTGTGAGACTTTGACAGGAGAACTCAGAAAGGCCTTTGACTGGTGAAAACTGTGAGGTGATAAATATGTGTCATTTTAGATTGATAAGCTCTTGGTAGCAATAGTAATCTAATTTGCTTTCTTCCAAAAAAATGCATTGTGTGGTTCCTTTCTATACGACTTTGCTTTTGGAGGTCATTATAACATTATTTTTAACATTATACTTATGATAACTATAATGGTGTTATCTAATTTACAGAAAACATTTTCTTTTGAATACAGTTATTGACAGCTGAGTTTTTGAGATATAAAATTGATAAACATTATTTCTACTTAAAAGACTTAATACTAGCTAGTTTTTTCAAGATATATTTAATTAGTGTTTAAAGCCATGAGATTTCGAATAGTAAGTTTTAATATAATGATGGCACAAGAATGTAGTTAGTTTATAGTTCCAAATTTGTTATTTGTGTTTAGGTTTTTATTAAGAAAATGCTTATAAAATTGAATCTTTTTTCTTTGTCTCACTATTGATTGATTTGGGACTGAAAAGTTGGAGGAGATGTAACAACTCAATTTTATAGTGTGATGATGTCAAATAGATAAGGAATACTGGAAAAATGACAATTTTTGTAGCAAGCAGATAGAGATTGCTGAACATTTTCTTAAAAAGCTATGTATCTAAAAATTGAACCCATAATTTAAAGTTTTCCATTTAAACATGCATGAGACTCTCTCCTCTCGAGCCATATTGTTCAAATTGTAAACCACTTAGTGATGTGTCAAAGCAGCAAACAGCACATCAAAGAGCAGAGAGAAATGGAGAAAAAGTGAGGAGCCACATGCTCTAGTGATGTTTCAGCCTCAGGGGCTGCTTTGTCCTCCAGCTTATGCTGAAGGGTTGTAAGGCAGCTCTATGCTTTCTGGATGAGACTTCCAAACACTGAGAAAGCATGGCAGCTTTTTCCAATGAATGATAGATTTTTTCCAATGATCCTCACTGTGTACCTATCATACCAATTTTTTCAAGCAGAATGTGAAGAGCAACATTAAATGAAATTACATTAGCATAGGTCTGCTAGAAGACTACCAAATCTCTAAAGAAGACATAAAATCATTACCAGTTCTTTGTTATGCTCATAGAGGTGAGATGGACATACCTCTTTTCATTAGAGATTCTGCTGCAAGTAACACAATCACAAGAACATCAAGGTCTGCCTCAGCTTTCCAGACAGTATCATACATGATCTAGTCCACGACTGATATGCTGAAGATTCATTCCTCAGTAGTTCTTACTGGTTGTGATCTCCATAGCAAGCCATCTGTACATTAGAACTGCCTGCTACACTGGCTGCCTTAGCAGCACCTGTATTCTATCCACTCCTACACTCCTACTTCCTTCTTCCTTTTTTGGTCACAAGGCCCACCTTGCCTTCCTTTGCTTGTTTCCTCCCATTTTTTTCTTTGTTCTTCCCAGAATTGTACTTCTACCTGACTTTTAATATATTTTTAAAGCTCTTCTAAAGAATTTTGTCATTATTTGGTGGCTCCATCAACATTTATGAAATGGAAGACTTGTAGCTTAGTCAGTTGTTAGAAAGGGGAAATGGAGAAAAGGTAAGATGAAAATATGTACACACACACACACACACACACACACACAAACACACACAAACACATACACACACATCACGAACTTGAGAAACTTTTTTCATACTTAGTTGAAAGAAGATACTCAGATCTAGAGTTGCTAGGAATATAATTAGTGTAATAGAAATGGTTACAGAAAACTGTTTGAAGAAAGTTACTTGGGAAGACAAATGGTTTTATTTCATCAGGAAGAGAAGAAGGATCTACCAGGAGCAATAACTGTAATGTAAAAAAAAAAAAAAGATTAAAACACACTTACAAAATAGGAGAGATTTCAGGGCAGGGTTTACACCATATTTCTGTTTATGTATAATTTATGAGAACACCTATAACTGGTAGGTAATGGCAAAAATTTTCTAAGTTGAAGTGAAATCCAGTTTTCAGTTCTACTGTGCCAGTGAATCCATATACAAAACAACTTCACTATGTTAAGTCTTATTGACACTAATAGCTGATATTTGCCATGAGAATTGGACTGTGGTCTTCAGAGTTGAATTTAAAGAAACAATATTTGAAGAATCTTTTATTACTTTCAATTTGCTGAGATATTAAATGAGAATTTAGAATCAGTGTAACTAAAATAAGGGAAAGCATGTATTGGTCTAGCTTGGGCTGCAGATGTTTGGGATTACATCTAATTGCTCAAGGCTCCTATTTTTATCACCCTGCTGAAAGGATTTTGGTAAATGCTGAAAGAAAGCCTAACTTAAGGGGGGGGGTTAAGCTTCTAAATGCCTGTGATCTATAGTCAGGTAGAAGTGACAAATTGTAAGGAAAAAATAATCTTTTCTACTTAGAGAAATGCCAGCCCAAATAGCATCTGTGGGAAGAGTTCTGCAACTTTAATGTATTCATGTTAAGGAAGCTGGATTTTAAAGCAGGCATTTGCAGATCTTTGATGTCCCTGCTGCTTTATGGATATTAACCACGCTGCTTAGCAGGTCATTTTAGCTGTGGTCTGTGGGTTTACATGGAGCCTCTGTCTTTATAGAGACTCATGGGAAGTCTATCCTGTGGAGAAATGCTGATACCCATCTTACTACATTATTTTTTCCTCAGTGGAAACCATAGCTTGAGAGGCAAAGAATCTTCAGCCATTAGGAATCTTAAGATACAGGCTAAAGGACAGATACGGAGAAGAGGGACAGAGATTGAGAGAGAGAAAAAAATCAAGAGAGAAAGAGAAAGAGAGGGAGATAATTTAAATCACATACAAGCATGGAGATTTGGGTAGGGAAGATGGCTAGTAGAAGATAGGCTTTCCTTGTATCAAGCACTAATATTCTTTTCAGGCTTCCTGGTAGTATATTCCCTGTCCATTTAGATGTAGTTGGATAACAAGGCCTTTTCTGGGTGTACGGGAGCCCATGAGAGAATGAGGTAAGTATGACTTACTTAGAGAAAGCATGTTTAATTCCATAGAGTTGGATGCAGATTTCCTTTTGAAAAAAATCAGGATCCCATTAGCAAGGAAAGCAGGAAGAACAGCATGAAGAAATGTGAGTACAACATTGGCAAGCCCCTGGGGGTGGTCCGTGTCTGCCCCAATGTGAAGAATAGACAAATGAATTTCTCCACAAATAGTCAAACTTCTTAATGCTATACTTACCCCCCAAAGAGAAAAAGTTAAGACTTCTTAAGAACACAGTCTTAAATTTTATTCATCCTCTCACCACTAAAAGGGATGTGTTAACTCTTTGTTTCATAGTTTACTTGCCATATTATTTTTATGTAACTATGATTTTAAGGCCAATATTCTTTTTTAATTATTCTATTTTCATTTGTCATAAACTCTTCTCCTTTTTCGAGTGGTATAACAATTTTTGCATAATAATTTTACAAGTTTTTTTAAAAGTCTATTATTGGTTCCAAGTTTGCACAGCAATTTACTTATTATTAGAAGATGCATACATAAAAGAAAGCTGTATATCAGATCAGGCACTAACACCTGGCCTCATCACTCAGTTATATTATATACAAAGTTGATTTGTGCTCAATGACTATCAATTAATTTCCCATAGTTACAATTTTCACATGTTTATAATAGACACCTCAATAAAACACTGGTAAGAATTAAGAAAATTCCTAGGAAATGTTGACAATCACTAGACATTCCAAATTATTAGTGACTTGGCACATATAACTACTTAAGTTTCAAGTAATTATGATTCCAAAATATTAGTGACTTGTCACATGTAATTACTTACATTTCAAGTAATTATAATTGATAAAATTAAAAAGTAATCCAGCAATTGTACACTACATTTTAAAAAATCAAAGGTTTGGCTAGTATATTTCATATGATCTTCTTAGTTTCTCAAGCATAGTTGATAGGGAACGAATGTCTGACTTATGGCATTGCATAACACTGAGATAACTGAGTAAATGTCATTTCCATTTGACACGTGAAGCTGAGCCACTCAGTAAGTTACAAGTAAACTGAGCCCAAGTGTCTAGGATTACATGATACTTCCTAAGTTTACGACCCTCTTGACTCTGCCTTCCTAGTCTTAGGCATGTGCCTTCACACCCAGTCTGTCATAATATTATTAATAAACATTGCAATGTGGAGAAACAGTATCACTACTAAAGATGAGTACAAAAGTGTCTCTCTTTCCTGTGATGTTTTACTGGAACTTAGAGTATAGAACAGTAAATATGCATGCATATATCATATTTTGTATATAATATGTTTGCAAACACTATATGCATATTTAACATCAAGCTTAAAACAAAACTCTTTGGTATTAATAATAATTGTTATTGCCTTATAAGGAGACTCAGGAGTATGCAAATAATCTCCCCATTCTTCTTGTTCTTGTCTCAGTCATGACCCAGTTCTTGGAGACTGCGAAACTCCAGTCTTTTCAACAAGGACCAGCTGAGCTCTCTTAGTGGGCTACAGTATAAACATGGACCAAATGCAGCTTCAGGACTCTCCAACATTCCCTCAGAGAGGGGCCTGGGGAGCTTTCAGTTCCACCTCCAGGGACCAGTGACCAAGGGACAGAGAATGCACAAGAAAAGTTTCCATTCACTTCTATGAGCGAAACCTTTGATACACATCATCTTTCTCACTAGTAAAATGCTCTAATTAAAGTTCCAAAATAAAACTCAACAAAGTGAGTTGCTCCCTGGAGCTGGTGTGGAGGAGTGGCTCTTCCCTGTTCTCTTGGGACCATGAAGGAGTCAGCTGGCCTTTCTTATCTCTTAGTCAGATTTTCTATTTAGTTCTATGATGCTCTATGTCTGCTTTTGCTTAACCAACATTTATTTAGAAGTGTAGTCACTGATCAGAGAGTGAAAAAAGAAGTTTTGTAATGTCAATTTGATTTGGTCTTGAAGTAAATTAAACTTTTGGACCAAGATGGAAATCCTAAATGTACTAAATGACTGTACCTCCACAGCACAAAGGAGGCTCAAAGAAAGAACTATGATGAAGGCTCCCACTGAGGAGTGTGGCTTGTATCTGGGCCACCCCAAGCAAATTCATTTGTTTCTTTAGATCCTAAACTACCTCTGCATGCAACAAAATAATGCAACCCTCTTCCTGAGTCCTCACAAAGTAATAAAATAATTTTATTCTACAACTGAAAGGTAAGTTTCAATTTTATTTTCAACTTTTTACTCATTTCAGGTTAAATCACACAAAGTGAGCCAATTATCCTATATGTTAAATATTGATATCATCTCCTATACATTTTGTTTCTTGAGACAGAGAATTGCTTTATGTAGCTCAGCCAGGCAGAACTGAAGCTCGTAATTGACCCTCTACACTGGGCCTGTTGAGTGCCAGGGCTACCAATGTGAGTCTCCATGTCACATTGGACATAGTACTTTTAAATCAGGCAAAATCAAGTGAGAGCCCACACTGTCTGGAGCACTTCCTTTCAAAATTATTAAAATTATGACATAGGAAATGTCAAATGCACTTCAGTTTTCTGAAAAATAGTATCTATTAGGACCAATGCATAGACCTATAGCACAGCATAGTAAGTTCTGGTTCTCTACCTGATGTAATTTCATATGCAAGGTTGGACTAGGAGATATACCCAGGAATTAAATAAAAATATGTGCACGTACTCATTGGTACTATAATCTATCATGATCTAACTCCACATGTTTTATAGTATTGATGATTTGTTAATGATTCTATGACATTGCTCAAATGATGAGGGATATCCCAGTTTGCACATTATTCTATTAAACACAATATAAAGTATCTATGTGCTGTAAGAGTAGAAAGCAAAAAACCCATGAAAAGCAAGGAAATATTGGAATATGAAGAACAAAATTATTATTCATTGCATATCTGTGTTTCTAAATTTAATTTTAATGAAAATTTATTTTATTAGTATAATTTGATTATACATATTTTTCAGGCACAGCATGAGATTCTGATACATGTTACAATGTGTATAATGATCAACTCTATTATGTAGCAATACTTTCATCTTATTTTATTTTTTAGGAACACAGAATAATTACATGTATCTGTGGACATAGTGAGTTTCAGTACATGCATGGTTTGTGGAAGCTGTGTTCTGCTCAAATCACTAAGTGGTGCACAGTCTCTCACCATTACCTCACAAGCCCACTGCCTTCGAGGGCTATTGTAGGAACTCTTGTCATTATTAAATTCTCCCTGTGCTTTACATTTGTTATATTAAGGGGTTAATGATTGATCCAAGTATAACATTTAATTCAAAAACATTCACATTTGGTATACTCGACATTAAAAACAGCTTACACTTGGCAAACTCTTTGCTTTTTGAAGTTAGCATAAATAAATAGAAATGCCTTGTAACTATAAACAGATCTAAGACTCAGAGGGAGACTTAAATTAGCATATAGCCATCTTCCATAAAGCAAAAGAAAGCAATTACTTAAAATTTGTCATTTTTCTGGGCTCATGAGATGGCTAAGTGGTAAGAGTGTTTACCACATAAGCCAGACAATGTGAGTTTGATGACATTGTGGAAGGAAAAGTCAACTTCTGCAAGTTTCCCTATGGCTTGCATACATACACCATGGTATATGTGTACTCCACACACACACTGATTAATTCACTTTAAAAACTAATGTTATTTGCAGTTTTATCATAAAAATATATGTGTATTCTTATGCAAACATATCATTGCATAAAATTTGCATAGGTGAATAGAATTGATACCTTATATGATTATAAGTGCAGTTTATTAAAGGACTACATTAAAACTGCAAACTTATAAATCTATGTCCACGTAAGTGGACACAAGATACTTCTTTTCCTTCATTTCTTGGGAGAAAGTGTCAATCATTTCCTGTCTTCTCTACTTTTGTCTAGAGTGAATTTCTGTCAATCAAAATGACCATCCTACCAAAGGCAATATACAAATTCAATGCTATACCAATTAAAATCCCAAAGCAATTCTTTAAAGAAGTTGACCAAACAATCTCAAAATTCATGTGGAGGCACAAAAGACCCAGGATAGCAAAGACAATCCTGACTAACAAAAACACTGCTGGAGGTATCACCAGACCAAACCTTAGTCTATACTATAAATTCATAGTTATAAAAACAGCCTGGTACTGGCTTCAAAATAGACACACAGATCAATGCATAAGGGTTGAAGACCCAAATATAAGCCCAAAAATTACAGCCATTTGGTCTTTGACAAAGGGGCCCAAAAAATCCAATGGAAAAAGAACTATATCTTCAACAAATGGTGCTGGCAAAACTGGATCTCCACATGCAGAATATTAAAACTGAACCCGTACTTGTCACCATGTACAAGACTTAATTCCAAATGGATCAAGGACCTTGATATCAGGCCAGAGACTATAAAAATCATAGTTGAAAGGATAGGGAACTCCCTCAAGCTGATTGGACTAGGCCAATAAACGGAAATCCAATGGCACAGTCACTACAACCAACATTCAACAGATGGGATCTTGTTCTCAAAAGTGGAATAGCAGGGTCATATGGCATTTCATCTTTAACTTTTTAAGAATAGCCAGATAGCTTGCCAGTGGTTGTATGAGCCTGCATTCCCACCAGCAATGTAGGAGAGTTACCTTCTCGCCACATCTTCTCCAGCATTTGGTGTTGTTTGTATTGTGGATTTTTGCCATCCTGACCGGGGTGAGATGATATCTCAGGGAGATTTTGATTTGCATTTCCCTGATGGCTAAGGATGTAGGAGCACTTTTTAAGATATTTGCTAGACATTTCAATTTTGTCCCTGGTAAAGTTTCTTTTAAGCTCCAAGGCTCATTTTTTAGTTGGGCCATTTGTTTCCTTGGTGTTTAGTTTTCTAAGTTCTTTGTGCTCTCTGGATAATAGAGCTCTATCAGATATGTGGTTAGTGAAGATTTTCTTCCATTCTGTGGGTTACCTTTGTGCTTGAGTTAACAATCTCTTTATCTGAACAGAAGCTCTGCCAATCCAGGAACATGGGAGTCTTTCCACCTTCTAGTCTTCTGTAGTTTCTTTCTTTAGGGTTTTAAAGTTGTCATTGTAAAAGTCACTTACTTCCTTGGATAGGATTTATACCAAGGAATTTCATTTTTTTAGGGGCTATAGTAAATGTGATTGTTTCTCTCAGGGCTTTTTCACTTCTTTCATTCTGGGCATGTAGGAAGGCCACTGATTCCAAAAACTCCACCAGGAATCTCCTGGAGCTAATATAGTAGTTCTCACTTTTCTTGACTCTCACAGACTCTATGTCCATGAGTTCTGTCCTTTATCTACTCTAATAAAATCTGCCTTATTCCTCTACCCATGTTTTTGTTTCAGTCTTTGATTCCAGAACCCAAGACTCTGGACATAATATACCCCAAACCCCTCTCCCACAATACACACACACACACACACACACACACACACACACACACACACACATTAAAGAAAAACAAAGCTTGTCAGTGTGGAAGAACAAGAGTCTGTCAGGTTAACGGCAGTTGCTAAGGTTATAGTATAATATTTGGCAAAGCCTTGTTTTTTTCCTGTTTTTGTAGTTTCTGTAGAATATTAACATCAAAATAGAAATACTACAGGTAGTACATGGAAACTTTGGTATATCTTTCCTTTACAGTGTAATCATGCTGCTAGTGGAGACTCTGTTTTGATATATGACAGTGCTTTCCAATCTCTTTTCCCTTATTCTTCATTATGGAACACATTGTCAGGATGATAGGATGTCTCTCTTTTAGTATCACATCTGTTCCTTTTCTGTCGTTTTCACTTGAAATTATAATTTCCTCACTGGGAATGCACAATTGGTGGCAAGTAGAGATGATTATGATGTAATAAACAGAAACCATGACTTCAGGTGGGCAATAATAGTTCAGAAACAAAGGGTTTTGCTTCCAAGTGAATTCCCTTGCTGAATGAAATGAGGGAGGAAAGAAGGCAAAACCTGTATATTGCTGAGCAAAATGGCCTGAGTCTTCAAGGTTTCTTAGTCGTATCATGTCTGACTTGAAGTTACCTGTTCTTTAGTATTGTGTCACAGCTGTTGTAGCAGTCACAGCTTTGACTGCCACGTTTCATAATATATATGCTTGCTTCTGGATATTTCAAATAATTTCCAGTTGTAATACAAACACTTGAAGCTTAACTTGAAATACAATTAGGTTGGCTTCTAGCTGAAGCACCTTGCTCTCTTGTTTTTATGTGCATCTGTACATATGAGTGCAATGCAGAGCTCATCTCCACATCCTTTCATTAACAAAGGGTTAGGGGAAGTTGGCAACTTTATCTCTGTGGAGAATTAGAACCAGTTCCTCCAGAATAATAGGGTTTGGAGTTAGACTTGGAACCGCTGCTACTGAAACTCACTTGGTTTCCAGTATGGCCTAAACCTTTCACCCCTCTTTGACCCTCCTATGTTTGGAATATTTTGCGCTACCTTTGTGGCAGTACAAGTATCCCTTCTGCCCCTCCTTTCCTTCCTTTCCCCCCTGTATTCTTGCTTCTTTCCTGTTCACCCCGTGAGTTAACATCCACGAAGTAATAAATTTGAACTCTTTTCAATGACTAAGCAGCTAGCCAAAATGTTCTTGCTCATATGTAAGGAAACGAAACATTTGCACCACTGACATCATGGGACAGGAATCTCAAGGCCCTTGGTGTATTTGTACATAAATTATCACTCACAAGCTTAGATGCTTATTTGAATACTTGGTCCTCAGTTGGTGATGCATTTTTTGAAGGTGGTGGAAAATTTACAAGAGATGTTTAACAGGATAGAATGTGTCACTGGGGGTGCAGCCCTGCATCCGGCCCTAGTTTCTTTTCTTCCTAGTCCAACCAGATGTGAGAAACATTCATCACGCTTGGTCACCATAGCCAGAAATCTCACAAGATTTCATGCCTTCCTTGTCATGAAGAACTGCAACCTTCTCAAACTCTGAACCAAGTAAATCTGTCTTCTATAGAGTTGCTCCTTGTTGGGAGTGAAGTGAAGACAAAAGTAGTTAATGCCTCCTACTGGGATTTCTCCCAGTGTTTACTCCATAGACCTTTATTCCTTAGATACTTATTGCCTAGTTGCCTGTTGACTATAAATGTACATTGAACAGTTTCAATTCTATATCAATTTTAATAAATATATACAAAATATATAACACAGTCTGATAACATTTTAAATGAAACAGAGTTGTTATTTCTCCCTGGGAATAAAGTCCATATGGTCTTCTGTCCTCTGTAGGTCTCTCTCCTTTTAATTCTTATCAATTTCTCTATGGAATGATTTTATGACTCCTCCAAGTTTCTCTGGCCTGCAGCTACTGTCAGATGTGAAGCTGTCAGTGGAGCCTGGGAGGTACTGCCAGAAGAGATGACCTGTCGTCTCTGTGGTTTTCAGAGCCTATGACTGGTCTTGTACAGAAACAATGCCACACTTCCACTAAGGAAAAAAAGGAAGGACCCTAATTTTTTTAAATGCTTGTCTTACATAAAAAATTAAAGTGGCATATTTAAATATTTTTCTTTACACATGATTTGAAAAAAAAATCATTTCCCTTTTCAGAAACATGTATACACAGGAAAAATATGAGATTTCTGAGCAAAATTTTTGGTAACCCTTCCTATTCAGTTTCCCTACTGGAAACAAGAATCGTATAAATCTGAAAAGCTGGGCTCATTTTACCTGAAAACATGAAATAAAGTCATAAATTACTTATTCCCTATACTACTGTGCATAGGAAATTCATATTGACTTCAGATAGGAAAAATTTGAACAGTGGTTTCCCATAATCAAAATGTGCAATGAACCCATAGTGGAACATTTTAAAGCATGTGTTTCATTACAGCCCCTGCAAAGGGAGAGGGGAAGGATGATAATATTTACTGTACATTTTCATGGCTGTCTGTGGTTATGTGCATATAAGTGAAAATCAATTCTTCTCTAGCACAAGTTTCTTACAATTTAGGCAGAGTCTGTCATATACATTTGGTTCAGAAAGGAATGCTGGCAAAAAGGGACAAAGACAAGATCTTAAAATGGAGAGAACTCTTGTAATTACTTGAGAAAAACATCAAAACTAAATGAATGATATTGGATAACACATCAGATAGATAGATGATAGATAGATAGATAGATAGATAGATAGATAGATAGATAGATAGATGTTATAGTGAATGTGACTTAAATTTCTAAAAGAGAAATTTCACTATTTGCCAAAATATCATTTTTCAATGTGAATAAACATTAGGAAAACACTGAGGAAATTTCCCTGAGTGAAGGGTGATGAAGAGAGAAATAATGAATGTATAAATTACAAGTTAGCCAAGCCTATTGGATTGTTTCTAGAGATAGAATTTGCTTCTTATTGATGGGAAGGTACAGGGCAGATATTTTCAATTTGTATTAAGATACATTTCTTGCTACAAGGGTTTAGAGAAATTGATTTGAAATCATATGAACTGAGCTGAATTTCTTTACCATAGATTCCCTTTGCCTACAAATAAACAAAGGACTCAAGAGATTATTTCAAAAGATAAGCAAATAGTGTTTTACATGGATGGTAGGCCATTGGCAATGAACTGAAAGAGAAAATGAAGGGGACATTCTTGGAATGATGATGCAGAAAATGATGTTGTGATGCTCTGTACTAGAGCCTAAAAACAGGTCAAAGGCATTGGGAAGGACAGATCAATTAAGATTCCATTCAGAGAGCCAAAGTGACAACTCAGGAGTTAAGCTTCTGCTTGGCAAGCAGAAGGTCCTGAGTTCAGATCCCAGATTCCACGTAAAAATGCCAGGAGGAAATGGTGGCCGCCTATACTTCCGATCCTGGAAGGTGGAGCCTGGGAGTCTCCAGAGCAAAGCAAGGAGTTAGAGCAATCCAGGTTGATTCCCAAAGTCACCCCTGGGCACATACATCGTACTCTCTGGTACACACACACACACACATACACACACACACACACACACACACACACACACACACACACACACACCCCTGCAATAAATAAATCTTAAAAAGAAAGATTCCATTCAAAGTACATTGTTTATCAAGGAGAGAAATCAGTTAAAGCAAGTGTTCAAGTGTCAGTGAAGCAGCGTGCTTCAGAGATGACTGGGTACTCCATGTTCTCCTCCCCAGATCGCTCAGTTTGCCCTTCTCCACTCAAATCTGTCTTCTTAATGACTTTTGCTCCTTCTTAATTAATTTCAGCAAAAGACTATTGAACTCTGACTATACTCCAAATTAGACAGTTCTTTGTAAATAAAAGTACTGGTTCCTTCAGCAGGGTATTAGTGATTTTTTTCTTGTTAATAATTTTCTCTTTTAAGCAATTGTAGTCCCGAAATACAGGAAGTTATTCAGCATCCACTCAATCCATACATATACAGATCCACCAACATTGTTCTAAGACTGAGTTAAAAGTGAACTATGAAAAAGTTCGAAACTTATTTTAACCAGAAAACCAAAAAGACATAAGTCTTTGGTTGGAAATTTGTTTTTATTTTAATCTCTTTTAAAGTAAACTGCCATGTACAAGGGTATCAGAAATCATTTTGTGTGCCAAACACAGTAAGGGAGAACAAAGATGCAGAAAATGTTTTAGTGGTGTCCTTAGATTTCCTGTGCGTTGCCATGCATCTTAGAGGGTGTCCTAAAGGAACTGATTTACAAAAAAATACTTGGATTGCTTGTGGAATGACTTATGGAAAGAATGCAAAGAGGTAAAATAAGCAAATGTTAGTGAACGATTCACTGATTCACTCCTTTCTTGGGATCAAGGCCAAAGGTACAAAAACTGAGTCCAAATAAAGGAGAAGAATTTATTCTGAAAATAGCAGAAATTGATCTGACCACAGAGATAGCTTGTCAAAGGAAAAAATATCTGTGAATTTCTCCAATAGTTTCATCCCTAGTGGATGTGAGGCCAGCATAAATAACATAGAACAAAATGAAAATGATAATGAACAGTAAAAAATGATAAGCTGGCAAAAAGATAAGAGAGGAAAACTTCTTAGGTCATTTTTATTATTATTCATTAGTTTTTAAAAGTGCATTTGATATCTTTAAAGGTCTTAGAGTTTATGAACACATAATTCCACAGTGCTCTAAGCTAAAAAAGGAAATGGAAAGAAAAGGAATAAAGCTTATTTTTAAAACCTGTACCTTGACAGCAATTGCAATGATTTTCTGAGAACATTAAACATTTACAAATATCTTAGAGAGCAAATGAATAAACTATCTTTAAGATTTATGTGACAGGGAGGAACACTTAAGTTTGACAATCATGAGTATTAGACTTAGAGGTTAAAGCTTTTAAAGACTTCATTCCCAAATTCATTTAGAAAGTACTTTGACCTTTTCCTACCCATGTGACTATGTGATAGACAATAGTAACAATAACCTAGGGACAGACACTCTGGTCAATCTTTGGATAATTAAACTTTTACTTATGAAATTTCTAAAAGCTTCAACTTAGCAGTCACAATCTCACTAACAAGCAGGCATTCATGGGAGCTTTCTACAGTGAATTGACTACTGAAAGTAGCATAAAGGAACCCTCACTGTCCCACTCCATCTTGCCCTGTTGAAATCATCATGTCCACGTTATATATGCTACCTATTTTTTATGAGCTATTTTAGTTACTCTATTTTCATTGTGAGACAACATTCAGACTTGATCAACTTAAGAAAGAAAGGGGGAAACTTATTTGGCTTACCATTCCAGAGGGGAGGATAGGCCATTTTAGAGGAAAAAGCATGGCAGGTGGTAGATGGTGGTGGCAGCTTAGGTTCATCCTGGAGGCCAAGAGAGACAAACAGCAGACTCTAAAAGCACATTATTATTGGGAGCTAGGAAAGACTATTCATCCTCAAGGCCCACCCCCTGTGATGTGTCTTCCTGCAGTAAGGCTCTGTCTCCTAAAAGTGCCACAATTATCTTCCCAAATATTAACAGTAGCTAATGGAAACATATGAGCCCGAGGGCCAACTCACATTCCAACCATTGGAGGAGCCTTCTCATCTATCACATTAACTATCAAAAGGTCACAACACTTTTAATTTCAAGTAGCTCATTTTACTTAATATTGATCTCAAAGTACAAGAGTAGTGATTTGCACACATTGAAGAGAAACTGGAAGGTGTCTTCTTTAAAAGAATAGGTAAACATTGTTGATCAGAAGTTTGTAATCCTCTGAGTACAACAGCCCTTACCATCTTCATCAAAGCTGCTCTGACTACCATTAGGAGTCTCTTAAAATCAGTCCTGTTAATGAACCTCTCAAAAAAGAAAGGTGTGGGACGTGTCATTAGACCATCACTTAAAAATATCAGAGACTCCTTCCTATGTCTCCCTGCCAGTTGTGTGTTATTCCACCAAAGCATTATGTGGTCTTGTGGTCTCTCAGGAGGTGACAGAACATATAGACTGTGGAAAGTCAACTGAAGGGAAGGTTCCATTTGAGCAGCTATGGGGAGGCCACTCACCATAATGGACTAGGAATTTTCAATGATGTGGCTGAATTGGAGTTGACTATCCTCCCGTACATAAGTTTTCACCCTTCTCTGTGAGTTCAATAAAATAGTGGGTTCACCTAGCTGGACTTTGGTGGAATTGTCACGTTGTTCTGTCATTGTTGCCATCTCTCATGTGAATAGTTATCTGTTCACATCTTCCAAAGGAAAATTCCACACCACACTTAGTAAGAATATTGCATGCTGAGTAAGGTAAGAATGAACCTTTTGTAAAATTGTGAAGAAAGAAAAATAGAATTCTTGGTAGTTTAACTGCTGCATTCCAAACTGTGAAAGTTAGAGTTGCAGTGAGTGATAGACTCAGTTAAAGGAAAAGTTATGGAATCATAGGGCTTTTGTATTCTTGATGCTTTCATGTATCCATCAGATGGTCTTGCAATGCGTCTCCCATGGGGAATGTGGGACTGTAAGGCTGAAATAAGAAGTAATGACATATCTTAAAGAGAGAAAAAAAAGAAAGAGAAGACAGCGATGTTAATAGGAGACACTGCTGAGAAAATAACAATATTATGATACTATTGATCTAGTGTTATCACAATCCTTGAAAACACATATTTCTCTGTAATGCTGTCTAAAATTCATATAATAAAAAACCAGAATAGCTAAAACAAACAGTAGCTGATAGAAACCTTGGAGGCAAGGGATTGACAGCCACAGTAGTGTTCCTATGCCTAAGGGGAACACGAGAAAGGGTTCAGGGAAATGCCACTGGGTCCTTGTACGTCATCGGAAAGGAGGGCCCAGAGGAAAGTTAGGCATACACAATAAAGGACTCTCTGGGAATTGGGGGGGGGGGAGGCACTGGGAGATGGGGAGGGAGAGGGGGGGAGAAGGGGGTTCAGGGGGAGGAGGGGGGAGGGAACTGGTCTACCAATTAAGTTTGTATGAGCGGAAATAATAAAAAATGTTAAAAAAAAAAAAGAAATGAGTGGCATGATTGATACTGCTTGCGGAAGCTCAAATCAATAGGCTCATGCTGAAGAGGATGAGGCTGGATGACCAGGAGTTCAAGGCCTATCTTTGCTATGGTTTTGTGCTGGAAATGTAGCTCATCTGCTTCCCTAATATTCAAGGAGCCTGGGATTTGACCTCTTCACTGCATGAAAGCAGACTGTGCTGATGCACTCAGGAAGTAGAGGTAAGAAAAAAGTTGGAGTAGCAGTGTGAACTTTCTGTTGATGGAATAATATATTACAACCAATTTTGCAGCTTTAAAACTACAAAATTTACTATTAGGCATTCCATGAAGTCAGATATTTGGATGTCACATGTCAGATGACATGTGGACTGAAATCACATCGTCAGATCTATGTTCCTTTTGGGGAGAATTTGACTTCCTCATTATTTCTAAGCATTATCACATCACATTTCAGTTCCTAGGGAAAAATATCTTTGCAGTTACCTTTTTGTAACTGTCTGTTTCAGAACCTTGGAGACATCAATAATTTAATGTCAGCTCGTTGGCAAACTGTGCCTTCATCTCCTGGCCAGATGATGTACTGTATTTCTGTCAGTTGTAAACTTGTACCATATTCACTGTCTGTAGCAAACCTAAACCTGTACCTCATGCCCCAGCCAGATGTACCATTTTCAGTGTCTCTAGGGATCAGGATGGGGACAGCTTTGGGAAATCATGCTTCATTGGCCAACAGTAGATAAAACTGAAAAATCTTTGCTTTGGTAGAAATTTGATGTTAATAGTAGATAGAGGAAATCACTAAACATAAAATTTTGTTATAGATTCTTAAGAACAGAATTACCTGAAAAAGATTTGGAATAGAAGGTGATTTTGTTATGTCTCTACTACAAATAGTAAATGAAAGCAGATTTAGGGATCTTTTCCATTGGAAGTTATCTATCTCTTTAGTTACCTATCATCTATCTATTTACATATCCATCATCTAGTTTTTTATATTTATCTCTCTGTTATCTTTCTTTCCTCTACACCTATATAACAATCATTTATTTATCATTCAACAATTATCTATCTTACTATATGTACTATCTATTACTCATCTATCTCTAATATCGCATGCTCATTTCTCATTTCTTGTTTTTCTTGAAATGCTTAATCAAGTATATATAAAAATCTTTCTCTAGATTTGTAGTCCAGAGCCAATTTTGAAAAAAAATATTCTGAGAACCAAAAGAATAGAAAGGTTACACCTTCTTCCAGACTATAATATCCCTCACTGGTTTTTTGAATGATCTTTGCAGGTAGACTGAGGTCATGGATAAAATACCAAAGAGCGAGTAAAAAGGATGTCTTTTCTTTGAAAAAGAGCAGTGTTCCCAGGAGCTAGTTTACTAGTCTTCTTTGGGGGAGAGTCCTTTTTTCATATGTTGATGCTGTTCTTTGCATTTCTTTGCTGTTGAGAGTCAATTGCAGTGACTGCTGGTCACCTAAAGTAGCCCAGGATCCTAGTACTTATATCAAAGACCTCACCTTGTCATCCTGACCTGTCATCACAATTTCATTTTCTTCATTACGTATTTCTTTGTAGATGGAATATTTCACAGCATAAGTGGTTTCAAGAGAGTTCTGCGCAATGACAATTTCATAACAGTGTGAGTTCCATAAAGCAGGGAATGAGATATTCACTTGTGTAGTAATGCTAGCATAGGGAAGGGATTCAACTTGTAACTTATTGTTAGTAGGCTGGAGCAAACAATGAATGAGTATGTGATTGATACCTTATCATGCAATAATTCTTTCCTATTTCTCAAAGCTGTAATTGCACTTAATTCTATTAAAAATGTAGATGTCTTTTACCTCATGTACTGAATTAACCTGGGCTTTTCCTATGATTGAGATGCAAAACATTAGGTTCCTTGGGTATTATGATGGCTGTGTGTGCCAAAGAAAAAAATCAGTATCTACAAAGTAAAAGGAAACCTAGCAGACATTAAGCTAACCCTGCTGTTAATAGGGCATGGGAACTCCTGAACCTAGAAAAAAGTCTGAATAGGGACAGAATTATTTCTGCAATATTCTTTCAAAAAATACATAATCGGGGCTGGAGAGGTGGCTCAGGGGTTAAGCCTCTGCCTTGCAGGCAGAAGGTCCTGAGTTCGGATCCCAGATCCCATGTATAGACGCCAGGCGGAGGCGGGGGCGGCCTGCGCTTCTGGTCCTGGTAGGGCGGAGCCTGTGAATCCCGGGGCAGAAGGAGGTGGAGGTGTCTATGTGGTTCGCGAATTCGTCCGTGGTTCTACACACACACACACACACACACACACACACACACACACACATGCACACAGCTGAATAAATAAAAAAAATACATAATCATGAGAAAATGTCAGACTAAATAATGCTAAAAATTGTACAAATTAACTCTCCTGTATCTTTTACATATGAATCTAAAGAAAAACAAAGATCAATGGAGGAAATTAAAATGCCTCCACAAAATTTACATACTCTGATCTTGTATAGGGATTTTGTCAGCATAAGAACATGTGTGGGTTTAAATACTGATATTGCATAACAGTAATTTTTTGTGTTTTGATTGTTGAGCTATAATTATGTAGGATGCTAGCATTTGAGGAATTTGCACATGTGGCACAAAGAATTCTTTGTGTTATGCTTTGTTTGTGTTTACATATGGGTGGATATCCATTTGTGTGCTGGGATGTCCATGTCAACAAGGGATCACTTTAGTGTGTATGCACTTGTGGAGGCCCAAGAGTGACTTTGGGATTCACCCTGTATTGTTCTTCCACCTTACTGCTTAGCTCTCAGATTTCCCAGGTTCCACCTCCCAGGATTGAAATTACAGGTCATCACCATTATGTGGGATTTGGGAATCCTAACTCAGGATCTTTAACCACTAAGTAATCTCCCCAGCCACTTTGTTTTACTCTTGAAGAATAGGGACAGTGGGAAAGGTTCCCAAGGCCAGGAATCCTCCAAAGAAATGTGTAAAAGTGAAAAGCCCCTTGAAAATATCCAAGTTGTAAAGAGAATGCCTAGGATGATACATACTCAGAGGCACTCTGTCAGCAACTGGGAAGTGTTTTCCCAAGTTCTTCTGTGAAGGCACATAGAGACTTCTGCTCTGGAGAAAGAGGCCAGGATCATCACAAATCAGCAACACAATGTGGTGTATTATCCACATAATTTCAGTTTTACTTGTCAAATGAGCAAGGACTGTGGAGGCACCAAGGTTCCGGAAACTACTGTGGTCAGGCTGTGTGTGGCAGTGTCAGATTCACTGCAAAGTAGGCCTTAGAGAGCCGTCCATGAAGCATTACAGATACAGTCCAAGCTGTAGTGGAGATTCCAGGGTGTGTGAATGTTAGAGCATGGCATCTCTGCTGAGGGAAGCTGTAAGCACTGGATGAAACCAGCCCAAGAAAAAGCCTATGTGTGCAGCAATGAAAGGTTGAAGTGGTCTGACAGCAAATGCTATTTGGAGTACAGATGATTCCATCTTCAACCTTAGCTGTTACATTGAATTACAGGGTTTGTTATTTTTTTCTGCTGAATTTAGTCTTGTTCTATCTGATCTTTTCTTGTTCTCTTCCTGTTCTTTTCTTTTGGAGTGGGGATATTTATTCTATGTCATTGCACATTGAAGTAAATAACTTTTTTAAAAAAATAGGAGTTCTAAATTAAAAAATGCATTGTCTCAGAAGAGACGGATTTTGGAAAATGTTACTACTATTCTGATATAGAGACTTTTTTGAAGTTCGATTAAATGAATTTGACATTATGGCCATGAGCCTACGAAATCAGGGGCATAGTTTGAATATGAAATGCAACCTACTTACTCATTTGTTTGAGCACTTGGGTCCCCCAGCTACTGACACTTCTTGGGACATTATAGAACCTTAAAAAAATGAAGCCTAGCTGGTCTTAAGGTCATAGAGGTAGACTTATATTTTACAGCCCGATCCAAGTTTCACTCTGAATCTATCATTCCCTTGATGAGTAATGGGCAACTGCCACATGCTTCTACCATCACAGAGCTACTTGTCACCATGGCTTCTCAAATGTTGAGTCGAAATAAATCCTTCTTCACTTAAGTTACTTCTTCCAGGTACTTTATCACAATGACAAGAAAAGTAACCTATACAGTCTCCATTTCCTCTTTTGGAAAAAAAAAAAAAAAACGAAGGCATCGATCGTACTCAGCCTGACATCTTCCAAGTAACAGTCAAGCAACAAGCCAAGACAATCAACATATTGTGGACCTCTTCTCAAAGACATTGCAGTGCTCTCTATACTTAGGTTCCACAGTATGTTCTGAATATGTGAAAAGAAAAGTCATTTTTATCTTAAGGTAAGTTATTTTGAAACATGGATTACATTTCCACCATGTTTACTTTTATTGAACCTGAAGTTTGTAACCAAAAGCTCACTCTGTTCTCTAAGGATTGCTTTTTAATTATGTCCCTCCTTGATCCTAAGGTCTTTCTTATTACTTGTTCAACTGTTATTGTTTAGACTTGAATTGATCGCTCCTGTTCAATTTCAGGGTTCCCATTTGTTGAAGCCTGGAGTGATTTTTTTTCCTCATTTTGCCTTGAGGACATCCATTGGAAACATCATGTTGTATTTGATGGACATTTTCCTGATGAAAAGGTTCCCAGCAAAGAACAAATTAATTTTAGAGAACAATCAATGGTCCCACCAAATGCATTTCTTATTCTGTTGCTTTTCTACCCTTTGTCCCCTAACTTCCTGATTACTTCATGTAGAAAATGGACTGTTATTTATTTTTAAAGAAATTCTATTATTGCCTTGTGGTCTTAATTAAAACAGGGACCATAGTTCATCTAGAATCTTAATCTGGCTATGAATCTTCAATGAACAACACAAAACCACAGAGCGAGTAGAACACATGAAGAACAGAAAACAAAATTGTCTTTTGTAGCTAAGGAGAAGTGAGCTAATTGCCTCTATTTCTTTATATATCATGCAGATACTTATCTCTTGGATATTCTATATAAAATATATACACATATGCAAATACATACATGTACATATGTGCACATGTTCATATCTTTTTATTTGATATAGATGTTTATGTAGCATATATTTATGAGATTTACTCTGTTTTCTTGTGCCAGGTTATTTCCACAATAAAGCTTAGATTATGAATCCACATGGAATAGCTAAATCATTTAAGGTTTTATTACATGCTGACTTTTTTGCTGTTGTCCATTCTTTTTAGTACCTAGGAGACTTCCTTTATAGTCCATGTCGATTATAGTAATAAAATGTGGCATTCTTATAGCATGATTCTTTATTCAGACAACACTAGGGGCAGCCAAGCCAGTCTTGAAAGGGCCAAATTATCCAGTCTGGGATGTCAGAGTGGTTTTCATATTGGAGATAATTTATTCAAGAATATCTTTCCCACAAATACATTGTTTACATCCTTCTGCATTAATAACTACATGCTGAGTAATATTTTTTGTCTCTTTCAGTGGCTACAAGAAAGGCATATGATGCAACTTTCTGATGAACATTGGATGAATTCAGAACAACAAAACATGCTGGCCAGAACAAAAAGAATGAAGGCCCATTTCCAGTACTTTCCATAGGTTCTTGCAGTTATAATACTCAAAAGAAAATGTTGCTATAGTATCTGCAGTAGCCAGTGTCTAGAAAACATTTATAGATGTTATATTCTCTACTAATATGTGCAAGAACATGTGCTTGCTGTCTGGGTTTTCTAATTTTCCCCCAAAGAGTTAACATTACTCTCAAAATACAGCAAAGCCCTCTTCAGAATACAAAGTTCCAGCAGCTGTTGTGATGTCTTGTTCTAGCCTGTCACATCATGGCCTCAAGTGAGAAATGGGGAGCAGATGGCAAGAAAAGGAAGACAGTGAACATGGAGATTTGAAAAGATTTTCACTTGAGCCATTAGCAGATCCTGATGTTTAACTTGGGCAAATTTTCTTGCTTTCTGCTTTAAATTAGAAAGCAGAAGAGATTTTTCTTTTCTTTATGAACATTTTAAGAGTAATGGCTCATTTCTGGAACCATTTCTTTTGATAATCTTTTCTTTTTACTTGGTTTTCACACAAGTGAGCTAACAAAGCCATTGAAAGTTCCACTAAATTAAAGTACAGTTACAACTAAATGTTATGGGCGTTTCACAGTAATTCATGACAAGAGGGTGTCCATGTTCCGATCAGCACAATCTTTTTGCCTTCATGACCAAGAAGTGGCAATAATTTCTATTTCTATAATAGTGACCTAATTGCTCTGTTTAAATGGTAGCCTGGAAGAACTACAAAGAATGAACTATGACTCTTATTCTAATTCAACAGAAGCAGAAAGACTGAACAGTACACTTGGAAGATTTGCAATCACTGAAGTAGAAAAGAAGTTCCATCCTTGATGTCTGAATATGTCATTCATTCCATAGTCACATAGATAGACTTGGTGACAGAAACTCAATGCAACACAAACCAAATGCCATGAAAACAGGAAATAGATTTGTAGAGAAAAGGTATGGGGAGTGGCTGGTAGAGGTGTGTGATAGATAAGCCCAGGTGTCAACTTGACACACAGGGTATTAACTAAGCTGGGCTGAGACCACCTCTGGAAAAGGATCAACTGAGACTACTTGAAAGGATAGTACACACCCTAGATCCTATAAGAACTCCAAAGCTCTCAAAGGATTCTCCCAATACTGCATCATATAAAAAGGAGCCACCAAGCAGAACAGATCCCTTCTTGCAGCTGTGCTAGGAATCGTTCTTCCTTCCGGCCGCCGGTTCCTTCGACCTTCCACTAGACTAAGACTCTAGGAGTTCTCCAGCCTTCAGCCAGCACCTACTTGACTACCGAACTGAGCAACTAGCTGTTGGCAGCCATCGTTGGAACTACCTCGGCTACTGACAGCCTTCACTGGACTACCTCGGCCACATCTGTAAGCCAACTCAATAAATTTCATATATATATATATATATATATATATATATATATATATATTCGTTCTGTGAATTCTGTGACTCTAGAGAACCCTAACTAATACAAGGTGGGAAAAATGAAGAAGGAAGTATTCTGAATGTATTATATTCAAGTAGAAAATCAACAAAGAGCAAAATTTAGTTATGAATAGTAACTTTCTGTTTCTGACCTTGCAGTTTTCTGATGCAGTTTTTTTGTTTTGTTTTGTTTTTGTATAAATATATATATATATATATATATATATATATATAATTTATTTTTCTACTCATACAAACATAATAGGAACCCCTGTCCCCTCCCTCCCTCCACCCCTTCCTGGACCTCCCTGTTCCTTCCTCCCTTTGTCCCTTCCTTTCCCCACTCCTTCCCTTTCTCCCAGTGCCCCCTCCCCCCATCTCTGAAGCATTCTTTAATGTGTATATCAAACTTTCCTCTGAGTCCCCCTCTCTAATGAGGTGTAGGACTCAGTGACAATTCCTAGAACTCTTTCTTGTGTTCCCCTTATGTATAGGAACACTATTGTGACTGTTAATCCCTTGCTTCTAAGGATCCTACTGCCTTTAGTCCATGCTAGAACTTGAGGGGTCAATGATATGTTGGTCATTGCACAGATCATGCAGAGTCCTATTATAATTGCTTCGGCCCTAACTTGTGTGGAGTATCTTGCATATCATTACTCCTCCCATCCTGGTGCTCTTACAATCTTACTGCCCCCTCTTCCACAAATTTCCCTGAGTTTCAGAATGGGGAGAGATTAGGCAGGCCTGATTCCAGGTGGTTGATATAGAGTCTCTGATGTTCTGAATTATGGTTTGTTGATAATTTTTTTCCAGTTTTGCCATTCCTGCAATGCCCTTGGCTCCATCCTGATTGGTATTGGATGTCACTCCCTGACTAGAGATAAAAACCTGTTAAATTAGAGTCTTGTTATGAGAGTATATTTAAAGGTAGATGGAATAAAAGTAGGAGACCGTGGTGAGAGAGGTGTCAAGCACCCATTTGCAAAATGGATACCTTCTATCTGGCAACCTATATGCTCTCCCCTTCCGGTGAGATCATACCCCATCAGTTGCAAATGATCAGGAAGGAAAGTCTGTGAACTTAACCAGATGTCTCATTACTTACTTGCAGTCCTTGATGGTGGCCTATTTTCTCTGCTGTAACATGGTCCCCTCTCTTTGTTTCTCTTGGTTCCTTCCTTCCCCATCTCTCCTGTTTATAATCTTTACAATTACTGTAGCTATTACAGAGATTTGTCTTTGAGTATCTCTAAGTGGGTTTGGTACTGTGATCGACCTTAGGGAGTACATATGGTGCTTAATTTTCTGTGTCTGGGATACTTCACTCAATATAATTGTTTCTAATTCAATCCATTTCCCAGCAAATTCCAGTAATTCATCATTTTTGATGGCTGAGTAGTATTCCATTGTATAGATGTACCACATTTTCCTTATCCACTCGTCAACTGTTGGACATTTGGGCTGATTCCATGATTTTGGTATTGTAAATAGTGCTGCTATGAACATGGTTGTGCTTGGGCTATCGAGGTGAATTTTTGCTGTGTGGGGGGAGGGGATTCCCAAAAATGGAATAGCAGGGTCATATGGCATTTCAATCTTTAACTTCTTTAAGAATTGGCAGACAGCTCACCAGAGTGGTTGTATGAGCCTGCATTCTCATCAGCAATGTAGGAGAGTTCCCCTCTCTCCACATCCTCTCCAGCAATTGGTGTTGTTTGTATTGTGAATTTTTGTCATCCTGACAGGGGTGAGATGATATCTCAGAGAAGTTTTGATTTGCATTTCCCTGATGGCTAAGGATGTGGAGCATTTTTTAAGATATTTGTTAGACATTTGAATTTCGTCCTTGGTAAAATTCTTTTAAGTTCCAAGGCCCATTTTTTAATTGGCCCGTTTGTTTCCCTGGTGTTTAGTTTTCTAAGTTCTTTTGCACTCTGGATAATAGAGCTCTATCAGATATGTGGTTAGTGAAGATTTTCTCCCATTCTGTGGGTTGCCTTTGTGCTCGAGTTACAATCTCTTTATCTGAACAGAAACTCTTTAATTTCACAAGATCCCATCTGTTGAGTGTTGATTGTAGTGACTGTGCTATTGGATGACCATTTAGGAACTATTGGCCTAGCCCAATCAGCTCGAAGGAGTTCCCGATACTTTCAACTATGGTTTTTATAGTCTCTGGCCTTACATCAAGGTCCTTGATCCATTTGGAGTTAATTCTTGTACATGGTGACAAGTATGGGTCCATTGTATATAGGTACCACATTTTCCTTATCCACTCGTCAGTTTTGCAAGCACCATTTGTTGAACGTGCTGTTCTTTTTTCATTGCATTTTTTGGGCCCCTTTGTCAAAGATCAAATGGCTGTAGTTGTTTGGGCTTATATCTGGGTCTTCAACCCTTATCCATTGATCTGTGTGTCTATTTTGGAGCCAATACCAGGCTGTTTTTACAACTATGGATTTGTAGTATAGACTAAGGTTTGGTATGGTTATACCTCCAGTGGTGTTTTTGTTAGTCAGGATTTTCTTTGCTATCCTGGGTCTTTTGTGCCTCCATATGAATTTTGAGATGGTTTGGTCAATTCTTTAATGAATTGCTTTGAGATTTTAATTGGTATAGCATTGAATCTGTATATTGCCTTTGGTAGGATGATCATTTTTACAATCCTGATTCTGCCAATCCAGGAACATGGGAAGTCTGTCCACCTTCTGGTGTCTTCTGCAATTTCTTTCTTTAGGGTTTTAAAGTTTTCATTATAGAAGTCTTTTACCTCCTTGGTTAGGTTTATACCAAGGTATTTCATTTTTTTAGGGGCTATAGTAAATAGAATTGTTTCTTTCAGGGCTTTCTCCCTTCTTTCATTCTGGGCAACTGATTTTTTTACATTCTGGGCAACTGATTTTTGTACATTTATTTTGTATGCTGCCACCCTGCTGAACTTCTGTATTAGTTCCAGGAGCTTCCTTGGTGGAATTTTTGGGATCACTCAGGTATATGATTATGTCTTCTGGAAATAGAGATAACTTGACTTCTTCCTTGCCCATTTGAAGCCCTTTTATCTCTCTTTCTTGTCTTATGGCTTCAGGTAAGACTTCAAGTACAATATTGAAAAGAAATGGTGACAACAGACATCCTTGTCTAGTTCCTGATCAATGTGGGAATGCTTCAAGTTTTTCCCCAATGAGTATAATCCTTGCTGAAGGCTTGTTGTAGACAGCTTTTATTATATTGATAAAGGTTCCTTCCATTCCTACTGTCTCTAGCATTTTGATCATAAAAGGCTGTTGGATCCTGTCAAAAGCTTTTTCTGCATCTATCGAGAGTATCATGTGATCTTGAACTTTGGACTGGTTTATATGATGAATTACATTTATTGATTTGCGTATGTTGAACCAACCTTGTGTGCTTGGGATAAAGCCTACTTGGTCCCCGTGAATAATCTTTTTGAGATATTTTTGAATCCGATTTGCTAAGATTTTGTTGAGAATCATCGCATCTGTGTTCATCAGAGAGATTGGCCTATAGTTTTCTTTTTTAAGTGAATCTTTATTAGGTTTTGGGATTAACACGATATTAGCTTCATAGAAGGAATTTGGTAGTGTTCCTTCCTTTGCTATCTGATGGAACCGTTTAAGAAGTATTGGTGTTATTAGCTCCTTAAATGTCTGGTAGAACTCTGTGCTGAATCCATCTGGTCCAGGACATTTTTTGGTGGGAAGATTTTTAGATTACTTCCTCGATTTCCGCATATGTCATAGGACTATTGAAACAATTCACAACTTCCTGATTCAATTTAGGTAAGTTTTGTTTATGTAGGAATTCATCCATCTCTTTTGTGTTGTTAAACTTCACAGAGTAAAAGTTTTTGAAATATGACATTATAATTCTCTGGGTTTCTTGGGTATCAGTAGTGATAACTTCATTTTCATTTCAAATTTTGTTAATTTGGGTTTTCTCTCTCTTGCTTTTGGTTAATTTGGCTAGGGGTGTATCAATCTTATTGATTTTTTCAAAAAAACAGCATTTTTTTTCTTTTTTTATAACATTTTTATTATTATTTCCGCTCATAAAAACTTAATAAGTAGACCAGTTCCCTCCCCCCTCCTCCTCCCCCCGAACCCCCTGCTCCCTCTCCCTCCCTCCCCATCTCCCAGTACCTCCCCCCCCAATTCCCAAAGAGTCCTTTATTGCGTAGGCATACGCAAAAAAACAGCATTTTGACTGGTTGATTTTCTGTATCATTTTCCAAACCTCAATTTCGGATATTTCTCCCCTGATTTTGCTAATCTCCTCCCTTCTACTTCTTTTGAGATCAGATTGCTCTAGTGTCTCTAAAGCTTTAAGCTGCATTGTTAAGTTATTTATTTCTGATGTTTCCATTTTTTTTTTTGATGTAGGCATTAAAAGCTATGAACTTACCTCTTAGAACAGCTTTCATTGTGTCCCAGAGATTTTGGTAAGTTGTATTTTCATTATCGTTCACTTTCAGGAAATCTTGAATTTCCTTTGTAATTTCTTACTGAATCCAGTTCTCATTCAGCATCATATTGTTAAGTTTCCAGGAGTTACTGTATTTTCTTTTGCTTGTTGTGTTGTGGATATCAAGCTTTAGGCCATGATGGTCTGATAAGGTACAGGCTAGAATGTCAACTTTCCTGTACATGTGGAGATTCGTTTTGTGGCCCAATATGTGATCTATTTTGGAGAATGTTCCGTGTACTGCTGAGAAAAATGTGTATTCTTTGGTGTGTGGATGAAAAGTTCGATAGAGATCTGTAAGGTCCATTCCAGTAAGGGTTTGATTAAGCTCCAAAATGTCTCTATTAAGTTTTTTACCTGTTGATCTATCTCATGTTGAGAAGGCCGTATTGAAATCCCCAAGAATTATCATTTTGGGATTGATTTCTCACTTTAGACATTGTAGGGTTTGCTTAATGAATGTGGGGGTGCCTGCATTGGGTGCATATATGTTTAGTATTGTGAATTCTTCCTGGTGAATTGTACTTGTGACTAAAATGTAGTGTCCATCTGTGTCTCTTATGATTTTTTTTGGTTTGAAGTTCACTTTGTCCGATAGCATAATGGCTACTCCTGCGTTTTCTAGTTCCATTAGCTTGTAGAATTTTTGACCAGCCTTTTATTTTTAGGATGTGCCTATCTTTTGTGGTGAGATGGGTTTCCTGCAGGCAGCATATTAATGGATTGTGATTTTTAATCCAAGTTTGTAATCTGTGTCTCTTGATCAGTGAGTTAATTCCATTAACATTTAATGTTACAATGGAGAAACTATTTTCTTTCTTTTTTTTTAAATTTTTTTATTTTAATTATTCAACTGTGTGCATGTGCGTGTGTATGTGTGCGCGTGTGTGTGTCTGTGTGTGTGTGTCTGTGTGTGTGTAGAACCACGGACGAAATCGCGAACCACCATGGACGCCTCCACCTCCTTCTGCCCCGGGATTCACAGGCTCCGCCCTACCAGGACCAGAAACGCAGGCCGCCCCTGCTTCCGCCTGGCGTCTATACGTGGGATCTGGGATCGGAACTCAGGACCTTCCGCCTGCAAGGCGGAGGCTTAACCTCTGCGCCGCCTCTCCAGCCCAGAAACTATTTTCAATTCCAGACATTTATTATGTTTAGTGGTTTTTGTAATTGTATTTTTTCACTTTTAGGTTTTGGTGTTATTATACTTCCCTTCTGTTCTCCTGGATATGCCTGTTTTTTATTCAAGCTTGAGTATCATTTCTAGTATTTTTTGAAGGCCTGGTTTGGTGGACATGTATCCCTTCAAGTTGTCTTTATGCTGGAAAATTTTTCTTTCTCCCTAGATCATGACGGATAGTTTTGTGGGGTATATCAGCCTAGGGTTGACATTTTTGCTCATTCAATATTTAAAGTACGTCTCTCCAAGCTCTTCTTGGTTGTACTGTTTCCATTGAGAAGTCATTTGTTATTTTATTAGGTTTACCTTTAAAAGTGACTTGTTTTTTCTCCCTTGAAGCTCTCAGCACCAGTTCTTTATCTTGAATGTGGAGTGTTTTAACTATTACTTGCCGTGGTGAGTTTCTATTTTGGTCATATCTGTTTGGGGTGCAGAATGCCTCTTGTATATGGATGGGCCTCTCTTTTTACATGAGGAAAGTTTTCCTTGATGATAGTTTGAAAATTTTCCTCAGGGGTGGTATTTTGAGTTTCTTGCTCTGGTATTCCATGAATACACATGTTAGGGTTCTTCAGTTTGTCCCATAACTCTTGAATATTTCTCTCGAGTTGTTTTTGGCTTTAACAACCTCTTTCATTGAGTTGGTTAATACTCCCACTTTGTCTTCAAGGTCTAAAGTTCTGTTTTCTGCTTCGTTAGTTCTGCTGATAAGCCTCTCTGTTGAGTTCTGGGTTGAAAATAACTTGTCTTTTAGTTCAGTTTTAAACTCTGCTTGAGTCTGTTTTGACTGCTCTATGCCTGTTTTTGTTTCTTGAACTGTTTTTCTCAACTCCTCCAAGTGTCTGTTGTTTTCCTTTTCAAAGCGATTGATGTGGTTATTTAATTCCTCCCGGATTTCCTCTTTCATAGTATTGAACATGGTAATGATTATGTTTTGAAAGTCGTTATCCTGGGTCAGGCTTTCTTGGCTATTTTCCGTGGGTTTGTTCTGGTTGGAGTCTATCATTATGGGGTTAATTCCTTCAGTGGGAGATTTGTTTACTTGGGTGTTGTTTCTCATGGATTTGCACTTTGACTTGGGCATTGTCATTTTAATTCTTAAATCCTTCTTTCAATTTCTGTATGCTTTTCACTGAACTGAATTATTTGGTCTGGAGCAGCTCCTGCTGGCTGGTGGGAGGAGCTGCGTCCCATGGGCTGCCTGGGGTTTGGGGATGGGCTGGGGTCGGAGCTTACCTAGGTTGCTGTGAGTCCCAGCTGGACTGCTCGCATCCTGGGCCGTGGGAGAAAGGGTCTGATGCAGTTTTGACTGAGAACTCACTAAGGACATCATGAGACTCAGTTTGATAGGCACGTGAACATATGTGAATGTCTTATTTTATTTTTAATATTTTCTTATTTGAGAGAGAAGAAGGGATGGAGGCATGGGGAAAGAAAGAAGGCATAGATATACCTTCCATAGAGCAAGAGTGGGGATCAGAGGAAAACTTTCCTAAAGTCAGCTCTCCCCTTCTACCATGTGGACTTCTAGGACCAAATTCAAGTCACCAAGTTTATGAGCAGTCATATTACCTGCTGAGCTACCTCATCAGACCATTGTCTGTTTTAAAGTGTAAGATGTCTGCATTGTCTTAATCAGTAAATCCACCCCTCCTTGTCCCTCCAATGAATGTAGCAGACTTTGATGCTATGTGGTTCTGTAGATATTTACCTGAAATTCAGGATGCAGCCATTAAAGGCAAAAAAGAACAAATTACATAGATGCTGAAAGGAGAGTTCTACCACACAGCAACATTGAACAAACAGTACTGGATGGTGAAACTCTAGAAAAACTCTCAAAGCCCTGTAGTGGTTCTGGATGCATCTGCCTCCTCTTACAGGCAGCCTTGTGCAAATCCTCAGAATGATAGCTTTGTAAGGCAGTTGTAGAGAATGACAATTCTTTCCCTAAGAGAAGTGATCTTTATAAAGATAGTCAGAAAATAGGGATCTTCCAGGAGAGGGATACAGTGAGATTTGGAGAGAGGGTGGTTCTCATCACACTCCCACTTGCCTGATCATCTAGCAAAGGTTCCACTGTACCTTCGACTATGCTCAATAACTTCTAAGGAGGCAAGAGATTGAAGATAGCCTGGATAAGGAATCTATCATCTCCAACTCCAGTTCTCTCCAGAGGAACAGTGATTCAATATTTGCTCCTTATTACTTTCGAGTTTCATCAGGCAGAGTTGTTGCCAGTGGCCAAAGTTCCTGGTTCTGAATGATCATATCAATATCTTTAATTTTGTCATATGCTATTTTCCAGGTGACCCACCCCATGCACCATGCCAGCCTACCATTGGTTCCAGTAAAGTGGAGATTGCCAACCCTAGGAGCTTGGTATTTTCTGTTCTGTCAGCTGAATGCTCATCTCTTTATTCTTGTTAGACTACTTGACGTTAGTGCTGTCCATCTGTACAGAAAATGGGACAAAATCAAGCTAGAATTAAGTCTCCAAGAAGACATGGATTATCACACAGATGCTATTAGTATATTTAGCTATGAAATTTTGGCAAACTATTTTTAAAGTATTAGAAAATTGAAGAAAATATGTTTTAAAATTTGAACGGAGTCTTCTTAAACCAACATAAACACTAAAGTATGCAATTATTTCTTCAGAATTAAGTTCTTTTGTGCCAAAAGGCACAAAAAGAAAGTTCAAAAATAAGTGGAAGAATCAGAAAAAACAAGACTTGACATACGGATTTCAGGGGTATGGAATATCAGGACCAAGACAACCTTGAAGATTTTTTTCAGCTGGACTAAACACACTAGTTGTTTTTCTGACTGTTGGCTCTGGTTCCTCTCTTCAGGTGTTTTTCTTTAGAAAATTGGTAAATTTTATATTATTTTACTAACGCTTTGCGATTTTCATCTTTGTAAAAGTCTCTTAGCAGTTTTACATTCCTGGGAATGTCTCTCATCTCTTCTCTCTCTCTCTCTCTCTCTCTCTCTCTCTCTCTCTCTCTCTCTCTCACTGTATATAATAGGCTGACTCAAGCACATTATCCTACGGAATCAGGAGGTGTGTACCACCATATCTCATGCCAGAAAAAGCTTTCTTGAGCCCTAGGAGAGACCTACTATAAAAGAATCCTTAAGTGAGTTTGCAAAGCTATACTTCCCTTACTTCAGAGAGGGAGCAGATGCCTTCATCCAAGCAGTGAAGCTGTCTATTATTAACATCTCTTCCCATGGAGTTGGTCATCTGGCACAGAGGGCTCATGCTGCACACACCCCCTTAGTGGTGAAAGCCGCAGTCTCCAGCCACAGAGCGGGGGCAGGCTGAGTGCTGATCTTTCTTCTCAATTGTAAGAATTTGAATGAAAACATTTGTGCATATTTAACTTGGTGAAATTATTGTTTCTTTTTTTTGATGATAGAACTTGCTTTTTATTTATTTTTTCCACTCATTCAAACTTGATAGGTACCACATTCGCCTCCCTCTCTCTACCCCTTCCTGGTCCCCCTTGCTCCCTCCACCCTTTTCCCCTTCCATTCCCCCCCCCCGCCCTACCTTTCTCCCAGTGCCCCCTCCCTCCACCATTCCTGGAGAATCCTTTAGTGTGCATGTTAAAATTCCCTCTGGGTCCTCCTCTCTGACTGAGGTGTAAGGACACAGTAGCATTGCCTACAGCTTTTTCTTGTGTTCTCCTTTGGTGTAGGAACACTATTGTGGCTGTTAATCCCTTGTCTCTAAGGATCCTAGTGCCTGTGTTCCATGCTAGACTTTGAGGGGTCAATAATATGTTGGTCATTGTGCAGATCATGCAAAGTCCTATTATGGTTACTTCCGCCCTAACTTGTGTGGAGTATCATGCATATCATTCCTCCTCCATCTTTAGGCTCTTACAATATCACCGACCCTCTTCCACAAATTTCTCTGAGCTTTGGGATGGGGAAAAATTAGTCTGACCTGGTTCCTGTTAATTAATGTAGGGTCTCTGATATTCTGAATTACAGGTTTTTTTTTTTTTTTTTTTTTTTTACTATCCTCCACCACCCTTGGCTCCATCCTGATGGGTATTAGGTGTCACCTCCTAGCCAGAGATAAAAGACTGCTAAATAGAGTCTTATTATAAGAGTAGATTCAAAGGTAGATGGAATAAGAGTAGGAGACCATGATAAGGGGGGTCAGTCTCCCATATGCAGGATTGTTATCTTCTATCTGCCAGACTCTATGCCCTACCTGTCTGGTGAGATCAAACCCCATCTGTTGCAAGTGACCAGGAAAGAAAGTCTGTGAGCTTAAACAGATGTCTCATTACTTACTTGTAGTACTTGATGGCGGCCTATTTTCTCTGCTGTAGCATGATCCCCTCTCTCCTTGTTTCTGGTGGGGCCTTCCTTCCCCTTCCCTCCTGTATATAATCTTTGCAATTAATGTAGGTATTACAGAGTTTAATCTTTGAGTGTGTCACTAAGTGGGTTTGGTACTAGGATCCACCTATTAGGGAGTACATACGGCACTTAATTTTCTGTGTCTGGGATAATTCACTCAATATAATTTTTTCTATTTCCATCCATTTCACAGAAAATTTCATTAATTCATCATTTTTTGATGGCTGAGTAGTACTCCATTGTATAAATGTACCACATTTTCCTTATCCACTCGTCAACTGTTGGGCATTTGGGTTGATTCCATGACTTTGCTATCGTAACCAGTGGTGCTATTAAACATGCTTATGCTATTGAGGTGAATTTTTGCTGTATGGGGGTTATTCCCAAAGTGGAATAGCAGGGTCATATGGCATTTCATCTTTAACTTTTTTAAGAATCGCCAGACGGCTTGCCAGAGTGGTTGTATGAGTCTGCATTCCCACCAGCAATTTAGGAGAGTTCCCTTATCCCCACATCCTCTCCAGCATTTGGTGTTGTTTGTATTGTGGATGTTTGTCATCCTGACTGGGGTGAGATGATATCTCAGGGAAGTTTTGATTTGCATTTCCCTGATGGCTAAGATGTGGAACATTTTTTATGATATTTGTTAGACATTTTAATTTCGTCCCTGATAAAATTTCTTTTTTTTAATTTCTACTCATACAAACTTAACAGGTACACTGGCCCTGCCTCCCTCCAACCCCCTATCCCCATGTACCCCTCTCCCCTGCCCCTTCCCTCCCCATCCCCCAGTGCATCCCCCTCCCATCCCTGGAGCATCCTTTGATGTGCATGCCAAACTCTCCTCTGGGTCCTCCTTTCCGATGAGGTGCAAGGACCCAGAATCCTTTCCTGTGTTCCCGTTAAGCATAGGAACACTACTGTGGCTTGCCTCCAAGGATCCTAATGCCTGATAAAGTTTTAAGTGTCAAGGCCCATTTTATAATTGGTCCATTTGTTTCCTTGGTGTTCTTTGTGCACTCTATATTATAGAGCTCTATCAGATGTATGGTTAGTGAAGATTTTCTCCCATTCTGTGGGTTGCTTTGTGTTCAAGTTACAATCTCTTTATCTGAGCAGAAGCTCTTTAATTTCACAAGATCACCTCTGTTGAGTGTTGGTTGTAGTGATTGTGCTATTGGATTTCCGTTCAAGAACTTTTGGCCTAGTCCAATCAATTCGAGGGAGTTCCCTACACTTTCAACTAAGGTTTTTATAGTCTCTGGCCTTATATTGAGGTCCTTGATCCATTTGGAATTAAGTCTTATACATGGTGACAAGTATGAGTCCAGTTTTAATCTTTATGTGGACATCCAGTTTTGGAAGCACCATTTGTTGATGTTGTTCTTTTTCCATTGGATTTTTTGGGCCCTTTGTCAAAGATCAAATGGCTGTAATTTTGTGGGCTTATATCTGGGTCTTCAACCCTTATCCATTGATTTGTGTGTCTATTTTGGAGCCAGTACCAAGCTGCTTTTTTATTATTTTTATATCCGCTCATACAAACTTAACAGGTACACTGGTCCCCTCCCTCCCTCCACCCCCCCCCACACTCCCCTCTTCCCCTCTTCTCCCCTCCCTCCCTATCCCTCAGTGCCTCCCAACCCCCAATCCCCAGAGAATCTTTTATTGTGCATGCCAAACTCTCCTCTGGGTCCTCCTTTCTGATGAGGTGCAAGGACCCAAGGGCATATCCCAGAACACTTTCCTGTGGTCCCCCTTAAGCTTAGGAACACTATTGTGACTGTCAGTCCCTTGCCTCCAAGGATTCTAGTGCCTTTAGTCCGTGCTAGACTTTGTGGGGTCAGTAATGTGTTGGACATAGCACAGGTCATGCAAAGTCCTATTATGATTGCTTTGGTCCTAACTTGTGTGGAGTATCTTGCATATCATTACTCCTCCCATCCTTGTGCTCTTACAATCTTACCGCCCCCTCTTCCGCAAATTTCCCTGAGCTTCAGGATGGGGAGAGATTAGGCTGGCCCAGTTCCATGTGGTTGATATAGAGTTTCTGATATTCTGAATTATGGTTTGTTGATTTTTTTTTTTTGGTTTTGCTGCTCCTGCAATGCCCTTGGCTCCATCCTGCTGGGTATTGGAATTCACCCCCTGGCCAAAAATAAAAACCTAGGTGTCATGAGTCAGGCTGGACTGTGTGCTTCCCGGGCCGGTGGGGAAAGGGCCAGGCTGTTTTGATAACTACGGATTTGTACACCCAACCCGGAGCCGAGCCGCTCGGCCAGTAGCACCTGCGCGCGCGGCCGCAGGCTTTGCCCCCAGCCCCCTGCGCGCCGAACCCCGACCAGTGCCCAGGTGAGAGAGAGCCCCTCCCAGCCCAGCCCCCCAACCCGGAGCCGAGCAGCCCGGCCAGCAGCACCCGCGGATGGCCGCCGGCTTAGCCTCTGGGGCCCCGCCCCGGACACCAGCCCCTCGTGCCCTCCCGCCCCCGCCCCCCCTCCAGGTGGCAGGTGAAGAATTCTGCCATCAACATCAGACCCTCTGCCTCTCTGGCCCAGCGGGGACCTACGCACGTGGTCCACGGAAGACACACTGCTACTCAGAATACAATAGAGTCCAAAGAAAACTCAAGCAAAACTCTAAGGAACAAGGAGAACACAGGCCATACATCTGGACTTCACTACAACCATTGTATCACATGCAAGACTCTTCACATCCAGTCCAAAGATAAGTAAACCTTTTTTTTTTTTCTTTTCTCTCACCTTACTGATCCTTTCTAGTATCAATGTTGTAGGTCAGCTTCCTCATACAGCCACCACAAAAACATACAACTCCAGGGAGTACACCACCCACCCTCACATTTCACCAAGACACTAGATCGTAAAAGTGCACGACCATACTTATATTCATCCCCTGGTTACTTAACTGACATACTAACAGCCTAGTAGTCTCATCTAGGATATAACAATACCAATACACAAACATACCCAATCCAAGGCAAGCACTAGTAACAACTGGCAGGTGTAACAATACCAACTACATCGGTTCAGTGAAAAACACACAGAAACTGAAAGGTCCTAAAAAACAAAACAACAATGTATAAGTCAAAGTGCAGATCCACGAGAAACAAAACCCAAGAAGAACAATCTCCTACCAAAGAATCAATCCCATAACGATGGATTGCGACCAGAACAAATCCATAGAAAATAGCCATGAAAGCCAGACCCAACATAACGACTTTCAGAGTATGATCATTACCATGATTAATACTATGAAAGAGGAAATCCGAGAAGAGTTAAACAACCGTATCAACCACTTTGAACAGGAACACAACAGGCACTTGGAGGAGCTGAGAAAAACAGTTCAAGAAACAAAAATAGGTATAGAGCAATTAAAACAGTCTCAGGCAGAGTTTAAAATTGAACTAAAAGACAAGTTATCTTCAATCCAAAACACAACAGAGAGTCTTATCAGCAGAACAAATGAGGCAGAAAATAGAATTTCAGATCTTGAAGACAAAGTGGGAGAATTAACCAGCTCAATGGAAGAGATTGTTAAAGCCAAAAAGATACTGGAGAGGAACGTTCAAAAGATATGGGACACCCTGAAGAAGCCTAACATGCGCATTCATGGAATACCAGAATAAGAATCCCAAAATACCACACCTGAGGAAATATTTCAATTCATCATAAATGAAAACTTCCCACAACTAAAGAATGAGAGGCCTATCCAAATACAAGAGGCATTTCGCACTCCAAACAGATATGACCAAAATAGAAAATCGCCATGGCAAATAATACTCAAAACACTCCGCATTCAAGACAAAGAAAAGGTGCTGAGAGCTTCAAGAGAAAAAATGCAACTCACTTTTAAAGGTAAGCTTATTAGAATAACAAATGACTACTCAATGGAAACAGTAAAAGCAAGAAGAGCTTGGAGAGACATACTTCAAGTATTAAATGAGCAAAAATGTCAACCCAGACTGATATACCTGGCAAAACTATCTGTCATGATTGAGGGAGAAAGAAAAGATTTCCAGCACAAAGACAACTTGAAGGGATACATGTCTACCAAACCAGGCCTTAAAAAAATCCTAGAAATGATACTCAAGCTTGAAGAAAAGAACAAGCATATCCAGGAGGACAGAAGGGAAGTATAATACCACCAAAACATAAATATCAAACAACATGCTTACAAAGTCTACTAAACATAAAAAATGTCCAGAAATAAAAATAATTTCTCCATTATAACATTAAATGCCAATGGTATTAACTTGCCGATTAATAGACACAGATTACAAACTTGTATTAAAAACCACAATCCAACAATCTGCTGTCTTCAGGAAACTCATCTCACCACAAAAGATAGGCACATCCTAAGAATGAAAGGCTGGTCCAAAATCTTACAAGCTAATAGAACCAGGAAACAGGCAGGGGTAGCAATTATGCTTTCAGACAAAGTGGACTTCAAACCAAAGAAAATCATAAGAGACACAGATGGATACTACATTTTAGTCACAGGTACAATTCAGCAGGAAGACTTCACAATACTGAACATATATGCAACCAATATGGGCCCCTCCACATTCATTAAGAAAATCCTACAGCGTCTAAGGCAAGAAATTAACCCCCAAACGATAACTCTCGGGGATTTCAACACCGCCCTCTCAACATGGGATAGATCAACAGGTCAAAAGCTTAACAGAGACACTTTGGAGCTTAACCAAACCCTTACTGAAATGGACCTTACAGATCTCTATCGAACTTTTCACCCACGCACCAAAGAATACACATTTTTCTCAGCAGCACACGGAACTTTCTCCAAAATAGATCACATATTGGGCCACAAAATGAATCTACACAAACACAAAAAAGTCGAAATTCTAGCCTGTGCCCTATCAGACCACCACGGCCTAAAGCTGGACATCCACAACAACACAACAAACAAGAGAAAATACACTAATTCCTGGAAACTTAACAATATGATGCTGAATGAGAACTGGATTCAGGAAGAAATTAAACAGGAAATTCAAGATTTCCTGAAAGTGAACAAAAATGAAAATATAACTTACCAAAATCTCTGGGACACAATGAAAGCTGTTCTGAGAGGTAAGTTCATAGCTCTTAATGCCTACATCAGAAAAATGGAAACATCAGAAATAAATAATTCAATGATACAGCTTAAGGCTTTGGAGAAACTTGAGCAATCTGATCCCAAAAGTAGTAGAAGAGAGGAGATTAGCAAAATAAGGGGAGAAATATCTGAAATCGAGACTAAGAAAACTATAGAAAAAATCAACCAATCAAAAAGCTGGTTCTCTGACAAAATCAATAAGATTGATACACCCCTAGCTAAATTAACCAAAAGCAAGAGAGAGAAAACCCAATAACAAAATTAGAAATGAACATGGAGTTATCACTACGGATACCCAAGAAATCCAGAGAATTATAACATCATATTTCAAAAACTTGTACTCTGTGAAGTTTGATAACAGAAAAGAGATGGATGAATTTCTAAGTAAACACAACCTACCTAAATTGAATCAGGAAGTTGTGAATTATTTAAATAGTCCTATAACATATAAGGAAATTGAAGAAGTAATCTCGAATCTTCCCACCAAAAAATGTCCTGGGCCAGATGAATTCAGCACAGAATTCTACCAGACATTTAAGGAGTTAATAACACCAATACTCCTTAAACTGTTCCATCAAATAGCAAAGGAAGGAACACTACCAAATTCCTTCTATGAAGCTAATATCGTCTTAATCCCAAAACCTAATAAAGATTCACTTAAAAAAGAAAACTATAGGCCAATCTCTCTGATGAACACAGAGGCAAAGATTCTCAACAAACTCTTAGCAAATCGGATTCAAAAACATATCAAAAAGATCATTCACGGGGACCAAGAAGGCTTCACCCCCGGCACACAAGGTTGGTTCAACATACGCAAGTCAATAAATGTAATTCATCATGTAAACCAGTCCAAAGTCCAAGACCACATGATACTCTCGATAGTCGCAGAAAAAGCCTTTGACAAGATTCAACAGCCTTTTATGATCAAAACGCTAGAGACAGTAGGAATGGAAGGAACCTTTAACAATATAATAAAAGCAGTATACAACAAGCCCACAGGAAAGATTATGCTCAATGGGGAACAATTGGAAGCATTCCCACTTCGATCAGGAACTAGACAAGGCTGTCCACTCTCACCACTTCTATTTAATATTGTACTTGAAGTCTTAGCTGAAGCCATAAGACAAGAAAGGGACATAAGAGGGATTCAAATCGGCAAGGAAGAAGTCAAGATATCCCTATTTGCAGATGACATGATCTTATACCTGAGGGATCCCAAAAACGCCACCAGGAAGCTCCTGGAACTAATTGAGAAGTTCAGCAGGGTGCAGGATACAAAATAAATGTGCAAAAATCAGAGGCCTTCCTATATGCCCAGAATGAAAGAAGTGAAAAAGCCTTGAGTGAAACAATCCCATTTACTATAGCTCCTAAAAAAATGAAATACCTTGGTATAAACCAAACCAAGGAGGTAAAAGACCTTTACAATGAAAATTTTAAAACCCTAAAGAAAGAAATAGCAGAAGACACCAGAAGATGGAAAGACCTCCCATGTTCCTGGATTGGTAGAATCAACATTGTAAAAATGACCATCCTACCAAAGGCAATATACAAATTCAATGCTATACCAATTAAAATCCCAAAGCAATTCTTTAAAGAAGTTGACCAAATAATCTCAAAATTCATATGGAGGCACAAAAGACCCAGGATAGCAAAGACAATCCTGAGTAACAAAAACACTGCTGGAGGTATTACCATACCAAACCTTAGTTTGTACTACAAATCCATAGTTATAAAAACTGCCTGGTACTGGCTCCAAAATAGACACACAGATCAATGGATAAGGGTTGAAGACCCAGATATAAGCCCACAAAATTACAGCCATTTGGTCTTTGACAAAGGGGCCCAAAGAATCCAATGGAAAAAGAACAGCATCTTCAACAAATGGTGCTGGCAAAACTGGATCTCCACATGCAGAAGATTAAAGCTGGACCCGTACTTGTCACCATGTACAAGACTTAATTCCAAATGGATCAAGGACCTTGATATCAGGCCAGAGACTATAAAAACCATAGTTGAAAGGATAGGGAACTCCCTCGAGCTGACTGGGCTAGGCCAACATTTCCTGAACAGACATCCAATGGCACAGTCACTGCTACCAACTCTCAACAGTTGGGATCTTGTGAAATTAAAGAGCTTCTGTTCAGATAAAGAGATTGTCACACGAGCTCAAAGGCAACCCACAGAATGGGAGAAAATCTTCACTAACCACCTATCTGATAGAGCTCTACTGTCCAGAGTGCACAAAGAACTTAGAAAACTAAACTCCAAGGAAAACAATGGCCCAATTAAAAAATGGGCCCTGGAACTTAAAATAAACTTTACCAGGGATGAAATTAAAATGTCTAACAAATATCTTAAAAAATGCTCCACTTCCTTCACCATCAGGGAAATGCAAATCAAAACTTCCCTGAGATATCATCTCACCCCGGTCAGGATGGTAAAAATCCACAATACAACAACGACAAATTCTGGAGAGGATGTGGATAGAGGGGAACTCTCCTACATTGTTGGTGGGAATGCAGGCTCATACAGCCACTCTGGCGAGCCGTCTGTAGATTCTTAAAGAAATTAAAGATTGAAATGCCATATGACCCTGCTATCCCACTTTTGGGAATAACGCCCCATGCAGCAGAGGTTCGCCTCAATAGCACAAGCTCGGACCATTTTCATAGCAGCAATGTTTACAATAGCAAAGGCATGGAATCAACCTAAATGTCCAACAGTTGAGGAGTGGATAAGGAAACTGTGGTACATCTATACAATGGAGTACTACTCAGCCATCAAAAATGATGAATTACTGGAATTTGCTGGGAAATGGATGTCATTAGAAAGAATTATATTAAGTGAAGTATCCCAAACCCAGAAAATTAAGTGCCGTATGTGCTCCCTAATAGGTGGCTCCTAGTACCAAACTCACCCAGTCCACATTGAAACACTATAAAGTAAACCTATGTAACACAGTAATTACAAGGATTATGAACAAGAGAGATGGGGTAGGAGGGCCACACCAGAAACAAGGAGAGAGGGGACCATGTTACAGCAGAGAAAATAGGCCTCCATCAAGGTCTGCAAGTAAGTAATGAGAAACCTGGTTAAGTTCACAGACGTTCTTTCCTGATCTCACCAGAAGGGGAGGGCATATAGTCTAGCAGATAAAAAGTAATCATTTTGCAAATGGGTGATGGACCCCTCCCTCACTGAGGTTTCCTACTCTTATTGCATCTACCCTTGAATGTGCTATTATAACAAGACTCCAGTTTAACAGCTTTTTGTCTCTGGCCAGGGGGTGACATATAGTGCCCATCAGGATGGAGTGAAGGGCACTGCAGGAGCAGCAAAACTGCAAAAGAAAATCAACAAACCCTAATCCAGAACTTCAGAGACTCTATATCAATCACATAGAACTAGGCCAGCCTAAGCTCTCCCCATCCTGGAGTTCAGGGACATTTGCGGAAGAGGGGGCGGTAAGATTGTAAGAGCAAAAGGATGGGAGGAGCAACGATTTGCAAGATTCTCAACAATAGTTGGGGCCAAAGCAATCATAATGAGACTTTGCATGCCCTGCGCAATGTCCAGCGCACTGTTGCCCTCATAAAGTCTAGCATCTGTTAAGGGCACCGAGATCCCTGGAGGCAAGGGATTGACAGCCATAGTAGTGATCCTATACTTAAGGGGAACAAGAGAAAGGGCTTATGGAAATGCCACTGGGTCCTTATATGTCATCGGAGAGGAGGACCCAGTGGAGAGTTAGGCGTACACAATAAAGGACTCTCTGGGAATTGGGGGGAGGCACTGGGGGATGGGGAGGGGGAGGAGGGTGAGGAGGGGTTTCGGGGGTAGGAGGGGGGAGGGAGGGAACTGGTAAAAAAATTTTAAAATGTATAATTAAATTTTTAATAAAAAAGAAGAAAAAAATAAAAAATATAAAGACACGGTCTCTGTAAAAAAAAAAATACAAACTACGGATTTGTAGTATAGATTAAGGTTTGGTATAATGATACCTCCAGCAGTGTTTTTGTTACTCAGGATGGTTTTTGCTATCCTGGGTCTGTTGTACTTCCATATGAATTTTGAGATTGTTTCATCAACTTCTTTAAAGAATTAGTTTGGGATTTTGATTGGTATAGCATTGAATCTGTATATTGCCTTTGGTAGGATGATCATTTTATGATATAGATTCTGCCAATCCAGGAACATAGGAGGTCTTTCCACCTTCTAGTATCTTCTGCAATTTCTTTCTTTAGGGTTTTAAAGTTTTCATTGTAAAGGGCTCTTACTTCCTTGGTTAGGTTTATACCAAGGTATTTCACTTTTTTAGGGACTATAGTAAATGGGATTGTTTCTCTCAGGGCTTTCTCCCTTCTTTCATTCTGGACATATGGGAAGGCCACTGATTTTTGCACGTTTTTTTGTAATCTGCCTACCCTGCTGAACTTCTCAATTAGTTCCAGGAGCTTCCTGGTGGAGTCTTTGGGATCACTCAGGTATATGATCATGTCATCTGCAAATAGACATAATTTGACTTCTTCTTTGCTAATTTGAATCCCTTTTATCTCTCTTTTCTTATGGCTTCAGCTAAGACTTCAAGTACAATATCGAAAGATTCTCAACAAAGTAGGAGATTAAGTAGGCTTTATCCCAGGCACACAAGGTTGGTTCAACATATGCAAATCAATAAATGAAATTTACCATATAAACTAGTCCAAAATTCAGTACCACGTGATTCTCTCCAGTTGATGCAGAAAAAGCTTTTGACAAGATCCAACAGCCTTTTATGATCAAAATCCTAGAGACAGTTGGAATGGAAGGAACATTTATCAATATTATAAAAGCTGTATACAACAAGCCAACAGCAAGGATTATACTCATTCCTACTTCAATGAGGATCTAGACAAGGCTGTCCACTCTCACAACTTGTATTCGAAATTATTGTTCCTGATGACCAAATAAACATGAAAAAATAGAGATGAGGACAAACTTTCAGTTATTCAAACACAGTGAATTTTATAACACTGGAATCTAATATTTATTAAAAACACAAAATAATTCATCAATTAAACAGATTTTTGATGGAGAGTTGTAAATTATAACAAAAATTAGCACACTTAAATCTACTAAATTATTTAATTGGGGATTAACAAAGAAATAAGTATATTTTTAAGCATTTATACATGAATATATAAGTGAATTTTGATACTTTAACACCTTAATTGCCAATCTCATCCTCCCTCCTTTTCTTCTTTCTTACTAATATCTTTTCTATTTTCATGTCTTTTCACTTTTGTGGTTGGTCCACTGAGCTTCAATGGTTGCTTTTGATGGCTTGTGCCTGAACATTTGCTAAAACATGAATCATGTATCAGGGGGCATACCCCCATCTTCAGCATTAATCCTCAACAGTTTCTCAGAAACTTATGGTGTCTCTTGAGATCTTACCCCTTTCATGGTGAAGTATTGATAGGACACATCCATATAAGTCCTGTGGAAATATAGCCTATGTTTGCAAGAAGGTATGTGGATGTGTGGCTTGAAGTATATTTTAACAGTATTTTGTTATCCATCAAACTTTTCAATGTGCATGCTTATTGTCCCAGGAATATGACTTATAATTATTTTTCATAATTAGTTTCTTACTAATTATTAAGTTTCTAACTAATTACTAAGTTATCACTGTCATTTTATTGATGAACAGAAAATGAAAGGTTTCAGGAGAAAAGAGTTTATAAATGGAAATTAAGCAGAAAAATTGCAAAATTAAATATACGGGACTTAGAGAAATAATTGTTTTGAATATTCTGCATATGCTTTTATACTTCTGACCATACCTTCAAAGAATAAATACTACATTACAATAATGACATTAACTAATCATTTTAGGGGAAAAATGAAATTTGTAACTCAGATAGAGATTCACATAAAAATAATGTGTGTTTTAAAATAATATTATTGTACAACGTAACCTCTTAAGAATGGATTGTCAAGGACATTAATATCTAAAATGCAATTTATTCTCCATACCATGCACATCTCCTCTTTGTGTGTGGAGAGAGAAAGAGAGAGAGAGGGGGGGGGGAGAAAGACAGACTCAGAGAAACAGAGATGGAAACTGAACCAGAGATAGAGAGAGACAAAGATGTAGAGGGGAGAGAAAGCATGTTTGCACACTAGTGATACACTTTATTTTTACTTTGGTTTCTAGGTAATCCCTTGCTTTAAATGATACTTAGACCTCACCCTTCCTTTTCCTTTTGAAGGCTTATTTTCCAGTGGGGAAATGTCCCACCAGCATGTACAATATTAAGCCTGAGAAATAAGCAGCATCCTTCTAAATATTACATGAACATCTGATGGAGCTGGGGTGTTCACGTCACCCCAAGCAGGCAGTCTTTCATCTGTTCCTCTCCTCAGCAGCATGGTTATGCACAACGTGGACACCCAATAAATATTAAATGATGAGTGTAGAGCAGGCCTTGTCTTTGCAGTTCTATAATTCCTTCTTGCGCTGAGTGCCTTCTTAGATAGCTGTCACTTTCTCACTTTGAGAGGCAGATTCCGTGCCAAACTGAAGCTTAAGAGGAACATGTTCTGTCTCCGTATCGAGGTGGGAGTGTGAGATGTGAATGTCTATAGCCATACATGCCACTTAGAAACACATCTATTTGATAAATACTGTCTCCAGAGCCAATTCAAATCGACTAGCTGGCTGATTCAATCAACCACATCAAGATCTGTTCCCGAGAATTTATAAGATGACCAATGTATTGGCCAATCAGAGGGAAATAAGACAGTCCACTTCTGGTGTTTTATTCAGTCTATTTAAGCTGAGCCCTATAACTTAATAATTGTGCGTTTTTAAAATTCCACTCTTAACATGTAACATAATGAATTCATTCAACTAGTGATCATACAAATACCAAAATGAGTTCATCAAATTTTAAGGAACTGGTAACATTATTCCAGGTGCTTTTAAAATATTTTATTTAACATTTTTTTGAAAACTTAAAAAATGAATTGATTATACAACTGTATGTTTTGTTCATTTGAAAAAAGTGTGAGTCAAGGAAAGGTAAGCCATCTCTCATCAGCCACAAAGCAAAGAGGAGGAAATTCAAACCATTCATACAGTGGACTCCATAGCCACAGTTCCACAGGACTTTTAAAATATTACTACTGTGTAAAAGTCACCATAACAGTAATGTATCTTACTTGGATGTTAATTGGATGTTTTAAAAGTATGTGCAAAGTATCTTTTGTTTAAGGTATAATTAAGGAATAATCAAAGCAGAGGGTTTTTTCAAGTTCATGTGCTTTGAGTTGAGTTGGTAATATTACTTCAGCCATTTCAGATATGGTAACTCAATGTGCTATGATCTGCAAATGAGAAAAATGTCCATTTATGATAAAATAGCAATGGCTTAAAAAATCACAAGATGGGATGCTTTACAACCATCAAACTGGATATTATAAAAACTAATAGACTTGAAACAGTGACTAACAGCTTCAGCTGATGCTACAAATTTAAAAAAGACAATTAAAAAAAATTCTGTGGGGCTGGAGAGGTGGCTAAGGGGTTAAGCCTCTGCTTTGCAGGCAGAAAGTCCCGAGTTCTGATCCTAGGTCCAGGTATAGACGCCAGGCGAAAGCGGGGGCGGCCTGCGTTTCTGGTCCTGGTAGGGCGAAGCCTGTGAATCCCGGGGCAGAGTAAACAAGGAGGTGGAGGCGTCCATGGTGGTTCCCGAATTCGTCCGTGGTTCTACACACACACGCATACACACTCGCACACACACATGCATACACGCACAATTGAATAAATAAAAAAAAATTCTATGGACAATTATGTTAGACCTTTGAGATTAGTTATTTTATTTTATTTTTTGCAAACTAGACATACTATTAGTGCAATACAAATAAACTGGTAAAATTGGCCAATTAAAATATATTAACTAAACTAATTCATGAGACTAGAAACATAAATGAGTAAGATCTATTAAAGCAAATAAACTTCTTCATTATAACAGTGGTTGTAAGTCAAATTTAGTGTTTTTTTTTTCCTTTCCCAAGTAGGCAATTCAGAAAAAGGAAGTGTCATGATTCACCAAAAGAGCTTGTGAAACTTAAAAAGGATGGTCTGCACCATCTTTGGTTTGTCTCACTTGTCTGAAACCTTTTATTACTTAGTTTCAATTTAATGCTTGGCAAAGTCATTTTATAAAGAGGAGAGGATTTCAGGATTATAATTATGATTTATGACATTTCTTATTTACATAGTTTACTAGTTTTTTATGTTTTAATTAGCTCACAATCACCAGCACACTGAAATTCCATTTAGCACACTAATTAAACAAATAGTTGTCAATTTCTGCACTTAGTCATGCAGCTATAAACTTCATCATCTCCTTCATGAGATTAAGGACTATACAATCTAGACAATAATTTTAATCTATGAATTCATGAGGCATTTCCTAAGCTTTTCTTGTTTTGTACTAAATTGTGTAACATATGAGATTGCAAAGCTACATTGTGAAGAAAAAATAATTATCGCCTTGTCTAAGGAATAAAGACAACTTATACGGAAGCTCCTTGCAGCTGTGAAGTGAGGAAGTCCTGCTACACCTGGTGCGATCAGATTCTGGCCTCCTGAACCCTTAAAGGGCAGACAGCTGTGGACATTAAGTAACTGTGATGGTCACATAGTCTTTCAATGTTGCTAGCTGCCAACACTAATTTCTATGTAAAATACTATCCACAGTGACGCTACTGAGCTGGAAGTACTAAAGTATGCATTAAGACTGTGTGAAATTATGCTTCATTTTTTCAGACTGGAGGAATAAATGCTATTCCTGACTTCCTAGGATTACGGAAACTCTGTCTTAGCTCATCCATCTGTCTCCTTACCAAGCAATCCATTCTTCTTCCTATCAGATATCCATCCAGCTCTGTCATTTATCATCTGTCTAACATGTATTTAGTCACTGCTTTCTCCTGGATTTTCTGTCACTTTATATTAAAATTATTCATATTAATCCATTTGACAGCAAAGATTCATAAAAGTTTACGGAGAAATTATGTATTGTTTTGCCCCAATCCACAAGTCACTAATTTGCTAAATATTCCATTAAAGTATCTATATTGACTCACTTGCTCAACAGCAAGTAACAAAGATTCAAGTTTTTTTCAATTCTCATAAACCTTAGATACCCTTCTAAAGAGACACTGCTGTTTTAGAATGGCTTTGTGGGTACAATAAACTGCTTTATAGCTTAAAGCTTGACTATTAACATGAACACTATTACAAAGATAATTAATAGATGCTGTATGCTTGCTTGCAGACAGAGCAGACGGATATTTTTTTCATTCTATTCAGACATGATAATTTATATGATTCCATTGCTGCTTTAAAATGCGATGGCGGAGATTTAGGCAAAGAAAAAATTGAGTTATAGCAAGGTGCCGTGTGTCACTGTGCTAGCCAGGGTATCTAATGTAATTTGTCTGTTACTGTGTTTATGAAAGATACCATCTGGCACCATGTGCCACTAAAACAGAAGGTGCCGGCACAGTAGAGATGTGAACACTTCACGTGTGACTGTTTATCCATTTGTTACTTCAGCAGAGGGAAGGACAAGCATTAGAAAACGGTGAAGAGATTAGTAAATTCAGACAGTAGGCACAGATATAAATTTGAAGCACATCTATATTCATAGTACACCATTTTTTGATAGGAAGCAAGATTTCCTTGTGAAGCTTAAAACAGAGAGATCAGGAGACTTTTCGTTCTTCTACTTAAGAAAATTTATCTTTTCCTTTGCTTAGTTGGTTTTCATTTTAAGAGAAAATAACTTATAAAACAAGAATTGGAATGTTGCCACAAGATGTGTTAACCGAGTAAGTTTCAAGTTGAGAATAAGAAGGGAAAACACTCCATTATAGACCCAGCTCCCTCATTAAAAACAAAAGAGTCACTGGCTGGTCACTGATTATGTTTCATGGATCTTTTAGCAAGCTGCAGTAACTGCTACCTTACAGTGTGTACCTGTGGCTCTTTTACTTCACAGAGGCTATGTTTGTTTACATCAACTTTAAATAGGATGAACTATGAAGGAAGGAATAGCATCATGCTACTGAAGGAAGAAAAGGGCTCAATATTAAGTTCTACATGCTGGATAAAATATAACAGTGAAGATGCAAAGGGCATTTGCATTCTTTATGACATTGATTGTGAATTAACATTATTTGGGAGGAGACTATGTGGGTTCATGCTTAACTTGACACTGGTCACCCACTATGTCATTTAATAGTAAACCTATTTGATTACTATAATTACCTTATTTTGTCTGTCAGGAGATTGGGACTATGAAAAATAAAGTAATTACTTTAACTTGGTTTCTTCTCATTCCCAAGCCAAGATTCTGTTTACTGAGACTCCTTGAGATGGAATGTTTGGAGCAGAAGGTACACAATAGACGTGTTATAGCAATGTACAGACCAAAGCATTTTAATCAACTAGAAACATTTCCCTGGTTAGACTATCCAACCCTGAGTAAAAGTCATTATCTAAACAGAATTTAGTTACTTTACCATTGACAATACCAAAGCTTATTATAGACCATACCAAGGCTTACTTATAGACCATACCAAGGCTTACTATAGACCACACCAAGGCTTACTATAGACCACACCAAGGCTTACTATAGACCACACCAAGGCTTACTATAGACCACACCAAGGCTTACTATAGATCATACCAACGTTTCCTTCCCCATAGTCATTTTCTTCCAAACTTCAGTTCTTCCATTCTCTCTCTCTCTCTCTCTCTCTCTCTCTCTCTCTCTCTCTCTCTCTCTCTCTCTCTTTCACTCATTTCTTTTAGAGGATTCCATGACATCTCAACACCAGGAACACAGCTCATTTCCTGTTACTTCCTTTTCCTTTCTGCCCAGTCATTACGTTTCACAAGAGTCCCACTTTCAGTGGTGTCTCCTGATATTTAAACTTGGCATTTCTCCTTCTTGGTTTCCCAAGTCCTTTCCTTTTGTTTGTTTGCTAGCACTTTCTGTAATTTACTTCTCAACCCCTGATTCTCACAGTAAGAGGTCTTATTTTTCTAACCCACAAGGAGGAAAACAAAATGATTATTAATATGAAGTAGTGTTCTAAATTCCTATCTTTTACATAGACCAGATCATCACATCTAAACATCCTGCTATCTATAAACAAACAATTTCACCCAGTAGCACTGATTTTAAAAAAAATCTCTTACCACTAATGTCATAAGTTATTTCTCTAAACTATTATTCTCAATTGCTTCTAAAATGTCATAAAAGACCCATCTTTTATCAGTATCTTCACAGTTTGGAAAATTGCTCCACAACATCACTATATTTTTAACTGACTTGCTAATCTTTCCACAAATCCATTGCTTGGTCTTTTCCAAGACAAACTCCATCTTCCACTTTTAGCTTTACACATATGATCTGTATTTTTTCTATTATCTGAAAAAAGATAGGCTGATCCAAGTCTAGCAGAGGCCTATCTTCTTAGTACTTGGGAAATTAAGGCAGAAAGATGGAGAATTTGAGGCCAATCTGGGTTATACAATAAAACCTTGTCCCCAAATAAAACATAAATAAAAAACTGTTTTTGTAACACGTTTAAAAATATCCATCAATAAATCCAAATTTAAAAGTAAATATCTCAATCATCAGTATGGCGTGGCCACATACGTTTTAAAATTTTTGACATAGAATTTGTATGAAATATAAAATTTCTATGCAATAGTATATATATATGTAGGTATATTTATATTATGCATTAATGTTGTATGAATTTAGTGTGTTGGCTCAGATAATCACCACCCTGCTTGGGAAAAGAAAGCATTTCTATTACCACAGAAGGTTCCTATCCATTAATTTCCAACTTCACCATAAATTGCATTCAGAGTCCCTTTACCTAGGTACTTTCTCTCCACACAGTGTCTTGGCCTTTATTGGTGCTGTGCACAAAGTAGGCACTGCTTGCTTTCATTGCAGAAATACGGCAATTCCTTTCTCTCGTCCTGCCATGTGGCCTACAAAATAGAACTCAGACACCAGATTTGCATTCAAGCACCCTTAACCAGTGAGTCATCTTTCTAAACCCCCTAATTAAGTTTTCTTTCAAAATTTTTAACTTTTCTTTGAGAGAGAGAGAGACAGAGAGGGAGAGAGATCAAACAATGCCATGGCCTATGGGTAGAGGTCAAAGGATAACTTTAGAAGTCAGTTCTCTCCTTCTGTAACAGTTAGGCACAGGTATCAACTTGACAGTTGAGGGCTTGCGCTCTGGGCACATTTGTAGAGAATTAGTAGTTAAGCCCAGAGCAAATTTACAAGAGATTGTCTAGCTGATGAAGAAAGCCCAGCCTATTGTGGGTGAGATTAGGCCCTGGAATAAAATACAGAGATCTGGTTAAGGAAGTTGGTATCCTTCTGTCTACTTGGCCTGACATGCTGGTCTGTAAAATAAGGATTGTTCCTCTCTCAGCCATTACATAGAGATGGTGTGGCCAGTTCTCTCAGCCTGATATTGGTGCATGCTCTTGCTAAATTGGACTGATAACTGTAACCAGACTATCAATAAGAAAATTAATTCCTTGCTCCCTTAAGCCATTTGATAGTCATTTATCAGCAACCATGCAGGCTAACTGAAACACTTTCCATCATGTGAGTTTCTGGGGATCAAACTCAATTCTCCAGGTTTGTGAGACACACATACACACACATACATTTAATTGGAAGGCAGAGAAATGGCACAAAAGATAAAAGACACCTGTGTGTGCATGCGCGTGTGTCACACATACATACACACGCGCATGCACACACAGGTGTTTTTTATCTTTTGTGCCATTTCTCTGCCTTCCAATTAAATTTTTAAAACAATCTGGGAAGTTACCTTTCTCTGTTACTGTGCTCCAACAGTAACCACAGCCCATGTCTCAATGAGCTCCTACTGTTAGACAATTTAATCCATGAGCATTCTTTCTTCTGTATTGTATTTTCTGTGCTGTCTCATTTCTTTCTGGGGTTGACTTAATTTGTGGATCTTTCTTATCCCACTCAGAATCCCTATCTTGTGGGGCTGGAGAGGTGGCTCAGGGGTTAAGGCTCTCTGCCTTGCAGGTGGAAAGTCCTGAGTTCGGATCCTAGACCTCACGTATAGACGCCGGGCGGAAGCGGGGGCAGCCTGCATTTCTGGTCCTGGTATGGCGAAGCCTGTGAATCCCAGGGCAGAGTAAACAAGCAGGAGGTGGAGGCGTCCATGGTGGTTCCCGAATTCCTCCGTGATTCTACACACACACACACACATACACACGTGCATGCACACACACACACATGCACAATTGAATAAATAATAAATAAAATTTTTAAAAAAAGAATCCCTATCTTGTTCCTCTACAGGAATGTCTGCTAGTTATAGTGTACTAAATGTCATTGGCTGTATCTTCCACCTAAAACCTGAAATATCATTTGTGTACATGCATATGCCCATGTATTTTCCACTTTTCACCTCAATAAAAACACCCTGGAATGAATCTGATCTGTTTTGGAATTGCGTCACTGAAGAACCATGCCAAGATACAAAGCAGCAGTGAAATGCGCAGGACTCTGATTCTTACCGTGGAGCAAAAGGACACAACCAAAGACATCCCAGCGCCTTGGCCACCTAACAATCCATCTTTGAATTCCAAACCAGCATTTCAAAAGAATCACAAGGTAAGCCTGAGAAAAAAAGGCTCCAGAACAGTTAAAACTCACAGTGTATGAGCATAACCTACCATGATTCTGTCCTGCATATCTGCTGTGGGAAGAAACATCGAGTTTTCTCTTCAGGCTTCTCCTACAGCAAAGTGTATGTCACCACTTTGTGAATGATTCAGTGGACATAGACATATTAAAGTGGGTAATGATGAAAACAAACACAAGTTATCACTAATAGTCAGTTGAGGAGCAAAAGATGAATTTCATGTTGTTGAGGTGAAGACAATGAGGTACAAAGGCAGTTCAATTAAAATAATGCTGTCAACTTTTAAAATGTCTATACAAGCAAGGGTTTCCCTTGGGGGCTTTGAGATTACACCACTTGTGCTCTTAAGGTTGAAGTGGTTCAGGGGCTATGTGTGTCAGTGGATGGCACTTAGCAACTGTAGATGAAGAGGAAAAAGTAAGCTTTGTGAATATATACAGAAAGTGATCTGCGGCTGGAAGTGGCTTCAGAGGAAAAAAAAAGGGAAAACTTGCTGATGAATATGAGAAGGAGGTCACTGAAGTAAAGCTCTTGTGAAGAATCTGCAGGATTCTTTGTGCCAAAAAGGCACAAAATCAAACCAAAATGGAAAGGACTTAAAACTTTAACCATCAAGATGAAAAGGTCAAGAATGCTTCAAAAAACAACTAACAAAATCCATAAGGCACTTAGAGGACCTAGTTCTTTGTAGACATTAAAGCCTAAATGCAAGCAAGTATAGACATTGAAACTACAGACATTTCTTAAGGGTTAATCCTTTCTTGCAAGCAAAAGGACCTAAATTCCAATCCCAGAGCCCATTTAAAAACGCTGAGTTAAAATGACAGTGGACTTTACTTCTGGTCTTGGAAGGAGTAGCCTGAAAACCCCAGAGCAAAGTAATGAGGAAGTAGAGTAATCCAGGGTGATTCTTGAAGTTATCTTTGGTCCTCCACAGGGACATACAGTGACCTCTTCTTCACACAGGTACAAGCACCTACACACCCGTACATACATACACACCTACACATGCTATAGTGAAAAACAAAAGAAAAGAAAAAAGGTGGTTCTTTTCCCAAAGTAGAAAGGAGCCATGTTCATCAATTATGTGAGGAATTGCTTCTGGATGACTAGCCAGGAGGCAAATCAAGATCTCTGGCACTTGAGAAAGTCTCTTTAATAAAAGAGTTTGAAAAGTTAAAATTTTTTATCTTACTTCATTTCTGATTGGTCGATACCTGATTGTCCCTTTTACAATGCAAAGTCAGAACTTCCCCCTACCTTGTCAGAAAAATGTTGTCCAGGTTTCATTGCCAAAAATGTGTTGTCTCAATTGCCTGTTTAGTTTCTGAGGATGAAACTCACCTTTTACTTGGTTTAAGTATGAATGGATTGTTAAGATAGGACATAGTAGTAGTGGTTAGGCATGATGGTGAGTCATGTATATTTGACTCATTATTAATTAAACTCATTAAACTCATTATGTAATTTAGTAAAATAAAAGTGTAAGTATATATATACACATAGTATGACCTTGATATTCCCCATCAATGGCATAGGTAAGAAATGATTGAGAATTAGATTATAGAAGTAATTGCCAAGACTTATCGTGGGAAATAATCTAGAGATGTATGGAAAATTTGAATTCTCAAGCCTCTTGTTCTAATTCAGTCACTATCAAACAACAATTGATTTTAAACAAATACATCAAGCAACACTGATACAGTTGTTCCTGTTTGGCTGTTCAAAGCGTGATTCACGGACCAGCAACATTCAAATGATGCTAGGCTCCTTAAATTTAAAACAATTTTGCTGTATTTCACATAGACCCAAGAACACATGGGAAGGCAATTTGATCAATTGCACTGATTCTATTATTTCTTCATTGGTTATTTTTCTTTTTCTAGAAAATTCAAATGTTATAATAACACAATACAAAAGTAATAAAAACTACTTGAGGTTAGTTGAACATTCACTGTGGGGCACAGAGAATGTGCCCATGATAATTTCATTTCTTAATGCTCATGAATGGGAAGTAGTAGCTCTGACGATGGCAGGTAGCCTCCCTCACAGAATTGGCAAGCTGGGATTAAATCTGAATTATGTTTTACTTACTCTGAAAAGCTGAAAACTCTCATTTAGTTAGTATTAGCCGAATTAAGCTTTATTAGATCATAATTCCAGACAACTCACTCAAGGACCATAAAATCAACTTCTCAGAACTGTAACTGCCCTGTGCTTGTTTTGTTTTTTTTTTTTTTTTCTTTTTTTGGATACTGTGTGTCTCCTATGCTGCCTCAGAATACTGACATGTGACACTACAAAGAACCCTTCAGTAAATCTGTGGCTGCTTCAACACTATTCACACACACACACACACACACACACACACACACACACGTGTGTGCACACACGCACATAAACACCAATGCACAAATACACACACACAAATATATGCACATACACACACATATAAACATATGTACATGCACACATACACACACAAATACACATGCGTTCACACACATACAAACATATATACGTGCACACACGTACACGCACATGCACGCCCACCATGACTGCATCAGTTGGCACATGTTGGAATTTCTCTGGTCATTGGTATTGCTTTTCTTTGTTATCGATGGAAACAATCCTCCATCCTCAAAATGTGTGTGCCTGTGTGTGTGAATAATGTTGAACCAGCCACAGATTTACTGAAGGATTCCTTGTAGTACCATATGTCAGGATTGCTGAGGAGGCATAGGAGACACACAGTATCCAAAAATCTCAAACGAAATGAAACAAAAAGAAAATAGAATACAAAAAACCAATACCTTATGAATGGCTGAATAAAGAGTTGCAAATATGTATTTTACATGAATTCAGAACAGGAAGCCCCAGATTAGCATGTGTCCCATCACTTCGTGTGTGCTCTTTCTTGTGGTGTTTACCACATTTTGAGGATGGGGCATTGTTTCCTACAACAACAGCAACAAAGAAAAGCAATACCAATGACAAATTTTTCTTTTGTTGCTTGGCTTTATCTGTAAATATATCTCTTTGAATAAAAGGACTTTTTCATCTATTCTTGGTTCTATTTTCCTCATGCAATCAAACTTCTTCTGGAAGAAGGTGAGTTTTTCTGTAAAAGGTGTCACTTACATCCGTATAAATCCCCTTTTTTCTACTTTCTCAAACTGGTTTAAATATAAGATGGTCAACAGAAGTTGGAGATCTGAAAGTGGTAAACTTGACCTCCCCACATGTCATGATGTGATGCTCCATCCCAAGATGCTAGCTTTATGATGATGTAACTCACTTATAAGTTGATAGGTGAGCCGGCGAATGATACAGACCACCCAGTACTTCAGATGAAGTGGCGGCTCCGACACTGTGAAGACATTGTAAACCTTGCTGCAGACCAGAAAACTGGTAAGCAATTGTATGAAAGAAGTCTGAAGAAATTAGGGTGGAAGGCCAGTCATGGAGTTAGATGTTAAACAGAGCAGAAGAAAACTTGATGAAATACAGTTGAGACCAGGGCTCCTTCGCAGCTGAGCTACAGCAGAGTTATAGCATTCATTCAGTAGGCATTCCCGTTTGCAGGACTGCACCTTTCATAGGAAGAGTCAGATGCACATTCATTTTCTTTGGCTCACAAGCTGTTGCAAATGAAAGCATACAAAGGAAGGAAAGCAAATTAAGTTATGTACTCTTGCCTTCAGGCTATAAATGCCATTAAGAGTTTCAGTCTGAATCAATGCATAAAATATCATGTAAAAGTCATGTAAAGATTCCCAGCCACCCGGCATCACAGTAAGCCATGTTTTCTTTCTCAAAACCCGGAGCTCTATTCATGCTTCCATTGTTAAAATGTTCATTTAAATTAAGGCAACGGCTGCAAATTGTGTGTGTGTGTGTGTGTGTGTGTGTGTGTGTGTGTGTGTGTGTGTGTGTGTTTTGCAGTAAATAGCACCTTGCTTGGAACAGAAGTACTCAAGAAGCATTCTTTCAGGTGAACTAAGAAGAATACTTTTTTTCTGACACAAGAAGGGGAATACAGTATTAAAATATAGAATTCTTTCCTACCATAAGTTTATACCATAAGGAAGCTTTTGACTATGAACATACACGAGTTATTCTTCAATGCTATAAACTCAACAAAAAAAATCCATAAAGACTACTAGAAATTCCATTAATGTATCCTGACCAGAATTTATGAGGCAATAGAAAAAAAAAGAATACATTTATTTCAGGAACTGGAATACCTCATTTTCAGTTTTGAAAAAAAGTACATACATATAGTCAAATAAATGGTTTTAATAAACAGTGTAATGTTTTCAGGATGAAATGAAGTGGTTAAGTGATTTGTTATATAAAGTGGGATAATATTTAAAGTGTGTGGAAGGTAAAGAAAAAAGATTTATTTGTAGGTAGCTTGTAAGTTACACTCACACCTCTTGTTTTTGTGAATAGAGGTGTATAAATTAAAAAAAAAAAATTCCTTGCAAATCTCTGGTGCCCCAAGCATGTGACTAGATTCACACTATATGGAAAGCTCAAATAGAAATTCTTGTCTTCATGTGGCCTACAAAAAGACCTCACACCAAAGTCTCAAATTGAAAGCCATTATCTCAAGCACTATTCAGAGATCCAGAACTCATAAGAAGGACAATCACCAAATACACATGGAAATAAGGCATCTGACAGACAATAGCAACAACAATAAATTAAAAGGTCAGAGAGACAAATGATAAAAGCCATGGGCCCTAAAATATTTGTTTTCGTAAGCTAAAATAATCACAATATGGCAATATGGCCCTGAAGAGAAGGCCGCAGGATCCTCTAAACAAGCAAATAGCCAGAAATTGTTTTAACCTGCTGAAAATGTGCTTAGTAAAAGGATCAGTAAAACTAATATATAGAATGGAAAGCATAATGTTTCCTATAAGATTAAAAACAAGAAGTCAATAACCATTGTATCTATGCTTTTTGTGTCTGTATGTATGTGTATGTGTGGATATGTGCACAAGAGGGCATTTGAGTATGTGTTCTAATAGAGACTCAAGCATGTCATCAGGAATCAACCTGGATTTCTCTTCATATTACTGCTTTGCTCTAGATTTTTCCCTGGCTCTGCCTTGCAGAGCCATAATCCACATATCTGCCTGGCATTTTTATGTGGGATGTAGGATCTGAACTTAGGTCCTTGCATGGCAAAAGTTTTAGCCATTGAGCCATCTCCCCAGCTCCACTGTAACTGGGGATTTGATACTTTACTGGAATTATTGACCTGTAAAATAAAAATGAAGAAAAACAATACTGCAACGCTTTGAAAGAAAGAACGAAAACTTCCATTTAGAAATGACGTATTTATTAGCATAGAAATCCGAATGAGTTAAATTGAAAGTTGACTCTAGAAAATTGAAGGAACAGTAAAGAACTAAAGGGTAAGAGTTTGAAATTTAAATAACTGGAAGAGACAAAGCAAGCCCAGAAAGACTCAAATACAGAAGTCAGTATAGCTGATAACATGCATGAGTGGGATGATGCTAAAAAATTAATAAAAATGTGGATCCATTTATCATATACACAGAAGAAAGAAAAATATTTTCCTAATGTTATGTATAAATTTATATTCATCTTTATCAAAAATTGCTTTATTTAGCCCTTTGAAAGAAAATATATAGCAAATTTTGATCAAATACATATACTGGAAGATATTTTAACAAGCCATAAAACAACATAAAGGACATTATGGAAAAAATTGAGAAAATTGACCACATTAATGGAATGCTTATTAAAGGCTTCAATGAAAACACATGAGGGAAAATCACCCACCAGAAAGACATTGCAGCCATTTAAGTGAAAAAAAATTAAGAACTGAGAAATAATTGCTACACATAAGTGGAAAGGAAAGAAATTTAATTTTGCAAATGGGTAAGAGTCACGAACAAGCTATTCACAAAAGAAACAAAATAAATTGCCATTAAACATACAGAAAAGTGGGCAACCTTTTTAGTAATCAGAGCAATTCAGAAAAATCCACACTAAATTACTGCACAGACTCTAAAGTTGCAAAAATTCAACCTTCTTAAATTCTTAGTGCTGACAGGATAGAAAGCAGTGAGAATTCCTTTACTAGTGATTAAATATTGGATCATTCTCTGGTCCACTACTTGTCAATCATAAGCTACTGCAAGTAGGTGTCTTAAGAAAAGTGATGTATGCAAGATATTTATATCACTAGTTGTGCAACAGAAAAATTTATAATAAATGCAAAACTCCTCAACAGAGAAATGAAAATTCAAATATTATATTTACTTTTGACAGAGAGAGGTTTGGGCAACACATGCCAGTGCACATGCAGGTGTCTTAGGGCAATTTTTGGACATCTGTTCTCTTCTGTCATATGGGCACCAGGGATCAAACTCAGATTTCCAGGCATGCAGGTGCCTTACCCACTGTGTATTTTGCCATTTCAAAATGTATATTTAGAACACACACACACACACACACACACACACACACACACACACACACACACACAATTCGCCAGTGAATAATCAGCTATGTCTAGTTCATCAGCCATGTTGTAAATGAGAATGGCAGTGATACGATATTTTTCTTCTATAAAGTTTTTTCTTTTTTATTATATTATTTGCATACTTGTACAAGCTCAATAGGTACCCCCTTCTTCTCCCTCCTTCTTCTCTTCCTCTCTGTTTTCCCACTTTCCACTCTCCTGCTTTCCCACTTACCCCTTTTCCTTCCCTTCTCCTCTTTTGTTGCTTCCTTCTTTCTCTCTCCCATCCTCCAGACAATCTGCTGAATTTCCCTCTGAAATTAGTGAGGGTTCAGGACATAGTGGCATAACTTGTATGGGAAGTATATTATGATTTTTTAACCCCTTGCCTCTAAGGATCCTACTGCCTGAAGCCTTCTCCCCTGTGATCCCTGCTAGACTTTGTGGGGTTGTTGACATATCAGCTATTGTGCAGGTCAGGCAAGGTCCAATCACATTGTGGCTACTTCAGCCCTAACTTGTGTGGAGTATCTTGCATATGTTGGTCATCCCCATCTTTAGGCTCTTACAATCTTGCCGCCCCCTCTTCTGTAAGTTTTCCTGAGCTTTAGGATTGGGAAAGATTTGGCTGGTCTGGTTCCAGGTGAATATTATAAGGTCTTTGGTGTTCTGAATTATAGTTTGTTGTTGTTTTCAGTTTTGCTGTTCCTGTATTGCCTTTAGCTGCATTCTGATTGGCTGTCGAGGTCATCTCTTAACCAAAGATAAAAGACTATTTAAATGAAGATTTTAATATAAGAAGAGACTCAAAAGTAGATGGAAGAATAGGAGTAGGACACAGAAGTGGGGTCAGTCTCCTGTTTGCCAATTGGTTATCTAACTGCCAGTCCCTATATCCTCCCTGACTGAGGAGATCAAACCTGTTCAGTCCCAAGTAAACAGGTGGGGGAAGTAAGAGTGAGCTGCATCAGATATCTCACTACTTCCATGCAGGATATGACTGTGGCATAATTTCTCTATTAAGAAATTATTAATTTCTCTTTTATCTCCTTTCTTTTGAGGTCTTCTTTCCCCTTCTCTCTTATTTATAATAATTTGCAATTATGGTGGATTACAGAGATCTACCTTTGAATAGTCATGAAGTGGTTTTACAATTAGGATCCACTTATCAGGGAGTACATACTGCTTCTAACTTTCTGTGTGTGGGATACTTAACAATTTTTTTCTAATTCCATCCATTTCTCAGCAAATTTCATTAATTCATTTTTTGATGGCTGAGTAGTATTCCATTGTATAAATGTACCACATTTTCATTATCCATTTGTCAATTCTTTGGCATTTGGGTTGAATCCATGGCTTTGCTATTGTACATGGTGCTGCAGTGAACATAGTTCTATACTCGTGTCACTATAGTGAATTGCTGCATTTTCTTGTATAAAGTTTTAAAATGAGCTGAGAAACATTGTTTTTAGAAATCAAATGTGTGTATATGCATGCATGTGTACTAAATATACATATATGATGTATACATATGAGTAATATTAAGTAAATAAACTATATTAAGGTTTTGAATTGGTTTTATATTATTCATCTGTAGTTAGAATTTGCAATTCACATCGTTTTAACCACTTGAAGAATTTCTGTACCATTCACAAGATGCACTTTCTTGCTTATGTTCCAATAAATAGGAAAATATGTTCCTCTACTTGAAGTTTGCTCTAGCCATGAATTATTTCCTCTCGCCTCAAATACACACATTTTTGCCCTGATATGTGGTACAGTAGCTGGACCCTGTGAGTATTTCTCTACAGATGGCATGGTGTTTAGTATGTCATAGATGGCACTGGTGGGACTCTGAAATAGAATTCTCTTCTCTGCCTGGCTCCTTCATCCTTCTGGTCAGTCTGCAGTCCTTAGTGATGCTCAAGATTTCCTAGGTCTCTCCAGCAAGTACTTTTCAGTAGTCTTCTGGGGTGCTATCCAGTGATGTCACTGATCCCCGAAAAAGCAACTTCTCAGTTGTTGTCCCCAGCACCCCACTTGGCAGTTCTCTGTTCTTTAGTCCTAACTTGCTGTACTTCAGCAAATGCCTTTGCTGTTCTGTGCAAGTTTTCTAACATGCTCATAATTTACCATCTGGATTGGAAAAGGGAACATCAATCCAGATTTTTTTTTTCTTCAGTGGCTGATCTGAGCTTTCTGGGTCATGACTGTTGCCTAAATCTCCACTTGAATTCTTTGCGGTTCTACTTAGCCTTTGGCCATTCATTCCGGTTTGATATTTAATAGTTCTTCATGTTGGAGTTCGCCACAGGTTTAATTTTTTTCTGTGGTTTCTATGTCCTTACCTCTAATAAAGATCATGTTCCATTTGCAGTAGAGCCATGCAACTGACAAGGGCTGTCTCTGTCCTACCACCACTTCTGTGTTCCTTTCGACCTAATTTCCTCTAATCAAGGCTAAACTTGGAGTCTCCTGTAACCACTCCTGTGCTTTTTCACCAAGTCATAGGGCTTTGCACCTTTTACTAAATGAGTATGTTGCTGTTTGACCTTGACAATAGGCTAATTAGCTTTCCAATTGAAATGGACACAATTAATATCAACTACACTTGTGTATCAGAAAACATCATGTTCCCTTCAACAATAAAAATAAACATTAAACCTAATATCCAATGTACTCAACAGATGATATATTTTTTGTGCCACAAAAAATAGATGACTTTAATAATTATACATGAATTCCTGTGGAATCACAATATTTTTCTAGATCAAACTTTATTCTAGGCAATAAGTAAAGTACTTTTTACTCACTGAATTTGCCTTCATTTGCCAGTTTGTATGTGCTCATTGAAAATAAAAGGTCATTTTTTTCAACTTAAATGATTAATGATACATGCTAATCAAGGACTGCCTTCTCAATCCTTTTCCTTGAGCATAAGAAATATTGTCAAAAACAAAACAAACCTTTTAGGGTTGATTGATTTCTTCAAATTTTTTGTGATACTATCTAGCACTTAAATGCACATATATATAATCCATAAATGTATATATGTGTGTGTATGTATAAAATATATCTATATATGTACACATATGTTTGTAATATGTGTAAACATGGATTTTTTAATTAGAGAAAAGATGAAAATTTATATTAAATAGTTTTGAATTTCTGATCCATGTTATCTTGATCAAAATAAGAAAGCACAATTTCTCTTATTCATAAATATTTCAAAAACACATTGTAAAAAATTAAAATGTTATTACTAGAAAAAATAAATTCCTAAAAGTCATACATTTAACAAAAATTTGGTTTCCAGGACTGGAAGGTCTGAGTTTGAATCTCAGGCTTGTCCTGTTTACTTTGGAATAATTGTTCCTTTGGACCCTAGTATCTCCATCTGTAAAACCATCTTTCATGTGTTAATGTTATTTCTGATGGTCCAAGAGTGAAAGAATTATAATGCACATCATTCTCTGACCATATTAAATAGCACAACAACTTCTTCCATGAACCCCTTACTAAAAAGTGGTTAAGGGGAACATACTGCATCATGGTGACCATGGAGTAAAACTCTTTCTTGTCACCAGAGGCCAACACTTCTAAAATGAAATGCACTTTAACAGGGGGTGACATTACAGATTGAATTGGTGAAAATTTACATGGTATGCAAACTTTATAAAGTAGGTCTGAAAATGTGAAGAAAATCGTATGCTCATAGAGATTAAAAAAATGAATTGTTATAGAGACCATGATTGGGTGTAAAGGCTGTGACTTGATGCTGAGGGTCTTTGGTAGACCTCCAGAAAGGCCTGTCTGCTCGGAGCTACCTTTCTCTCTTAGCATTTCATTTCTCTGGGTGCAGGGCAGAATACATGTTTGTCAAATGATTATGTTCAGAAGGGAAAGGAAAAAGATTAAGGTAACATTTTAGGTTTCATAGCTTATTTCAAGGAATTCCAGGTGCCAACACAATTTAGTAGAAGAGAAATTCTGTTTTTGTGATTGCTTCAAGGGAAAAAAATGTATAAGTAGCCCATAATGGCCATAGATACTTTGCTTCTGACGTACATCTGACATCACATGAAACTACTTGTTCTAAAGTACTGTATTTTCAAACAACAACAAATGCTGGAGAGGATGTGGAGAGAGGGGAACTCTCCTACATTGCTGGTGGGAATGCAGGCTCATACAGCCACTCTGGCGAGCCGTCTGGAGATTCTTAAAGAAATTAAAGATTGAAATGCCATATGACCCTGCTATTCCACTTTTGGGAATAACCCCCCATACAGCAGAGGTTCACCTCGATAGCACAAGCACGACCATGTTCATAGCAACATTGTTTACAATAGCAAAGTCATGGACTTAACCCAAATGTCCAACAGTTGACTAGTGGATAAGGAAACAGTGGTACATCTATACAATGGAGTACTACTCAGCCATCAAAAATGATGAATTACTGGAATTTGCTGGGAAATGGATGTCATTAGAAACAATTATATTAAGTGAAGTATCCCAGACCCAGAAAATTAAGTGCTGTATGTACTCCCTAATAGGTGGCTCCTAGTACCAAACCCACCCAGCCCACCTAGAGACACTGAAAGATAAATCTCTGTAATACCTAAAGTAATTGCAAGGATTATGAACAGGAGGGATGGGGTTGGAGGGCCACACCAGAAACAAGGAGAGAGGGTACCATGTTACAACAGAGAAAATAGACCTCCATCAAGGACTGCAAGTAAGTAATGAGACATCTGGTTAAGTTCACAGACTTTCCTTCTTGATCATTTACAATTGAGGGGGTATGATCTCACCAGAAGGGGAGGGCATATAGTCTGGCAGATAAAAAGTAATCATTTTGCAAATGGGTGATTGACCCCTCTCCTCACTGTGTTTTCCTACTTTTATTACATCTACCTTTGAATGGGCTCTTATAACAAGACTCTAGTTTAACAGCTTTTTGTCTCTGGTCAGGGGGTGACATACAGTGCCCATCAGGATGGAGTGAAGGGCATTGCAGGAGCAGCAAAACTGCAAAAGAAAATCAACAAACCATAATCCAGAACTTCAGAGACTCTATATCAACCACCTAAAACTAGGCCAGCCTAATCTCTCCCCATCCTGAAGCTCAGGGACATTTGCGGAAGAGGGAGCAGTAAGATTATAAAAACACAAGGATGGGAGGAGCAATGATATGCAAGATACTCCACACAAGTTAGGGCTGAAGCAATCATAATTGGACTTTGCATGCCCTGTGCAATGTCCAACACACTATTGACCCCACAGAGTCTAGCATTTGCTAAAGGCACCAAGATCTTTGGAGGCAAGGGATTGACAGCCACAGTAGTGTTCCTATGCTTAAGGGGAACACAGGAAAGGATTCAGGGAAATGCCACTGGGTCCTTGTATGTCATCGGATAGGAGGGCCCAGAGGAGAGTCTGGCATGTACATTAAAGGATTCTCCGGGGGAGGACCCAGAGGAGAGTTAGGCATACACAATAAAGGACTCTCTGGGAATTGGGGGGGAGGCACTGGGGAATGGGGAGGGAGGGGAAGGGAAGCAGGGGGTTCGGGGGGAGGAGGAGGGAGGGAGGGAACTGGTCTACCTATTAAGTTTGTATGAGCCGAAATAATAAAAAATGCATTTAAAAAAAAGGATTCTCTGGGGATTGTGGAGGGAGGCACTGGGAGATGGGGAGGGAGGGGTGAGGGGAGGAGGAGGGATGGAGGGAACTGGTGTACCTACTAAGTTTGCATGAGTGGAAATCATAATAAAAAATGTTAAAAAAAAAGAAGTTCCAGAAAAAAAAAAGTACTGTATTTTGGGGTATCAAGTGCCAGAGTCCTAATTAAGAAAGTGTTATGAGGCCTAGGGAGATGGCTCAAAAGGTTGCTGTACAAGCATGAGAACTGAGTTTGAATCCCCATCACCTACATAAAAACCGGGCATTGCAGTGGCCATCTGTAATCCTATCACAGGGAGATGGCGACTAGAAAAGCTCTGGGGACACTTTTGTCCCCTCATCTAACCACATTAGCTCCAGATTCAGTGAGAGACCCTGCCCCCAAAAATAAGGTAGAGAAGAAGATACACAACATCAACCTCTGGCTTCCACGTGTGCATACATATATGCACTCACACCCTTCCCTCCACACACATGTATTTTAGTCTATAACAGTTTTGCATTTGAGTATTTCGCATACTGGACATAACCCTTATGAATTGCAATTCTTCCATATGTAAAAATTCCACTTGTAAAATGAAATTAAATTATGTAGACCTCATAAGAGAGGTAATCAAAGTCAAATAAGATACCATGAGTAATATGTTTTGTGTATTTCTTCTTGCAGAGAAAACACTTTTATTATGTGCATAGAACAGTAAGCAGATATTCAGACAGCAGATATTTAAGTAGAAATCACAGTCCAGTGAAACCTGATTTGGAATGCCTTTTCTGGGTTGCAGCAAAGCTAACACCCCTGTGGGAGAGATACAGCTCTGAGATGTTCCAAGTTAGGCTGCAGAAGGATGTCTCAGCCACACTCCTCTGTTTGCCTGGCTTTCTCAAAAAAAAAAATGACACAATGTATTTCAGTTGATTATGCCAATCTCATAGATTCCTGAATTTAAAAAAAAAAGTATGAAAGAATGTATGAGTGTTCAGTTTATGTTTTCTCATTTGCTAGCCCTCTGGTCTGATTGCATGACATGAAGAATGAAGAAGGTGCTGGAAGATGATGGATAATCCCACAGACATCTGTCAAGTTGGAGAAATCCAAGCTCTGAATGATGCTACTTGCTATTTATAGCACACCTGTATTTGCAAAAATTGCCTTTTTGATGACATTATGCCATTATATCTCTTTGTAACACTCCGATTCATTTGCTGAATTAAATAATAGAAAAGATGAACATTTTGGTGCCCTTAAACTTAAGGGTGACATTAGAATTCAAGTAACTGACCTATCCCACTTTTCTGCTACACTATGTGGACCTTATTTAACCTACTGACTGTTAAACTGGAGTTCTTTATTATAGTTTCTATAGAACACATGCTAAACAGAAACTGAGCGTATTAACCCAACATGTCATTTTAATAGAATGCATATTACCAATATTTCAATAATTGAACATTTTTTGGATTCTTTGTGTAATTGTTTTTATTAAAACTTCAGATTAGAAAAAAATAAGGCACAGCTAGTGTACCATTGGTCTTCCTGATTGGTGCCATTAGTTTTATTTGTGGTGGTCACCAGGATGTACTGTGCAGAGCTCAATAACAAGCATAACAATAATAACAGAGAGATGGAGTGCTTGAGCTAGGGACGCATCATGTCTGTGCCTCGACCACAGATCTCAGGTACTTCCCAACTAAGCAGAATAGCAATGATAGTTTGGCAGACACAAACACAGAAGACTCTGGAATCCTCTGAGAGCAGAGTAGGCCTCATAGGTTACACAGCGGCTGTGTCAAAAATTTCTTTTCTTTTTTTTTTAAATTTTTTTATTATTATTATTATTTATTCAACTGTGTGCATATGCGTGCGTATGTGCGCGCGCGTGTCTGTGTGTGTGTGTGTGTGTGTGTGTGTGTGTGTGTGTGTGTGTAGAACCACGGACGAATTTGCGAACCACCATGGACGCCTTCACCTCCTTCTGCCCCGGGATTCACAGGCTCCGCCCTACCAGGACTAGAAGCGCAGGTCGCCCCCGCTTCCGCCTGGCGTCTATACGTGGGATCTGGGATCCGAACTCAGGACCTTCCGCCTGCAAGGCGGAGGCTTAACCCCTGAGCCACCTCTCCAGCCCAAAAATTTCTGATATAATTTGACAGCCTGGGATGCTTCCACCCAACCATTTTCTCTCTCCTTTATCAGGACTAGATGTGTTTGAGAATCTCTGAGTCTTTCTTATTGTCTCTCATAGATATTTGCCATAATAATATCCTCCCCTATCTAATCTATTTCAAAGTCTGTCTCTCAAAGGTGGCACAAAATACCAGAATGTAACTGTGTAACACAAAGCATTGATACCTTGCACATGTAGATGCAGCCCACTTGACTGTCTTAAACTAGAGTGAAGACATAGTCATCTATGCCTTCTTGGCCCAAACACCACATCTCCTTTGAGCAAGCACCTTAGTGAAGGTTTGGTATGCAAGAATGGTAATTTCCCCAGAAATTACTTTCCTCCATGAAAGCAGAAGTAATAAGTAATGGCCTAGGTCTTGCCATTCTCTGAGACTGGTCCAAGTTGTTTTAGATGTCTTTAAGAAAATATTCACTGGTTCCATGCAATAAGTCCTCATGAATCAATTCTATTTTGAAATATTAATTTCCAAATATCTAACTTGTGCCTAAACCCATGTCCATTTAAAACTACCCCCCTGCAAAAATAATAAGACCAACCAAATCAAGCAGGGTATAATTCAAATTTATTTACATAAGGATGCACATGCTAGATTATGTATCAGAGTTATATAAACTCCTTTTGTGGAGGAGCCGAGCAAGCCTCAGGCCTACATTAGCAAAATGTGGGTTCCCATCTCACAGATGGGTAAGTGGTCCTTGTGGCCATGCCTACTAGGCCTGTGCTTATAAATAGGCACCAAGAGTTTGGATCTTCTTTTGTGTGGGCGCCAAGCAAGTCCTCAGGCCTTCTTTAGCAGAGTAGAGGCTCCCATCTCACTGAGTCTGTGATCCTTGCAGCTGTGCCCCCTAGACCTGATCATTAGCAGCCTACACCAACGTCCTCACCCTCCTGGTTGCTAATTAAAAATCCCTCTAAGAATTTAACGGACTCCACAGAAACCACAAACTAGGGAGCAGTGGACCACACTATACTGAGGACTATATTAAGGACCCCAAAAATCTTTCCATCAAACAGAAGGGAATCTTCCCATCCAACCTTAATGTAAAGTAATCAATCCTTTTTGCTTTCCTTTTCATTGATAGCCACTGTATTTTAAGATTTCTATGCAGCACACACCTGTAAGGAACTAAAAGCTTCCATATCACACTTATTTCTAGCCCATGGCTATTAACCCTCCTTATTTTATGATCTAAAAACTGTTCTGATATTTAATCCAAACCTAACATATCAAACTTTGATACCCAATCTTAAACCTCTCAGTCAAATCTAGACCTAAACTCTGTCATGTGCCTAGCCAGAACAGGGCTCACACTTTTCAGGTATTATAATAACCTTAAATAGCACCAAGAAAGCCTGGCTTGACACCTTTAACACCTAGGCAAACACTTGTAATAACTGTCCAAGTGTAGCAATTCTGTCTGACTGAAAAATGCACACCAAAAAAGATACTAGTGATCAAACATAAAATGTCCAAGTCAAACTATAAATCCATGTGATGCCAACAAAAACAAAGACAACAAATCTAAAAAAATATCAGCCACAATAATTTCTTGGATATTAACCAAGAAATCAATAACCAAGATAATCATTTTCAAAGCCTGATTTTAATATGATCAAAACAATGAAAGAACAAATTGGTTTAACCTAAGAGTTTGGAAAAGAAAAAATAATAGAGAAGAATATTCAAGAGTTATGGTACATCAACACAACTCCTAAGCAAAGAAATACACATATAAAAAACACGAAATACAAAAAAAATAGGAATCAGCAGACATTTCTCAATTATAACACTAAACATTAATGGAATTAAAAATCCTATCAAAAATACAGGCTACAGGTATTAAAACTCATAACCCAGCAATCTCCTACCTTCAAGAAACATATCGCACCATGAATGATAGGCACATTCTCAGAGCTAAAGGCTGGTCAAAAGTACTTCAAGCTAAAGGAAAAAGAAAATAAGTGGGAGTCACAATTCTGTTATCTGACAAAATAGACTTCAAACCAAAAGAAATCATAAGAGACACAGAAGGTACTATATTTTAGTTAATGGAACAATTCATGGAAGACTTCAGAATATCAAAATATATACACATCTAATACAGACTCATCCACATTCATTGAACAAACATTACAACATCTAAAATAGCAAATCAACCCAAGAACAGTAATAATAAGGGACTTCAATATCTCACTTTCAACAGTGGTCAAAATGATCTGAGGCCAACTTGATGAACAGGCCAAAAACTGAATCAAACTACAACACAAATGGACCTTACTGAACTCCATAAAAACTTCCATCCCAACACCAAGGAATACACATTATTTTCAGCAGCACATGGAACTTTTTAAAATACAGACAATATATTGTACCACAAAGAAAGTGTCTACATGTACAAGAAGTTGAAATTATATCCATCAGGAAACTCCTAAAACTATATATAAGTTCAACAGAGTGGCAGATTACAAAATTAATTTTTAAAAATCAGTAGCTTTGCTATACACTAAGGATGAAAAAAGTAATGAAGTATGAAAAGAAACCATTCCATTTACCATAACACCTAAAAAATTAAATACCTCTGTATAAATCTAACCAAGAAAGTAAGATACCTATAAAATGAAAACTGTATTTTTTATTATATTTTTTTCCAATCATACAAGCTTAAAAGGTACCCCGGTCCCCTCCCTCCTTTCACCTCCCCAATCCACTTTGCACCCTCCCTCCCTTTTCCTTTCCTTTCATCCTCCTCCCTCCCTGTCTCCCACTGCCACCCCTTTCCCCCTCCCATTACCTGGAGCATCCTTTAGTGTGAATGTCAAACTTCCCTCTGAGTCCTCCACTCTAGTGAGGTATAAATTGAGTGGACATTGCCCAGACCCCTTTCTTGGGCTCCCCTTTAGTATGACAACACTATTATGACTGTTAATTGCTTGGCAATAAGGATCCTAGTGCCTATGATCCATGCTACACTTTGAGGGGTCATTGGCATGTCAGTCATTGTGCAGGTCATGCAAAGTCCAATTATGGCTACTGCTGCCCTGACTTGTATGGAGTATTTTGCTTATTGTTTTTGCTTCCATATTTAGGCTCTTACAATCTTACCACCCCCTCTTAGACAAATTTCCCTGAGCTTTAAGATGGGGAGAGATTTAGCTGGTCTGGTTCTAGGTGATTAATGTAGGGTATCTGATGCACTGAATTACGGTTTGTTGTTGTTTTCAGTTTTGCTGTTCCTGCACCAACCTTGGCTCCATTGTGATTTGTATTGGAGGACACTTCCTAACCTGTGATAAAAGGCTGTTTAAATGGAATCTTACTATAAGAGTAGATTCAAAGGTAGTTGGAATAGGAGTAGGAGACAGCAGTGAGGAGAACTCAGTCTCCCATTTGCAGGATGGTGATCATCTGTCTGCCTGACTCTATGCCCTCCCTGACTGGTGATATCAAACCCCTCAGTAACAAGTGACCAGGAAGGAAAGTGAGTGAGCTTAACCAGATGCCTTGCTACTTACTTGCAATACTTGATTGTCGCCTATTTTCTCTATTTGTAGCATGATCAACTGTGTCCTTATTACTGGGGGCCCTCCTTCCCCTTCTCTCCTGTTTATTATCTTTGCAATTACTGTAGGTATTACAGAGATTTACATTTCAATATGTCATTAAGTGGGTTTGGTACTAGGATCCACCTATTAGGGAGTACATATGGTGTTTAATTTTTGTGTCTGGGATACGTCACTCAATGTAATTGTTTCTAATTCCATCCATTTCCTGGAAAATCTCATGAATTCATTTTTGATGGCTGAGTAGTATTCCATTATGTAAATGTACCACATTTTCCTTATCCACTCATTAACTGTTGGGCATTTGGGCTGATTCCATGACTTTGATATTGGAAAGAGTGCTGCTATGAACATAGTCTTGCTTGTGCTATCAAGGTGCAGGGTCATATGGCATTTCAATCTTTAACATTTTTAAGAATCGCCAGACAGCTCGCCAGAGTGGTTGTATGAGCCTGCATTCCAACCAGCAATGTAGGAGAGTTCCCTTCTCCCCATATCCCCTCCAACATTTGGTGTTGTTTGTATTGTGGATTTTTGCCATCCTGACTGGGGTGAGATGATATCTCAGGGAGATTTTGATTTGCATTTCCCTGATGGCTAAGGATGTGGAGCATTTTTTAAGATATTTGTTAGACATTTCATTTTTGTTCCTGGTGAAGTTTCTTTTCAGTTCCAAGGCCCATTTTTGATTAGCCCATTTGTTTCCTTGGTGTTTAGTTTTCTAAATTCTTTGAGCACTCTGGATAATAGAGCTCTATCAGACATGTAGTTAGTGAAGATTTTCTCCCATTCCGTAGGTTGCCTTTGCGCTCAAGTTAAAATCTCTTTATCTGAACAGAAGCTCTTTAATTTCATAAGATCCCATCTGTTGAGTGTTGGTTGTAGTCACTGTGCTTTTGGATTTCTGTTTAGGAACTGTTGGCCTAGTCCAATTAGCTCGTGGGAGTTCCCTACCCTTTCAACTAAGGTTTTTATATTCTCTGGCCTTATATTGAGGTCCTTGATCCATTTGAAATTAATTTTTGTACATGGTGACAAGTACTGGTCCAATTTTAATTTTCTGCATGTGGACATCCAGTTTTGCCAGCACCATTTGTTGAAGATGCTGTTCTTTTTTGGCCCCTTTGTTAAAGATCAAATAGCTATAATTTTGTGGGCTTATATCTGACTCTTCAACCCTTATCCATTCATCTATGTGTCTATATTGGAGTCAGTACCAGGCTGTTTTTATTTCTATGGATTTGTCTTATAGATAAAGGTTTGGTATGGTGATACCTCCAGCAGTGTTGTTACTCAGAATTGTTTTTGCTATCCTGGGTATTTTGTGCTTCCATATGAATTTTGAGATTGTTTGGTCAATTTTTTTAAAGAATTGCTTGGGGATTTTGATTGGTATAGCATTGAATATGTATGTTGCCTTTGGTAGGATGGTCATTTTGAAGATGTTGATTCTGTCAATCTAGGAGCATGGGAGGTCTTTCCACCTTCTGGCGTGGAATTTCTTTCTTTAGGGTTTTACAGTTTTCATTGTAAAGGTCTCTTACTTCCTTGGTTAGGTAAAGATCAGGCTTTGAAAATCATTATCTTGGGTATGGCTTTCTTGGCTATCTTCTGTGAGTTTGTTCTGGTTGGATTCTATCATTATAGGGTTAATTCTTTCAGTAGGATGTTTGTTGCCTTGTTTTTTTTTTTTTTTTTTTTTTTTTCCTCATGGATTTGCTTTGTGACCTGGGCATTGTTGTTTTATCTCTTAAGACCTTTTTCAGTTTCTATGTGTTTTTGACTGAACTGAATTTGATGGTATTACTATTCTTGAGCAGTTATTATTAGTGTTTGCATTGGGAGCGCTTGTCTGGTATTGGTGTTATTTCCTAGATAAGGCTATTAGACTATTAGTACATCAATTATGACAGCTTTCATAGACAGGGAGTAAAGGTTAGTGTGGTAGTGCACTTATACTGTTTACTACCTTGGTAATATGTGAGGGTGAATGATATAGTCCCTGAAGTTGTATGCATTTTGGGGTTGCTATATGGAAAAGTTAAACTACAGTGACTAATAATTGAAAGAAACAAGATGGTAAAAAAGGGTTTACTTGTCTTTAAGCTGGATGTGAAAACTTTCTCCCATGTGATGGGATGATTTTTGAGGACTTCAGATGTATGGTGTTTTTCCCCTAGAGTTTTGCTTGGGTTTTCTTTGGACTCTGTTGAATTCTGAGGAGCAGGGGTTCCACTCTCGTCTGTATCCAGGGCAGGAGGAGAGGGTATCTAGTGTGGTGTACAGATCACCTGAGACCTGGGGCATGGCCTAGGAGCCTTCCCCAGAACCAGAGTAGACTGGCTGCTGCTCTGGCTGGCTGGTGAACAGGCACATGATCTGGGGCCTGGGGCATATTCTAAGGGCCTTATCTAAGGAGCAAGGTATTTGGCCTGGTATGGTCTGGGGCAAAAAGGCACAATGAAAATTTTAAAACCTTAAACAAAAAAATTTTAGAAGGCACTTGTAGTTTGAAAGATCCCATGCTCCTGGATAAGTAGAATTAACATCACAAAAATAACTATCCAACCAAAAGCAATATACAGCTTCAATGTAATGCCAATCAAAATTCCAAGGTAAGTCTTTACAAAAACTGAGAAAACAATCTCAAAATTCATATGAAATCACAAAAGGCCTAGGATTGCAAAAAAAAATCCTGAGTAATGAAAACTCTATTAGAAGTTTCACCATACCAGACCTTACTACAAATTTGTGGTAATAAAAATAGCATGGTACTGGCTCCAAAATAGATGCATGGATCAATGGATAAGGATTGAAGACCCAGACCTAAGCTCATATAACTATAGTCATCTGATTTTTGACATAGGCGTTCAGAGAAACAATCGAAAAAAAGAACAGCATCTTCAACAAATGGTACTGTGAAACTAGATATACATATGTAGAAGATTGTAACTGGACCTTTACTTATCATCATGCATAAAAATCAATTCCAAATGAATCAGGATCCTTAATATTAGGCCAGAGATTAAGAAAACACTAGAAGAAAGAATAGGGAATTGCCTTGAACTGATTGACCCAGGCCAACATTTACTAAACATTACCCCAATAGCAAAAGAATTAGAACCAACAGAATAAATGGGATCTCAGGAAACTAATGACTTTGTGTTTAACAAAAAAAATGCAAATCAAATCCCTGAGATATCATCTCATCCCAGTCAGGATGGCAAAAATCACAATACAAACAATACCAAATTCTGGAGAGGATGTGGAGAGAAGGGAACTCTCCTACATTGCTGGTGGGAATGCAGGCTCATACAGCCACTCTGGCGAGCTGTCTGGCAATTCTTAAAGAAGTTAAAGATTGAAATGCCATATAACCCTGCTATTCCACTTTTGGGAATAACCCCCCATACAGCAAAAATTCACCTTGATAGCACAAGAATGAGCATGTTCATAGCAGCACTGTTTACAGTAGCAAAGTCATGGAATCAACCCAAATGTCCAACAGTTGACGAGTGGATAAGGAAAATGTGGTACATTTATACAATAGAATACTACTCAGCCATCAACAATGATGAACTAATGCAATTTTCCAGGAAACGGATGGAATTAGAAGCAATTATATTGAGTGAAGTATCCCATACACAGAAAATTAAGTGTCGTATGTACTCCCTAATAGGTGGATCCTAGTACCAAACCATGTAGAGACACTCAACGATAAATCTCTATAATAAAGTAATTGCAAAGATTATAAACAGAAGGGATGGGGAAGGAGGACCTCGCCAGAAACAAGGAGAGAGGGGATCATGCTACAGCAGAGATAATAGGCCACCATCAAGGACTGCAAGTAAGTAATGAGACATCTGGTTAAATTCACAGACTTTCCTTCCTGGTCACTTGCAACTGATGGGGTATGATCTCACCAGAAGGGGAGGGCATATAGGCTGCCAGATAGAAAGCAACCATTTTGCAAATGGGAGACTGACCCGTCTCCCCTGTCTCCTGCTCTTATTCCATCTACCTTTGAATATACTCTTATAATATGACTCTGATTTAGTACGTTTTTATCTCTGTCCAGGGGGTGATATCCAGGGCCCATCAGGATGGAGCTAAGGGCATTGCAGGAGCAGCAAAACTGAAAAAAAAATCAACAAACCATAATTTGGAACATCAGAAACTCTATATCAACCACCTGGAACTAGGCCGGCCTGATATCTCCCCATCCTGAAGCTCATGGAGGTTTGTGGAAGAGGGGGCGGTAAGATTGTAAGAGCACAAGGATGGGAGGAGTAATGATACGCAGGATACTCCACACAAGTTAGGGCCGAAGCAATCATGGTAGGCTGTTGCATGACCTGTGCAATATCCAACACATTATTGACCCCTCAAAATATAGCATGGACTAAAGGCACTGGGATCCTTGGAGGCTGGGGATTGACAGCCACAGTAGTGTTCTTATACTTAAGGGGAACACAGGAAAGAGTTCTGGGGAATGCCGCTTGGTCCTTGCACCTCATGGGAGAGGAGTGGGGGATCCAAGGGGGTGGAGGGAGGGAGGGGACTGGTATGCCTATTAAGTTTGTATGAGTGGGGAAAAAAAAGTTATTGCTCACTCAGCAAAAAGACAACTCATAATGAGAGAAAAAAATCTTCATTGGCCACAAATCTGATAGAGAACTCATATCCAGTGTGCAGAAAAAATTCAAAATACTAAACACCAAGGAGATAAACTACCTACTTAGAAAATAGGCCATGGAACTTAAAAATAATTTCTCCCAGGATTTGATTGAAATATTTAACAAATACCTTAAAAATGTTCTACCTCCTTAACCATCAGGGAAATGCAAATCAAGACTTCCCTGAGATATCATCTCACCCTGATCAGAATGGCTAAGATACAAACACAACAACAAATACTGGGGAGGATAAAGAGAAAAGAGAATCCTCATACTTTCTGGTAGGTACAGTGTATAGTATGGTACACTGTACAAGTTTATAAAATAGATGAAAATTGAAATTCCATATGACCTTGCTATACCACTATTGGGACCATTCCCAAAAATTGCTTCATCTTACTATAATACATGTACATCGATGCTCATTGTATCACTATTCACAATAACAAAGTCATTGGAATCAACCTAAATGCTCAAGAGTTGATGAATGAATAATGAAAATGTGATACATATATATGCACAATGGAATATTAGTCAGCCATCAAAAAAATGAATTAATGAAATTTTCTGAAAAGTGGATGGTGTTGGAAGAAGTTATACTGAGTGAAGTATGCCAAGCACTGGAAGTTAGATGACACATGTTCTCCCTTATAAGTAGAACCTAGTTCCAAGCCATCATAATGTCATAATCATAAAGGATTATAACTAGGTGGGTGGGGGAAAGAAGACCTCAAGAAAATGACACCAAAGGAACACAGTTGACTAGATCAATAAGGCCACTGTTAAGAAAGGCCCATAATTAGCAAGACGTCTAAGCCATCAGTTTTCTTCCTGTTCACTGGTGTTTGGACTGGTTTCAAGTGCTGGTGTGTGTCTCCCATTGTGGCTCAGGGAGGGAGTTAGTGGTTAACTGATTGGTTGCCTGGAGGTTGACCCCATTCACTACTGCACCTATTCTTGTTCTTCCCTCTCCTGTAAGCCTTTTATTATACAGAGGCCTCTTTTTAAATATTTTATTTATTCTATGTACACACATAAAATATGTCTGTTCATGTGTGTGTGTCAGAGGTGTGACAGTTTTTGCCTGGCATTTTTTATGTAGGACCTGAGATCCAAACTCAAGACCTTCTGCTTGTGAGACAAAATCTTAACCCTTAAGCCATCTCTCCAGCCCCTCTTTTTTAAAAATAGTTTTGTATTTTTGGATAGGAGAGGATCTCAACACCTGGACAGAATGCCGTCTTGTGCAGTGCAAGAACAACAAAGCGGACAACAGCATATGATCAGAATACAGAATGTCAGTGATCCTACAAATTTCATTAGTAACCAGGACGGCCAAATCTCTCCCCTTTCTAAGGCTCAGGAAACCTTGAGGAAGAAGGGCCAGTAAGACTGTAAGATTCTAAAGATCGGGAAGTCCACCACTGGGCAAGACACTCCACTTAAGGCAAGGGTGCTATGGCCAGGAACTTATTGCAATGAGACTTGACCTTACCAGACCTGCACCATGTTTGACAAATCAAATTGACAATTTCAAGAAGTAGGATCCTTAGAAGCAAGGACTTAAACAGATTTGCCCAAAAAAGGACTTTGGTCTCCACAGAGGCCTGAACCCCCACTAGAGCAGATGATTCAGAGGGAACCCCAGGACCCATATGAGCTGATAGACAGGAAGGTGGAAGGGAGTGAGCTAAATCCATGGAGGAAGGGGAGAAAGGGAGTAAAGGGGGGAAAGAGGGAGGGAAGGGGGAAAAAGGGAAGAAAGGGGGGAGGTAAGGATACCTATGTATTGAACTCGTATAGCCAGGAAAATAATAATAATAAAGCAAAGTTATTTAAGGTTTATTGCATGGATGGAAATACAAAATGCTAATGAATTTTAAAAAGTGGTTTACAAACTATAATACTATTAAAGTCAGCAAAGAGTAGTAAGTGAGGAAATCTAGCCTGGTGTAAGGAACAACAGAAGGATGAGTCATGGTAGATGTTAAAGCATAGGATCTCTCTGTGCCCACTGCAGGTCTGCACTCTGTCTAGTTGCTATACAGGAACAAGCGTGGCTCTAGAAAAACAGAACTAATTCTTCCAAAGGCTTGGTATGTTAGATAACATGTACAGGTAAAACGTCTACGCATTTCAAACCTACAAGGATAAAGCAATACAGCTGTTTTCTACATAAGTAGACCTCAAGTTTGTGATGAGTGATTAGAGATTCCATAGAGGGCTCTTGGTAGATTTGACATGAACAAATCCAAGAATCAATGCCACCCCATTGATGCTGTTCACTTTCAACAATGGCTTCTTGGCCTCTCCTTGTTCTTCCCTCTTAAATTCTTTTTTTTTTTTTTTTGAAATTTTCAAAGAACAGATTTAATTAATAAAACAGAAATTGGATGAAAAAAAATACCATACAATCTTTTGTAGCTTCCCTTTTCATTCTTTTTTCTTTTCATTTTTTTTCATTTTTTTCATTTCTTTTTTTTTATTAAAAATTTAATTATACATTTTAAAATTTTTTACCAGTTCCCTCCCTCCCCCCTCCCCCCCCCGACCCCCTTCCTCCCCCTCCCCTTCCCCCAGTGTCTCCCCCTCAATTCCCAGAGAGTCCTTTATTGTGTACGCCTAACTCTCCACTGGGTCCTCCTCTCCGATGACATATAAGGACCCAGTGGCATTTCCATAAGCCCTTTCTCTTGTTCCCCTTAAGCATAAGATCACTACTATGGCTGTCAGGGTTGTGGCTTATCAAGAAGAAAACAAGCCAGTCAACAGTATGGAAATCTTTAGAGTCTGTTGATGTAAAGGCCTCAGGAGACTGTAACAGTCACATTATGTCCCTCAAGCATGGGGCCTATGATGTTGCATGAAAAGAGGAAAGTGGAGGGAAATCTTTCTCCTAAACAAAATGTTGCTAACTTAAAAGTCAATCCCACTGACCTTCTGTATTCTGATCATATGCTGTTGTCCGCTTTGTTGTTCTTGCACTGCACAAGACGGCATTCTGTCCAGGTGTTGAGATCCTCTCCTATCCAAAAATATAAAATTATTTTTAAAAAAGAGGGGCTGGAGAGATGGCTTAAGGGTTAAGATTTTGTCTCACAAGCAGAAGGTCAAAAGTCAATAATAACTTGAAACGGATCAAAATCACTTTCAAATTGTATTTGCCACATGTAGTTTGTCTCTCTTTTTAAATTATTTGATATTGGTACATTATAGCTTGCTATTATCATTTCAAAATTTCTTATGCTAGAGAGATGGCTCAGTGATTAAGATTCTGTTTTGCAAGCAGAAGATCCTGAGTTCATATCCCAGGTCCCATGTAAAACTACCAGGCAGAAACAGCAGTTGCCTGTACTTCCGAGCCTGGAGGGCAGAGCCTGGGAAATAACATAGATAAGAGGCAATAGAAGGAATCCAGGATGATTCCCACAGGAATACACACACACACACACACACACACACACACACACACACACACACACACAAATTAATTAATTAATTAATTATTTTAAATCATTTTCCATGGCACAGTTTGCCCTTTACTTTTCCTGTTTGCAGTATTTCTTCATTCTTCTCCTTTCAACTCTTGTTCATCTTCCTAACAAGACTGAGCTTGAGTATTGTCCCTCAGTGAAATCTTACTTTCCTCAAAACAAGTGCAGAATTAGGAAGGAAAAATATTAAATATAAATGCCTTTTGTAAAGTTTATATTTCATAATTATTATTTGTTACATCATCTATTCCTCTACATAGGAATTCTGTTCAATGTTGGGCCATATACTTTATTATTATGATGTATACAACTGAGTCTGGGGTGTAGTTATTTGGCTGATGTAACTCACAAATGAACTGGAATGACTTTCATAAATAAAGGAGTGTGTCTGCCTGCTCTTACATTCTGTCTTCTCTATCTATCGTTCTTGTTCCTATAATGAAAATAAAAGAACACTGATATTTCATGGTCCATTCATTTATAGCCCATAGATCTAGGTGTTTCTTTAGTTTTCCATATTTCTATTTTTACTGATTTCTTTGAATGGACGTGGAAAAATTGGTAAAGGCAATTTGATGGTTCTAGGGAACTCATGTTCCCTTATTAGAGGAATGAAGTCATTCCCAAAAATGTGCTTCAGCCTCAGGAACCCATTAGGATCAAGGAGGTCAAAATGATCCCAACCTAGAGATGATGATGCTGAGGGGTGAGGGTAGGCCCTAATGCAGACTTTCTTCCTTCCTCTAATCAATCACTACTGGGTTTCTGGGTCACAAGATCAGTAATACTCATTTTGCTCCTCTTAAGCACTTACCCTCAAACTGACACTCTATGCCACTTCTTAATTTGCTCTCATTTATGTCAGTCAGATATACTGAAAAATCAAATCCTGTCTTTCCTGGGTCAGAGTAAATTGGTACTCTACTAACATATTAAGTGATGTTACATGTATTCCTCGTTTATAGAGAGAATTTCCACTATATCCGAATCCATATATCAAGACAAATTGGAACTAACAAAATGAGGCTCCTATAGTACAGGTGAATGGTCTGGCTGGCCCTGAATTTCAAATGATTCATGATAATTTCAGGTTTCTTGTGGTAATTATAAGCCCCACAGGAGAAAAAGATTAACGACTCCTTCTAAATGGCTTTTCTAAATAAATATTTGAGTGGTTAGCTTTGGAGGACAATGCACAACTTCAAACTGGCAAAAGTGGTTAAGACAGGGAAAAACTAGCAAGAATCAATGGATGAGATGAGCGCCCTATGTGTCTATCTAATCTACATGTGAACCTATTTTTACCTGTGCCTAAACAGAACTCAGAATGTGATGTATAATTTTCAAGGTGCTATGTTCTTGTTTAGCTAGGATAGATAAAGAATAAAAAGCTTCAACTTGTAGGACAATGAATGTAACATATTCTTTCTTATTCTCTCCACTAAATAAATCTATTAATACCAAAATATTATATAATAAACAAACTAGAAGATTAAACAAAATCCAGGAGTTTCTTAAAATGAATAGGAAATAAAGATCAGCAAAGGGTGTTTGAACCAAATTAATTTTTAATAATGATTATTAATATTAATTTTAACTAATATACTCTAGAATCAGAAATAAAGAAGTCAACTATCCAGATAAGCCAGTGACAGAATTTAATATTGTAAATAATGTAGGTGATACTAAAACTGTACATCATATAAGAGACTCACAAACTTAATGAAAAAAATCCCAAATAAGTTTTACCTGTGCCAACCAGCCAGCCAGGTGAACAGTGCACACCCCGTGTTGACCCAGGACCCAGAGGAAAAGATGCTCACCCACCCTTCCAAACAAACCAGGGACAGGACCTAGACCCCCTGCAAGAATATCCTTTCCAACTACAATCAAAGTCAGACAGCCTCATCTGGCTTAGGAGAGCCAAAAACACCTACCAAAAAGAAAGCAATCACAGACCTAAGAGAAAATGCCCAAGTCACATCCTAACACCGCAAAATACAGAAAGTACCAGGAAAACATGTCTCCTACCAAAAACACCAAAGCCCACTTCACCATAGACTCTAATCAGAAAACTCATGGATACCAATCAAGGAAAACCATTCTGAGAATAAGGTATTCCTTTTGGCATGATTCACAAGCTTCAAGATGAACTACAAAAGGAATGAAAAAATGAATGAGAGAAACTTAGAAAAGCAGTGAGCAAGTTCATGGCCTTATATGAACAAGAAAATAATAAATAATTGTCTAAGATAAAATGTAAAATGGAAACAGAGGAAACAAGAGCTAGTTTAAAACAGGTGAAAAATGCCAAACTGAAATTCAGCTTGAATTCAAAGCTAAATTAGCTGAAATTGAAAGCCCAACAGAAAGTATCACAAACAGGCCAAGCAGAAGATAGAACATCAGATATGGAAGATAATCTGGCAGAAAAGGACCATTCAATTAAAGAAGTTGGAAAGTTAAAAAAAAAGAAAAGAATATTCATGAATTAGGTGGTATCATAAAGAAGCCAAACATTCACATTTATGGAATCGCAGAACAAGAAATTCAAGAAAACACTCTGGCTCAATACTTTCAGCCAATCATAAATGAGAGTTTTCTACACCTAAGCAAAGAGCACTCCATCCAAGTTCCCGACACCATCCAGAAATGGCCAAAATAGGAATATAACAAGGCAAATAATAGCAATAACATCTCAGATACTGGACAAAGAAATATTCTGAGAGCTGTGACAGAGAAAAAACAAGACGCATTTAAGGCAAGCTTATTAGAATAATGGCTGACTTCCCAATGGAAGCAATAGAAGCAAGAAGAACATGGAAAACATTCTTTTTTATATTAAAAATATAATATATAAAATTTTATATAAAAATATATTTATATTATTTTTTATTATTTTATTATTTATTCAATTGTGCATGTATGCGTGTGTGCACGTGTGTGTATGTATGTGTGTGTAGAACCACAGACGAATTCGGGAACCACCATGGACAGCCTCCACCTCCTCCTTGTTTATTCTGCCCTGGGATTCACAGGCTCCACCCTACCAGGACCAGAAACGCAGGCTGCCCCTGCTTCTGCCCGGAAGTCTATATGTCGTGTCTAGGATCCGAACTCAGGACCTTCTGCATGCAAGGCAGAGACTTAACCCCTGAGCCACCTCTCCAACCCTGGAAAAACATTCTTTCAGTTATGAATAACCATAAATGCCAAGCCACTCTGCTGTATCTAGCCAAACTATCAGCCATGCTTGAAAGAGAAAGATAAGTATTTCCTGACAAAAATAAAGTACTTCATAACCAGGACTGCAGAAAATACTAGAAAAATTCTCAAAACAGACAAAATTGACCAACATGCCCAAAAGAATATAAGGAAAAATAAGTCCAATACAGCTATCTAGGATAGAACTGCCAATACACACACAAAAAAAACTTAAAAATTATACAAATCAACAAAAACTTTTCAATCATAACTTTAAATATCAATGGAACCAATTCCCCAATCAAGAGACAAAGATCAACAGCATATATTAAAAAGTCATGATCCATCAATATCTGCCTCCAAGAAATGCAACTCACTTTGAAAGACACAATCTCAGGGTCAAAATAGGGTTGAAGATACTCCAAGCAAGTGCAACTAGGAAATGCAGAGTTGCCATCCTGATATATGATGAAATAGACTTCAAAGGAAAGCAAATCATAAGGGATACAGAAGGATCTTACATACTCATCAAAGAAACAATACAATCAAGAACTCATAATTCTAAGCATATATGCTTTAAATGTAGCCTCACCCACATTTGTTAATCAAAGACTACAGTGCATAAAAAAGCAAACAAAACAAACATGATAATAGTAGAGCATTTTAACATCCCTCTTTCACTGATAGAAGGTCAGCAGGCCAAACACTGAACAGAACTAAACTAATCCATAAATCCATCAGCAGCCCATGAAACTTTCTGTAGAAATTATTGTATACTAGGCCACAAAACAAGCCTCTCCAAATAAAATATAATCGAATCATCATTTATTCTCTATCCAACCATCAGGGAACAAAGATGGACATCCATAACAAGGCAAATGATAGAAAGTACACAAACTCTGGGAAACTTAAAAGCATGCTATTAAATGAGGAATGGGTCTAGACAGTAATAAAAAATGGAAATTCAAAAATTCCTCGAACCCAGTGATGAAAGAAATACATCATATCAAAACCTCTGGAATAAAATGAAAGCAGTCCTTTGAGGAACATTCATTTGTAGCACTCAATACCTACATCAAAAAAAAAAAAATGGAAATAGCACCAGTGACAAATTTAACAGAGAAGCTTAAAACTTTAGAGAAGCTAAACCCCCAAAAGAAGTAGACTTACAGAGATTAACAGGAAAAGAGGGGAAATAAGTGGAATTGAGAGAAAGAAAATATTTCAAAGAATCAACTAAGCAAATATCTGATTCTCTGAGAAACTTAACAAGATTGACAAGTCCCTAGCCAAATTAACCAAAACCAAAAAAGAAAAAACCCAAATTAAAAAATTGAGATGAAAATAGATGTCATGGAGTTTCAGAAAAATCATATGGTCATATGTTAAAAATTTGTACAACACCAAATTTGGCAATCACAAAAAGGGGACAGATTTCTAAGCACATACAACATGGCAGAATTAAACCACAATGAATTGAATTATTTAAATAATGCAATAACAAGGGACAAAATAGAAGAATTAGTTACAAATCTCCCTACCAAGGAAAACCTGGGACCAGATGAGTTCAGCACAGAATTCTACCAGATATTTAAAGAACAAGTAACACTAATGCACCTTAAATTATTTCACAAAATAGAAAAGGAAAGAACACTTCCAATCACCTTCTATAAAGTGAAAATTATGCTGATCCCAAAACCAAATAAAGATACAACAAAAAAAGAAAACTGTACACTAGTCTCATTGGTGAACAAAGATCCTCAACAAAAATCTAGCAAATTAGATTCAAAAGCATTTTTAAAAGATCATTCATTATAACAAAGTTGAGTTGTCCCAGAAACACAAAGTTGGTTCAACATGCATAAATCTATAAATATAATTCACCATATGAACAAATGCAAAGACAAAAACTACAAGATTTTTTAAATTGATGCTGAACAAGCCTTTGACAAAATCCAATATCCCTGTATGAAAAAGAACTTGGAGAAAATAAGATTGGAAGTAATATTTGTCAACGTAATAAAGACTATATACAACAAGCCTATGGCACAAATCATCCTAAATAATGAAAAACTGGAAGCATTCCCACTCAGATCAGGAACTAAATAAGGCTGTCCATTCTCACCATTTCTATTCATCATTATACTTGAAGCCTTAGCTAGAGCCACAAGACAAGAGAAGGAGATAAAAGGGATACGAACTGGAAAAGAAGAAATCATTTTTCTCCTTGTTTGACTCTAAAGATTCTGCCAGGAAACTACTGCGGCTAATGAATAAGTTCTATAGAGTGGCAGATTACAAAATTAATGTTCAAAAATAAGTGGCTTTACTATATACTAAGGATAACCAAAGCAAAAAATACCCGAGAGAAACAATATCATTTATTATTGCTCTTAAATAGTGAAATACCTTGAAGTAAGCTTAACAAAGGATGTGAAAGAGCTATACAACAAAACCTTTAAAACTCTAAAATGAAGAGATTACAGAAGACACCAGAAGTTAGAAAGATCTCCCATGCTCCTGGATTAGCAGAATTAACAGTCAAAATGATTATTCTACCTAAAGCAATTTACAGATTCAATGTAATACCACATGATTCAAACCAATTTTTCACAGAAATTGATAAAACAATGTCGAATTTCATATGGAAACATAAAAAATGCAGGATCGCAAAAACAATTCTGATTAATAAAAAGTTCTGTCAGAAGTATCATCATACTGGAACTTAAGCTATACTAGAGTCATAATAATAAAAACAGCATGGTACTAGCTCCAAAAAAAGAGACATAGACCAATGGATCAGAATTGAAGACACAAACATAAGCACACTTACCTATAGCAAACAGATTTTTCACATAGGTGTCCCCTATGTGAAAAAAAAAAAAAAAAACACCGAAAAAAAGGAGTGTCTTAAACAAATGGTGCTGGCATTCAGAAGAACGAAACTGGATCCTTACTGCTTCTCTGCACCAAAATCAACTCCAAATAGATCAAAGATCTCAATGTTACACCATAGACTATGACACTGCTATAAGATAAAATAGGAGAGACCCTCAAATTGATTTGCCTCAGCCAGCATTTCCTCAATTGAACCCCAAAGCACAGAAAACAAGTACTTAATAAGTGGAGCTATTTGAAGTTTAAAAGCTTTTGCTTACACAAAAGACCATTAATCAAGCAAAAGGCAACCTACAGAATAAGAGAACATCTTCACTAATCACACATATGATAAAGGACTACTATCTAGGGTACACACAAGAACTTCAAAAATTAAATACCAAGGAAGTAAACAATCCCATTAAAATGGGCAGTAAAATGGAAAAGGAAGTTCTCACAAGGTGAAATTCAAATGTCTAACAATTATTTTAAAAATGTTCTACCTCCTTAGTCATTAGGGAAATGCAAATTAACAACACCCTGAGATATCATCTCACAACAGTCAGAATAGCTATGATTCAAAACATAAACAATAGCAAATGCTGGTGTGGATGTGGGGAAAGGGGGCCTGTCATACTTTGCTGGTAGGACTGTAAATTTATAGAACCATTTTGAAGATCAATTTGGAGGTACCTAACTAAGTAAGTTAAATTTTGAAACTCTATTAGATCCAGCTATTCCACTCCTGGGAACATTCCCAGAGAACACAGTAAGCATCATCAGAAACACGTGTCTAGCCATATTCATAGCAATCCTTTTCACAACTGCATAGAAATGAAGCCAAACTCGATGTCTAACAGTTGGCGAATGGTTAATGAAAAAGAAGTACGTATATACAATGGAATACTATTTAACAATCAGGAAAGATGAACTAATGAATTTGTCTGTAAATGGATGGAACTGGAAGAAATAATACTGAGTAAAATATCCCAGATACAGAAAGACGGACACCATATGTTTCCCTCATAAGTGGATCCTAGGATTAATTTTTCAGTTTGATGTAATAAAACAGAAACTCTTATAACACCCACCAATACAAAGGAACACAAATAAGGGAGGAAGATGGAAGAAGAAACCAAAAGAATAGAAACAAAAGAACACTGGTAAACTTTAAAAAAAAAAAAGACTTTTACATAAGAAAAGTCTTAAAAGATAGGGAAGAACAGGAATATGACATGAAAGTGGGGTTAACCTCCAGGTAACCAACCACACGCTTACTAACCCCTATTCCACCTACCCCTCCATGACAGGGAACACATGCCCAGCACAGTGAACCTGTCTAAAACAACAGGAGAAGGGAAACAAACAGACAGTAGACAGGCTCAGATGTCTCAATACTAACCACAAACTCTTGAGAGCAAACTTCCATCTAAACACTCTTATTTTATCTTTAAATCAGAAAAGATCTTCTCAACACTCAAACAAGACATATCATAGTACAATACATGACCAGTGAAATAGACAACAACCAACTAGAATGCAAAGCACCAATGGTCCTGAAACAGAGGCCAAATCTCTTCTCATCCAGGGGCTCAGGAAATCTTGCTGAGGAGGGGGGCAGTAAGATTGTAAGATCCTAAAGATGGGGAGATCCACCATTGGCCAGGACATTCCACTCAAGGCAGGGCTGCTGTATATTGTAATATACTGCAATAAGACCTGTCCTCATCAGGAAAAATAAATACAAGCAGTGGAAATCTCAGGGGTTTGAATTATACAGGTTAAAGAAGTGTCTTCATCAGTGAGTCTATCCAAGAAAGCACTACTTGATCTGGCACAGAGGCCTAGACTCACAGACAAACCAAAGGGAAATCTGGGGTCACTGAAGGAGGCAGACAGGATGGTGGGAGGGATTGGCAGGATAGATTGATGAACAGTGAATTGGATGGAAAAGGATAAGAGAAAGAAGAGAGGAGGGATGGAGGGGGGAAGAGATGACTACTCACTTTGCTTGTAAAAATAGAAAAAACTTGTAAGAAAAAATAATTTAAGGATCTTCACTATTAAAACAATTAAGATTTTTCTACCCAAAAAAAGCAATTTAAAATATCTCTACAATAAACACTTTGCAAAGGGCAAATAGCTGACTAATAATATAAGACATAATGTTCAATATCATCCCCACCAGGGAAATCAAAACAGGGAAAGATCACCTTGCCACACAAATGATCATCTCTATCAAATCAACTAAAATGATAAAATCTGTTGAGTGTGGTAGCTCATGCCTAAAATCCCAGCAGATGGAGGTAGACACAGAAGGAGCAAGGAGTTCAAGGTCATTGTTCTCTTTGCATAACTAGTTCATAGCCAACCTTGTCATGAGATGCTTGGTCAGAAATCAAAGTAATAAAAATATTACCATTAGTAATAAATATTGCAGAAATGTGGAGAGAAATGATTTGTGCCTGTGTTCTCCTGGGGAATTTGGTGGAATATTCATCAGTCTAGTCATTATGGGAATAGGAACTCAAGAAAGAAAAAGCACTGCTGTAGTTACCCTGAATGGTTGCTGATAAAATCACCAACAAACTTGTTAAGGGAACAAGGGATTAATTTCTCTTAAGGTTCCTGGTTATAGTTGTTTTGCCATTTTAGCAGTAGAGCTCACACCAGCACCAAGATCAAGGGAACTGATCATACCATCTTTATATAATGGCTGAGAGAGGGATGATCCTTGCTTGCCAGACCAGCATGTCTGGCCAAGTGTACATAAAGATGCCAACTTTCTCAATCTGCTCTCTGTATTTTATTCCAGGGCTTAATCCCACCCACCATGGGGTGAGCCTTCTGCATCAGCTAGACAATCTCCTGCAGGTTTGCTCTGGGTTTAACTCAACAACTAATTCCCTAATAGGTGGATCCTAGTATCAAACCCACTTAGAGACACACTCAAAGATAAATCTCTGTAATATCTACAGTAATTGCAAAGATTATAAACAGGAGGGAAGGGGAAAGAGGGCACCGCCAGAAACAAGGAGAGAAGGGATCATGTTACAGCAGAGAAAATAGGCCACCATCAAGGACTGCAAGTAAGTAATAGGCATCTGGTTAAGTTCACAGACTTTCCTTTCTTATCATTTGGGGTGTGATCTCACCAGAAGGGAAGGGCATATAGTTTGGCAGATAGAAAGCAACCATTTTGCAAATGGGAGACTGACCCCCCCTGCTTCACTGTGGTCTCCTACTTTTATTTCATCTACCTTTGAATATATTCTTATAATAAGACTCTAATTTAACAGATTTTTTTTTTATCTCTGGGCAGGGGGTGACATCCAATACCCATCAGATGGAGCCAAGGACATTGAAGGAGCAGCAAAACTGAAAAAAAAAACAATCAACAAACCATAATTCAGAACATCAGAGACTCTATATCAGCCACCTGGAACTAGGCCAGCCTAATCTCTCCCCATCCTGAAGCTCAGGGAAATTTGCCGAAGAGAAGAGGGGGCGGTAAGATTGCAAGAGCACAAGGATGGGAGGAGTAAGGATATGCAAGATACTCCACACAAGTTAGGGCCAAAGCAATCATAATAGGACTTTGCATGACCTACGCAATGACCAACACATTATTGACTAAAGGCACTAGGATCATTAGAAGCTAGGGATTAACAGCCACAATAGTGTTCCTATACTTAAGGGGAACACAAGAAAGAGTTCTAGGAAATGCCACTGAGTCCTTACGCCTCATCAGAGAGGAGGACCCAGAAGAAAGTTTGATATACTCATTAAAGGATGCTCCAGGGATGGGAGGGAGGAGGCACTGGGAGATAGGGAGGGAGGGCAAAAGGAAGGGAAACAGGGGGGAGAGAGCAAGAGCATCCAGGGACGGGTGGAGGGAGGGAGGGGACCGGTGTGCCTATTAAGTTTGTCTGAGTGGAAATAAATTAAAAAAAAGTTTTTCCTTCATAGGAAAAATTTAAAGAGAAAACACATGATTATCATTCGAGTAGTGAAAATTTTCACAAAATTCAATTGTCATTTATAATCAAATACCCCAAATTAAGACTTAGAGAGGATTGTTCTCAACTTATAAGAGAACATCTAAAAGAACCTGAGCTCACATAGCGGAGAAGGAGTGCCCTGAAGTCAAGAGCAAAGCAAAAATGTCTGTGAATGCTATATCATGCAATGAACAAAAGGAGGAGGGAGGGAGGGGAGGAGAGAAGTTGGGAGAAAGGAGGGGAAGAAAGGGGGGGAGGAAAAGAAACACACAAAATCTAGAGAATATGAAATAAAAATTCTTCCACTTTGAAGATGACATGGTGGTCTTTGCCTACAATGACCAAGAATCTACAAACTGTTCCCTTAATTTCTACCCCCTATCTTTCCCAGTCATTGTGCTTTTTGTTCTACATTCACTTTGACTTTTTATAAGCTTCCACATATGAAAACAAATAATTTTATGCTATGTCTCATATATCATATCAGAAGTAACTGTATGTGAATCAGAAGCATAACTACAAAGACTTTCATAGAACAGTGGATTATATAATATGTTTATCTTTTGCATCATATTTTTGTGACTGTATTTTTTGTTACATGTGCACATGGTGGGATGTTTAAATCAATCTAATCAAAATATATTAACATTATAACTCTCCTTATAATTTCTTAATAGTGAGAACATTTCAATCATTTGAAAAACGCAACTTTTAAATTATAGTTTTAGCCTTGGATTATGAGGCTTTGAGGTGTCTATCTCAGAGTATTAGCTATATTAGAAAGTGTTGATTCAGTTAAAATATTACAGAAGTAAAATAATAGGACTGTCTGTAGTTACACAACATTGATGGAGATTCATTGAGGATTGTAGAATTACTATTTTAATGACTCACAATTCTCTTTTGGATTCCCAGCTGTAAAACTGACATGGAGATTTTTCTTCTCAGGCTTAAAAACCAAGAATAAATACAGTTAGTATTCACACACACATGTCCATGCATATATGCACCTACATGTGTATAAGATGATAGGTGTCAGCCATCAAAGCAAGTTTGAGAGTGAACATTTTTTTTAATTTTTTAATGTCAATTGGCCATGGAATTAAAACAGCATTACAGTTTTCCCAAATCTAATGAAGTTTTGCTCCAAAGTTAGTTTACAATGCATTATCTCTTATATTCAGAAATTCGTTTCCTTATTTTCAAAGCTTAACTACCTGAAAAAAGGAGGGAATTGCATCTTTAAAATTGAATTATGCATTTCCAAATGTTTTCTATCCACCTTCCTTTTCAGGAGCATGTGTTTTTGTCTCTTCCTCTTTGTGACATGCAAACTTTTGAAACTAGGAGACTGAAAGAGGAGGCTATTTCAGATCTTCTCCTTCTTGTTTTCTATCCCTCTAGGTATCTGCAGCAGGACCTACATGTGTAATTTAAAAATTCTAGTATCTGCAATATGCATACAGAGAGAAATAGCTTGGGCTGATTTTTAAAACAATTCACATAAAGAAATATTCACAGTATTGTCGTTATTACATGTAATCCACATCAAAATTGTAAGGAGATACTTCTCACTTTTTTCTTGTATTAAACACGTGGAATGTGATTCACAGTTTGCACTTGTAGTGTTTTTCATTTAGACTAGCCCTATTGCATCATCTCTGCAGACCTTCACACTGGAGAGGACAGCAGAGAGGGAAATCTCTCTATAGGAAAGGACTTCATGCAGTGATGACTGCTGGTATGTTTCTATTGTAATCACACTCTGAGGACTTACATCACTGTTCGTCTCACAGACTGTAATGTACTCTTTAATAGCAATGTACAGTTACACATTAAAACTTGTTTTTTCCTTCATTATAAATTTCTTTCTTTTCATCAGCAAAAAATTGACTGTAATCATGTGGAAAATTGAGAACAAGTCACGGCATTGAGCAGTGACTCTGAGTAACAATCTAAAAGGAAAAGTCATGCATTTATAATTTATTTTGTTTTATTTTCCTAAAGGACTAAAAGAAGACATGTTCTGTTATGAAAATAAAAAAACATAAAAATATTAATTTCTTACAAAAAAGATTTAATTTTTTAAAAGAAGCCTGGGAAAATAGCTCAGGGATTAAAGTCTTTGACTCACAAGCAAAAGGACCTGAGTTTGGATTCCCAGACTCCATCTAAAAAATTCAGAGCAGATATGGCAGCAGCCTATAATTCCAGCCCTGGAAAGCAGAGCCTGAGAGACCCCAGAGCAAAGCAATAAGGAGCTAAAACAATCCAGGATGTTTCCTAATGTCTTCCTTGGACCTTCACAGACACATGCACTCAAGTGTCCTGTGGTACACACATGTGCATATGCATGAACATTCACTCACATGAAAAATACACTCAGACACATGTAAAGGAAAAAGGAAAAGAGGAAAGAGAAAGAAGAGAAGTAGGAATCCCAGGATATTGAAATCATGTATGGGAAGTCCTTAAATAACTAGAAAAAGCCATAATTCTACCCATGCAAATGATATATAGAAGAAATGTCTAAATATTATATAATGCTGAACTAGATCTTCCATTGGTCTTTTTTCTTTACTTTTTTATCTCAGTTTTTGGTTGACCAGGTCCCCAAACTCTACGGCTGTTGCTCTCTCCTGCTCAGTTCATTTTCTGTCTGGATTACTGTAGTAGTCCCAGACATGAGTCCCTTTTTGTCTGTGTCCCTCTACAGTCTGTTTCAGAATAACAGATGAATAAACTCTTCAGTGTAAGTCAGATTATGCAGTTCTTTGGCTTCCCTTTTCTCCTGGCATGAAGCCAAAAATGACAGACTCCACATGTGTTCTCGAACCAGGCTGGTACCCAAGTTGCTCCTACAATCCTTTCCTTCCTCACTCAGCTCCACCGCTCAGGTCTCTCTCATGTTCCTGTATAAATTATAAACTCCTTTCTTGGGTTTTTCTCACTATCTACTCCCTTGGTTCTCAAAGCACATTGCAAATATGTGCATGGAACTTCCCCCCTTGATCTGTTTGGTTTCACTCTTTTAAAGAAATTTTACTGAGCACTTCATTTGATGTTGCAGCCTGTCTCTAATGACACTCCTGTGCCTTATCTCCCTGTCTTTTCTCTCCCTTCTCCATTGTAAGTTCTGTCACCTTCTAACTATATAATTTGTTTATTATCATTTCAGTTTTATTTCTAGAATTAAAACCTCACTCAACCAGGGATTTTTCTTTCATTTTAGTATCTCCTTGAAGATTGCAGATGTTTGGTATTTCTGTTTCTATGTAGCATAAACCTAGAATTTTGGTTTCTGTCTTTTATACTTCCTTTTTCTTTACTTTCCACTTAGTGCATATATATCACTTATCACAGTCCATGAGTTTTGTTTCTGGTAACTACCTTATTTACTATCTTGTAATCCCAGTTAAATATGTTTTCTGATACCCAAGAATCCATTTTATTACCTGATGAATCTCTTTTCCTAGCAAAATACCCAGATGCCTTGGTAGGTATTTAATAGGTATTCAGTATATATGAATATTAGGCTAATAATTTTATGCCTCAGTGAGCTACCTCATACATTTGATCTATAGATTAATATTAAAAGATGTTCACCACAGTATGAAATCTATATTTTCATGGTTCATTTTATTCTATTCATTATACTCTTGCCAATGAGTACTCACGCATTAACCATGACTTTGCATATACAAAATTGCTAATGAACAATAAGAAAACCCAAGTCAGCATCTTTGATTAATAAACTGAAGATATTTCCATTAGGCACATCATCAAGCAACACAGAACCATTGTCATTTCATTAAAATAACCACCGCCTGTATGCATATGTGAAAAGAATCCAGCCTGTACCACATCCTTGCACTGTGTTCTATCAACACTAGGTGGATGTTTCTCATGAGACTGGAAGTATTCCGGGTGGCACAGCCATAGACAAGCTGTTTCATTCTGCTGGTTGAGTAATTACCTGGCAGTTATTCCCATAGGTTTGGACCCAAATATTTTCAGCAACAGAGACAGGCTGCTTTAGCCTGGGGATGCTATAGACAAGCATGATTCTTTCTTGCCAGAAGTCCTATGTGGTTTACATTAGCTTCAACTTATGATCTTGCCTATACATTACATATTGGCTATATCATATTATCATGTTTGACAAAATTAGGTGAAAAAAATGCCACCACTCTATGTTGGAGCTTTATTCAAAAGTTTAATAACAGTGGGCCCATCAATGTTCCAGTCCTGAACCTTCCCTGAGAAGCTACAGGCCATTAATTGCTGCTGGGGTTAGGGGAATCATATTCTTTAGTGGTATAGCCACTTGTAAGTTGCCTTTGCTCAAATAATAATTCCTTCCTCCCCCGGCCTTTTCATGAAAGCAATTCTAATTAATTTTTTAAAAGAGGACATGAAATTAAGAAGGGAACTTGTTGAGATCAAGGGGTTTGATGGTAAAGGAAGGGGGAGAGGAGATAAGAGATGATAATTGGGGAGGTATGATCAAAATAATGTGTGTGTGTGTGTGTGTGTGTGTGTGTGTGCAATTTAGAAAGAATGAATAATATTTTAAGAAGTTAGAAGTATTTTGCTGAACATTTCACTGTGCATTCTAAAATCAAATTAAATATGTTCAATGTGTAACTCCTACCAACACCTGAGAAAAGAAATATCCTTGTTTCTAAATTAACCTGTTAAAGTTTGTTAATAAATGTATGATTAAACGAATAAGAGAATAAGGGATTTTATTCTTAATTATGATTCTGGTTACAGTTAGCAGTCCAGCTTGCCAACATGGCTTCATTTGCTATCACATGAAATCATCCACTGAGTCCAAAATACGGATACTCCAAGTGTGTTGAGTAGGTTGAGTGCAACACAAAGATGACAAGCAGCTGCACTTACTCATGAAATGGCTCTATGTTCTCTTGGTTGTGATTTCACCAATATAATGTTAACAGGACTGTAAAATGTAAAAAAAAAAAACCTGCCACAAAACAAACTTATTTTCCATACTATAAACATATTCTGATGACTAGAACAGATTTACAGAGTCCACAATACATTTTGATTTCCTCACTTGCTTATTTTGGTCTAAGTAAGCCATTATTTCATTAGAGATTGTCACTTAAAGAAATAACCAAACTTTCTAAAACTTTTATATTTCACACCCCAAATATTTCAGAGAAATATCTTTTTTTTGTTAGTTTTTTTGTTAAAGTTTTTTTATTATTATTTATTCAATTGTGCATGTGTACATATGCATGCGCGCGCGCGTGTGTGTGTGTGTGCGTGTGTGTGTGTGTGTGTGTGTGTATAGAACCACGAACGAATTCGTGAACCACTATGGACGCCTCCACCTCCTTCTGCCCCAGGATTCACAGGCTCCGCCCTACCAGGACCGGAAACGCAGGCCGCCCCCGCTTCCGCCTGGCGTCTATACATGGGATCTGGGATCCGAACTCAGGACCTTCCTCCTGCAAGGCAGAGGCTTAACCCCTGAGCCACCTCTCCAGCCCCAAAGAAATATCTTATATCCAGTAAATGAACCCTAAAAATTAAAGCTTATTCATTTCCTTAAAAATTTGTAAATCTTTATCACATTATGTTTGTAGTTATATTCTGGACCTGGGTGGAGAAGCATATTCAGAATGCAATAAAATAAGATTAGAACAAAAAATTTTCTCTTATTTTTGACTTAGTATTCTGGGAAAATAAAAACTGTCAGAATCACGTTCTTTAGCTTCAGTGCATTGTTTCTCATCTTTTCTTTTAAGAAAAGAACTTCTTTAAAAGTTCAGTGTATTTTTCTAAATTCATCAGTGACCTTTTTTCTTTTTGCTTCCCTTTGTCATCAAAGCAATTTAAAAAATTTTCCACAATGGATTTGATCATTAAGATAATGTTTGTTATCAGTAACTATTATTTTATATTGACAGCTTCATGCATGATTATAATAGATTTATGTCATTTTCCTCCTAACTAGGATTTTCATATAACACAACTCACACATTTTTCACAAATATTTCCCAGGTAATTTTGAAAAAGAACACTTTACTCTGCAGCTCTAAATATCCTGGACCATATTACATCTCTGTCTTAGATAAGATTCTCTAAATTGCATTTAATTATTCAATAGCTACTTGTCTATTTATGGATTATTCAAGCCCTTTGTTTCTCCTGTCATTAATTCAAGACTCATTTGTTCCTTTTTCCTTTCACAAGTTTAAAAAAAAATAGTTAAAGCTCAAAGCTCTTGGAAGCATTTTTGTGTAGGATAAAGTCAAAACTTTGACCAAAAGGAAGTCTGAAAGAATCTAATTTCTCATCATCCAAAACTTTTGGGGAGACTGTTTCACGGTGTAAGTTAAAGTAAAGCTATTCAAATATTATCCTAGTGACTTCATATGCTCTTGTTCTACTGTAGCCTTGATAAATTTCCAGACACAGAGACTTTGCCAAATGAATGTATCATCTTACAGTTCATAGGTCTGATGAGCTGCAGTGGAGATCCCAGTTTAGTCTATGTCATAATTACCTGAGAGTCTTAATGAACCCCCATGTTTTCTTATTCAGAACAGTTATATGAATTTTAGCAACAGTTGCTGTATGGCTACATGCTGAGAACCATTGATATAAAGAAAGAAAAAAAGGGGTGGATCTGTCCTTAATGCTATTAGAGAGAGAGAAAAGGAAGAGAGAGAAAAAGAGAGGGAGAGAGAGAGAAAGAGAGAGAGCTGAAGCAACAGCTTACAAGGAAAGGAGAAGTAGAAGGAGAGGTAATGAAAACTTGACTTCAGTATGGTAATGTTGAAAGATTGCAGATTCTTTAACATGTGGGGACTAGTGGAAAATAATTGGTCCATTAGAGTGCATTACTCTCAGAAGTGATCAGCTTAGAACTTACAGGACTATTATAATTCTCACAGAAACGGGCTGTTATAAAAGAGTCCGGCACTTTCTACAAATACTCTTCTGCTTATGGTGGACCCAAGTTTCCTGTGACTTTCTCGGTCATGTTGTGATGTAGTCACATGCTACTGCCAGGACACTGACCCTTTATAGTGTGAATCTTGAAGTCATGCGAATCAAAAGAATAAATTTCTTATCTGTATGTACTATCCAGTATCAAGTATTCTGTTACACTAACAGGAAACAGTCCAAGATTCCTATTTTTAGACCTTGATGTATCTAAACCTGTAACAAAATCTGATCATCTGATTTTTGCTGTCTCCATTTGCATAGCAGCAATTAAGTGGAAGGCTGGCACCCTGGATAGGTTTGAATAACTGTTTTTGAAACATACCTGGGATCCTTGGGAGTTTAAGTAAAGAGTAAAGTCTTGTTTGTCTCCATCTTTCTTTATTTAGAGTGTGTATAACAAATGTGTTGTTTGGACAACATGAAGATCTCTTTAACAACCATCTCAGAACATCATTTTTGTACTAGTTTTTAATCTACTAGTTCTCATGTTTCTCTCTAGAGTTCCCCACAAGGAATATCTGGAAGCCTGCCTGATTCTGCCAAGCCTCTTGGCACTGCACCAACCCTGAGAACCACAGAAGGACCTGCTCTTCATCTCCCCAGAAAGGCTTTGTACTCTTTGGAGCTTGGCAGAAAGTCACATCACCACCTCATCCTTCTCTTATACTGGCATCTCTTTTGAAAGCCTGTTTATCGAGGTTTCTGAAATACCTTTTTCATACCATAGGCTGTTATCTGACCACAGGATAAAACATTTGGAATGACACGTGTAGGATGCTTTAGGACAGTTGCAAGGAGAAAAAGTGAGACGAGGCTAGTGCAGGCACTGCAGCTGATTCAGTGCATTTTGGGATGCTGGCGATGTTGAAATATGCAGCTGAAAGTAGATGTTCATCAGCACAGTCCCGGGATGGAAATAGCACTCCATTTCCTGGGATGACTCATTCACAGGGGCTATTTATTGCATGCAAAGTTTTAAACACCACGTGACCATATTCTTCTGTGCTTCTTCATACATAAATATATTTTATTTGCCCTAAAATCAGCTTTACAGTCATACACAAAGGATGAGGGCATTCACACAAAAGCATGAGATATCGAGCTTTCTACATACTAAGATTATCCTAGTCATGACAGATGCCTTAACATGAGGTCACCCAAGGACAAGGTGTGGCCTTTCATTCCTATATTTCATTCCTAAGTTTCAGTGGCACACCACTCTGCTGGCCAGGGTTTCCCTAGGAAAAACCCAATAAATGAAGAACGTTTTTGTGCCTCAGAGAAGTAAAGGCAGCACTCTTGACTCAAACATTGATATGTCCCCTTGAGTTGCTATGATAGGAATCTGCCTAGCAAATGTCTGGATTCAAACTGTTATGTACATGAAGCAGGCTTAGGATTCAACTTTACTCCTGTGCCTTTGGGACTGACTTATCAACAAAACTGCTGAGAGAGTGAGTGGAAGTCATGCCACAGAATGTAGACTTTGTACTGTGGCATTGTCAAGAATGGCATCACCCTCTGAGTTCTCTCTCCATGCCTTGGCTGGTTCTCCATGTCTTCTTGTTTGCCAGCTCTGATGTCTCCTTCCACCCAGGATCAGCTCCAGCAACCTACTCTGGGTACTTGCTTTGGACAGCTGTGCCACATGGATATCCTGTCCCCTGTCCTCTGGTTGTAAGGTAATTCCTTTCCCTCCCGTGCTTCTGCAGTGTATCACCACTAAGCAGCATGCTGTCTAGGTTCCCTCCTGCATTTCAGTATCATAAAACAGCAATAGAGATGACAGACTTTGCAACACACCTGCAGGTTCCTCTGGTGAAGAACTGCAGCTTTTAAAATTCCACTGTGAATGAAAGAAGTGAGTATTACAGGGAAGGCAAAGAAAGAAGGGTTATCTTGGGAAAAAAGATTTAACATAAAATTCAATTTTGTTAGCTAGAATCTCTGGAAAGCAATTCATAAAGGACTATAAAAAATAAAACAGCAAGACATCTTTGCCACTTCAGTATTTCACCAAAACATGCTAGATATCCTATAAACTAAACTATATTATTATTATTATTATTACAATTATTGCATTGTTCTAGTTCAAGCCTTCTAACATAATCTGAATAAGTAAGATGCAGATGTGAATGTGACTTACTTAGACACAGAATGCTGAAATTTCCAAACACATACATGCAGCTCCTCAGGTGTGTTCTTGAAAACAACTCCGTAGTTAATATAGTTGTTCTTTTTTTCAGGAAGTGACATGGACACCTGGATCAGAGCAACACTCCTGTCGCTGTGCTGGCTGCTCTAATCCTCACTCTCAGGGTTCCTCAAAGAAGTATCTGGGGAAGTTTGAGAAACAAAAGCACAGCCTAGGCTCTAGCAAAGGGAACTTATAATTTCTGGGGGGCAGCATCAAACATTAATATTTTCTACAAGTTCCCCCAGAAAGTACTGGTGTGCAGACATGGGTGGAATCCAGGACATGAATCCATTACTGTAGTTAATATTGGAGAACAGATTACATGAGCCACTCTGTGTCTTGATTTGCGGGCAAGTAAGCTGTCAGCAACAGCAGTTATGCTGTTCTTCATCCCTTCTCCTTCTTCAGGAGCGTTAGAGATCTTACTTTAGGGGATAAGAACCTGAGGATGTGCAAAAACTGACATGCAGCCCCAGAGAAGAGAAAAGTTTGCCTAGCGGCTTCATCACAAAACACATTCCACTTTGACCAAATCACTGGTATTGATGCTGGCCTTCCATCCATCTCAAGTGACTTGAAGTGACAGAAAGTACACCTTTATTGACCATGCATGAAGTATTTGAATTTATTCTGTCCACGTATATTTATATTTCAGTCTTCTTCTGAAAGTCAATCCAGAAACCTTTTTCCTAAAACAGGAGATAAAGTGGTCTGATATTGATGACTTTTTAGTGTGATTCCAGATTTTATGGAAGAAAGAAGCATGGCTGGAGACATGTGCCCTGAACTTCCAGCCCTGGTGAATGGAGTCTGGGAAATCCTAGAACAAAACCCAAAAGAGATAGAAGTAATCTAGGATTATTCCCCACATCACCCTTGGTCTTCCTTAGGGACACAGAGTGCCCTCTGAACACACACACACACACACACACACACACACACAAATTGATAAATAAAGTTTTAAGGAAAGACAAGTTTCAGAGAAAGAAGGCATTCATCAAATTCCATTATACTTTCTTTAGTGACTATTATACCTTTGGAAGGTGGGACAGCAAAAGGATTTATGCATAGTATCTGAGGCAAAAAAAAAAGACAGGATAATTTTAAGAAACATTCATCTGGTTGCTAAAGACAGAGAGAAGGCAGGGAGAAAATGGTCAAAGATGTGAGGGTTTATGTTACATTCATTATATCCACTTAGATCCCAACCACTGATGGATTTGGACAAAATGTCTGGGATTTTGAATGGAGAGTCCATTCATTAATTCATTCAATCTTATCCATTCAAGAAGAGTTACTATAGCCTACTCTGTGCCAGATTTGAGTGATAGAGATAGAGAAATAAATCAAATAAACAGAAACTTCTCTAGCCCAAGGATCTTACAAAGTTTGGTGAAAAGGGTTTTAGGATGTATCCTTCAAACTCTCTCACTAACAAATGGCCCTAGTGAGCAAAGATAGTTTTGTCAGAACATTGGCTTGAATTTCAAAAATGTGTCAACTAAATTCTCAAAGCAAAGACTGAGTTACTTAGAGTCAAAACTGAACAATCTGATGATGCTGATAAGAAATTTCTAGTGATCTTATGAAAATGACTTATTGCCAGTAAGTACACATGACAGCTCTAAACTCCCATTGATTACTTTTGCACATTCATTAGTGATTCTGAAACTCTAGCATATTAGTGAATAATGCAGTATAGTGAGCCAGCAGAACATGTGATAATGTCTGTCAGAAGTCATTGCCAACACCAGCTTAAAGGACGTGAGATCAAGATCACCAGAAAATAGATGACATAAACAAAAGTCTTTTAAGCTGAAAAATAAAATATTGATCAAACTCCTGGGAAATAAATCAGAATGGATTAGTTGCTCATTGAAGGAATTAAAAATAGGAAAAGCCATGCTAAGGATGTTTGTATGCATGAGTGCAGATTCAAGGGCATCAAAGCAGCTATTAGGAACTGCTATAGATTTCACAAAACTCACATCGGGTTATGAGAACCTTCTTGGAAACAGCAGTTTGAGTACTTAATTCTTCAGTCCAAATCTTGTAAGCCACACCTCATCTCTCATACTTTGATGATAGATACCTGTTTTAGTCAAGGTTCTTTAGAGCCACAGAATCAACAGAATGAATATATAAAAGGGGAATTTATTGAGTTGGCTTATGAAATATGACCAAGGTAGTCCAACAATGTTTACCTGTAACTAGTCCAGTCAGTGATGGCTGAAGTCTGGGGGATTCCTGGAGAGTCTTAGTCACATTGAAGACTTGGAGGGTTGGAAGGCTGGAGGGTAGAAGAAGCCAGGTAGCAGAAGGGAAGAGAGTTTTCTAACACAAATTCAGAGAGTCTCTCTTCTGTTGCACATCACATAGTCATGGTGACTCAAAGATTCTAGGCAATTCCAGTCTCTCCTAACAGCTCGAAGTTATATAAGCAGCATTTCTCTGACCAGGTTGAATCTCCACTCACAGCCATCCTCAGCACACATCCATATACATAGCTCTAGCATTTCCAACATCTTCACTTTTCAATGGTAAACCAGGTTTCAACTCCACAGCACAAATTGCCTTCTTAGGCTTCTCTGCAGGCTTCCTGCCATACACTGCCTGGGTTCCTGCTATTCTCTGAAACCTCAGAGGAGGGGTCCATGACCCCTCTTGCATCTTTGATGCCTCCAAAACCAATGTCATGTGGATGACATTGCCAAATTCTACCATAACTTCCAAGTGGAGATCAGCTCCCTAGAATCTCAGCTGATTCAGTTTCTCTGTCTTGACTCTCAGAATAATCTCCATGTTGAGCACAATTTCACCACAGTAGTATTCATTTCTTTCAGTGTTCCAATTCAATTCACTAGGCTGTTCTTCAAAGTTACTGGTATTTTCAATAACAACAGCTGCTTTGCTGCCTGTCCTTTCCTCATCTAAAATTTAAAGGCTGCCAGCATAGCTCTCCTCTATCAAGCAAACCAGTCCATCATCTTCAAATTCAACTTCAACTTCATCAAAGTCCTTAATCCCTTCCATGAAAATCTGGCCTGAACAATCCATAACTCTCTCAGTATTTCCATTATACAAGTGGCCCATTAAACTCTAAAGAACAGTATTTATAATCGACATGTTCAAAATCTCAAATATTTCAAGCTTCCTTCAACAAAACTGCTCAAAATCCACATAGATTTATCAGTAACATCCCACTTATCTGGTACTAACTTCTGTAGCAGTTCACCTATATGGTTGCTGATAAAAATCACCATTAAATAGCTTAAGGGATCAAGGGGTTTATTTTCTTACAATTGTCCAGTTATAGTTCTTAGTTCAGCTTGGCAGGAGAGCATTCACCATCACCAAAGGGCCAGAGAACTGGCCACACCATATCCAGGTAGCAGCTGAGAGAGGAAATCTTTACCTACCAGACCAGTATGTCTGGCCAAGTATACAAAAAGATGTCTCCTTTTTCGAACAGTTCCCACCATTTTTTTCATCTGCCCTGGGCTGGCCTTTTTCCACCCACATTATACAATCTCCTGCAGGTTTGCTCTGGGCTTAACTCAACTTCTGATTCTCTACAAATGTGTCCAGATTTCAAACCCTCAACTGTTAAAATATTTACCTGTACCTAACAATGACAATACCACTTGGTGCTTAATCCTTGTTTCCCTTTTCACTATCATAGACCTTCTACTTGGTTTTCTTGGGTTCTAAACATACTACTAAGAATTATATATTCAGGGTGTTGTGGACAGCGGTATCCCAAATCTGAGAGTGGTAGAAGATAACTACATTTAAAAAGATCCTAGCATGGCAGTAAGAACATCTTCTAGCTCCTATTGATGCCCCTCTAGCATCAATTACATCTCTGTAGTATTTGGTGTATTTCCTAAGTACTCATACCTTCATAGGTAGATCGTGTCATCCAGCCATGGCAGCTTACTTTTCTACCTATATGTTCAAGAAACAGCCTTAAGATTGAGTTAATGGGCACAGTCATGTAGTTCAATGGTAATGGGGAAGAAAGTTAAGCTATTTTCCTCCAAGGTAGGAGTTCCTTAATTAGTTAAAGTCCTTGTATCAGCATAAAATGCCATTAGTTGGTGTTTAGCATGCAAATTAGCACTGGCCCACTGGCCTAGCAGTTAAGAGAAATGAAAGTAGGTGGAAAAGGAATGCTCGAGGCAAGCATATTTTAATAAAAATAAATGACTCATAAAGCAGGGATAACATTTGCTTTGTAAGTCTATGGACCCCTCCTTAAAAGTTGACTTTCTTATTAAGATTCAGTATTGAGGATATTGCAAAGAATTCTTTTAAGTAATAGCAGCAAAGAACACATTGCTTCTGGGGACGACCTATGGGTTTTCTATTAGAAAGTTCATAAAACATTTATACATGATACATAAAGCTAGGGCTTCACATACAGTGTGTTTTACAAAGAATATGAAATCGTTGCAGGGATTAATAATTTTGGAACATCAATATTTTTGAACACCATCTCAAGGCTCCCCTGTTGTGTTTCTGAGATGAGGGTAAACAATGAGACCCCTGCAGGTAACCACAGAGCTCCAGTGACAGGACATAGAAAATACGCACTTCTCATCTGGACCATATTCTCAATGCCGATGGGCGTGGATGTTCTCCTCTCTGCTTTCAGAGATTCAGGTTCAAAGGCTCCCCACCAACCCTCTGCTGTGAAGTGACAGCCCCAAAACTCATCATCTAGCCCCACCTAACTACAAAGGATCTATGAGGAGGCTCCATAGTGGAGCCCTTGGAGACCATTGTGCCAGGGTTGTGAAAGTTGCCTCCCGGTCTTTCACCTCCTGTTTGTTGAGATCAAGAATACAAAAATAATGTGGAAACTTTCTTAAGAGTTTCAGCTAATAATAAATGATTGTGGGACAAGGTGGAATTCTCTGAGCATTTACATGTGGGATACTAAATGTGTTCTCTACTAAAGTGCTCCTAGCTTTAAACTTTTAAATTGTTTTACTGGGATTAATATTTCTCAGTCTTTTTTTCTCTCTCTGAAGGTACCTTCCTCTACATTTTCTCTCCTAAATGGGTCCTTCATGCAATATTAATGCCATGGTTACACTAAATACCAATTTACGTGCTGTACATAGCTTTATCTGTAACACAAGCAAGTTCTTATGCTTCCTCAAGAACCACTTTTTATCTCCCTGAGGTGACATCACTCCTCTCCCTGAAAAAATCATCATCTCTATGTAGCAGACAGGCAATCTAACCTTTATGAAATATATGTTATATATGATATATATACATGCGTGTATATGCGTGCATATATATACATATATATCATATTATATTAGCATACTTTATATATATAGTATATATGCAAATATACATAAAATAATTTCTTCTTACACCCCAAACACTGTCAGTGCTAAATTCTACAAAAGTAACCACCAATTTCTATTTAGTTTGGCAACAACTTAAATCTGTGGAAAGGTCAAATGTGCCTTTTTATTTCTTTTTTTGTTGTTGTTTTTCTTCTGTTAATGAAACAAATGTTGTAATGTGTGGAGTCCAAGAATTGAGACACACACAGATTTAATGCAACAATCCCAAGAAGAAATAAACAAAGAAGAGGGTTGTCATCTATGCTGGGTTTCAATTAAGTCCATTTCCAGAATTTTTAGGTCAGGGGTAAAGGGATAAGTCATCTGGATTGAGTTAAGTTTTAAATCTAAATTTCAGAAGCAACACGTATGTAGTAGCTAGAGAAACTAAGCTATTACCACTTGTATGAAATATAGACATAATTCCTTGTTGAATAACTCCATTGGGCTTAAATGTTCAATATTCATATATTGAAGAAAAAAATTCAAAGTGGGATTAGAGAAGTAGCTCAGTGGGTATTGCACTAGGTTTGATTGCTCATACTGTATAAATTTGGCATAGTGGTACAAGCCTATAATCCTAGCACTTAGATGATGGAGGGTCAAGAATAAGTAGTTCAACATTATCTTTGGATATATAGTGAGTTTGAGTCCAGAGTGAATTACAGGAGCCCTTGTCTCAAAAATATAAAACAGCAATAACAAAATCATAATAAAGACTAGTGTATTATTATTCTTGGGTCCCCCTACATTCTTTAGTAATACTTGTCACTAACAAATTGTTCTAATTACCTTGAGTAGAGATTTTCTTCTGATCTCATGGCCAAATATTCATACCTGTATTTCCTTATCTTTTCCTTCTTAGCTAGTGAACTGGGTATCTTCAGACTTTAGACTTATTTCCAGCTGCATCCATAGATAAGGACACACAGCAAGCACACTGGGTGTTTTGGAAGTTGTCATGACACATCTGTGATTCTCCTGTGGCTGACTCAAAATCATAAGATGCCAGGAACTAGTTCATTTCCAAAAGGAAGAACCAGAAGTCTTATAGCTCAAAGCAAAGGGGTACACATAAATCACTCACCTCAACATTAGCTCTGCTACCTGTATAGTTCCAAACACCAATATGAGAGTACAAGGCAGTTGGTCAAAGAAGTCTAAGAAGCAGTAAAGTTTGAAAATTTCTCACAGTCTCTTAATAGAACATAGCAAGGAATGTTGGCCATACCCCATAATGCAAGCTGTCCTGCAAGAAAAATAACCAGCACTTATTTGTACCAACCTGTTGTCTTAGTATCAAGGTGAGGAGTGCATGCTCAGCTGGAAGAGGCCTCTATGTAACTTACAGAAGACCAACAATTTCCAGCTCTCTGTCTTCTAATATATCCTTCCCTTTTTGGCAAGGAAATTTGTATTGATTAGTGTGAAAATTAAGAACAAATTCAACTCAGTGTCCTGAAGCCTATACAATGTCAGACTCTACAAACAGTATCTTAATTAATTCAAGACCTTTCAGTGGACCATCCCACCTGTTCCTGCAATGAATAAACTCCAAACTCTGTGATTCTCTTGTGGGTGACTCTGAAAATCATAAGAGCCAGGAACTAGTTCATTTCAACAAGGTAGAACCAGAAGTCTCTCTCTCTCTCTCTCTCTCTCTCTCTCTCTCTCTCTCTCTCTCTCTCTCTCTCTCTTTCTCTCTCTTTCTCTCTCTTTCTCTTTCCCCCTCTCTCCTTCCCTCCCTCTTTCTCTCTCCTTTCTGCCTCAACTTTATTTGTCCTGGCAGCTGCCTGGGGCATGGGTCAATTAGGACTCCACTTAGTATTTCTTTCATTTGGGAACTCAGAAGCAGAAATGGTGTAAAGTGGCAGAAACAGGTCTTGGACATTAGGCAGAGTTGAATTTAATGATTTTTCCAAAATTAATAAGACATTAGATTGTTTCTGAAACCAACCATCAAGTGACTGTAATAGATACCCTTTACAAAATTGATACTTTACTGGGAGACAACCAAGTTTAGTATCATAATTAAATATATATTAAATTGGGGTAAATGCATAATCATATTCCTGTTAATATGTTAACTTTGTAAAGATTATTTGCATATTGCAGACATTGAGCAAGATAACCACAGTGAGTTAATTAGATTTCAAGTGAATTGCCACAATGTTAATGCATATTTCATAAGACTAGTAATTAAAATCCAGCATGTTATAGTGACAGTGTGGTATTTTATTATATCCCATACTAACATTTCAGTATAAGTAATTTTAAAACATTAGCTTAATGGATTAGTGAAAATGTAGTAGTATAACTGAGCCTTTAGTGTTAATAGAATCCAGATTATAAAGTGAATTTTATTATTCTTAGAGCCATTCATGACACAATTTTAATGATACAATACTTTCATTCCATCAAGGTCTTTTTTTTTAATTCACTTTGGCTTGCAAATGACTTTTTATGTGTATTTAAATACAGTTTTATGCATCCTTTCCTATTATCTACTTATACTAACATAAGAAAGTATACTTAGTATGGTCATGGAATTTGAATGTCATGTGCCAATGGGAACTGTAATTTGCCACAAGGTTATAGGCTAGATTTTATTTATTCAGACCACCATGTGCCAGCATACCAACTGTTTTCCCAAGTTTGAATATGGGCAAGGTTACAGGGGATGTTTTGGCTTTACTTACAGAAAAGTTTTGACTTCACTCACAGAAGAGTAAGTAGAAATGTGATGTGATAGATGTCTAGTAAGCTGTGCAGTCATGCTTGCAGGCAGGCGATATGCCCTCTCGCTGTCTCCATTTACAGTGGAGAGACTTCACTGCTGAGTTTACTCATCTTAGCAAGATCCCAATAAGTAAATGATGGGGACAGCATGTGCCCCCTGAAAAATATCATGTGGAAACATATTGGACATGCTATGAAAAGGTTGGGAGGTTCTGGCCTCCTCTGCCTGGAGTACCTACACTGCTAGCTGTGAAACTCAATCTTCTCCCTCAAGCCCTGAGACCAGTGAGCAGACATGCTTCATTTCAGAAAGTGAAGGATCTCAATCATGCTTCTGCTAATGTTATGAGACATGTGTCAATGACTCAGATTTCCAATAAGAAAAGAAGTGTAGACATGCAGTGTACACTGTCTAATGTTCAAAGTTTCCAGTGACAGGCTCTCACATTTCTCTTTCTCTTGACAGCAATCATTCTGACTGCCGCCCTCAGCATGAATTTCCACCACTTATTCATATCGTGCAGAGAAAGTCATCTGGGCTTTGTGATGGAGGCCCTGCCTCACTCACTGACTAATTCCTCAGCAGCTAAAGTCTCAGTTTACAAACCTTTACAAGTATTTGAGTGCATAGAACTGTCTGACCCACAGTCATGCTAAGCACTATGACAGCCTATAGCCAGTGACGTAAGTCCAAAGTCCTCATGTCTCACTTCCCAGCTGGGAAAGCTTCAAAGGAAAATCCTCTCTTTCCAGCTCCCCATCAGGCTATCCGAGCCTCCACAGGTGCAGTGAACCTCCACTTCACAAAGTACCTAGCCTGTCTGCCTCCTGTCCTCCAAGGTCAACCAAAGCTCACCCTGACAATCTTCCTGGATGCTGAACTCCCTCTCAGAGGCTCCTTCCTGGGAGACAATCGGTGGGCTCTGTAATGCACCTAAAACCTTGAATGCACTGTGGTTTTAAGGTAGATGATCCTGTACCAAACCCACCTCACTTCCCATTGTGAATTCAACTTCTTAAATAGCTTTTATAGTGAACATAAAATCTAGATTTTAGGGTTAATAAAAAGATTGAATCTAGATTTTAGAGTTAATAAAAAGATTGAATTTACAGGAGTTTAAAGTGTTCTTATCTTAGAGGGCATTAGATAAAAATGAAGGAATTTTACTCTTAATGGAGAAAATTAGATTCAGATCTTGAATGCATTAATTAAAAATCAGAAATCTGAATTTAAATGATTGTCTGATAAAAAGAAGGAACATTTCCTGCTGCAATCTTCAGTGTTTGGTAATCAGATAAAGGTCCCAGAGGAAAGTCTATTTTTGCATTTCTATAATTTCAGTTTCAAACTTTGGATGGCCATTTGAGCAAAGGTACTGAGTGTTCTACAGAAAAAGGAGCTTGAGCAAGGCTGGACGTTTCTCTTGCAAATGCCATCAGTTTAGAACACTTAAGCTCATTACTCTTTGGGCATAATGAAGCCGTTCACTGAGCTGCTTAAGTGCCCCTGGGCTGCCCACATCCCAGGAGCCAGCAAGGAGCCAAGAGGAAAAAATATTCTCTCATATTAATGACACTTTTGGAAACATTTCATGGAGTCTTTTCAAATATTCGAAGGAGCTCTAAATAGATTTTTCACGACGTTTTATTTTAACCTTCAGGTAATTTGTAGATGGCTATAAAACTATACACACTTACCTCTCCCTTGTGAAGTTTGGCCGTCTCATTCAGCACAATGTCCATGTCGCACACACTGTAGCTGTGACAGGTTTGTGTGTTCTCTAGCTCATTTCTTTCTTATATTCAGAACATGGCTGTTGTAACTACGAGGCCTGTAAAATCACGACATCCTTTGATTTCTATAAATAGTCATTACTGAGGTTCTGAAACTAAACATTAACTAAGGATGCATATTTAAATTCCAGTCTGTTTAATAGCCTGTGTGAAAGAAAATCTTCACCCTCATTGTCCATGAAGTGGAGAATAAAGCATTTCTGATTGTTTATTAGCTCACTTAAATATGGTGTTATGTATGAGTTCAACAGAAAAGAAGTTTTGAGGATTTGAAAGCAGGGATTCTGTACTGGAAAATCCCCCAAGTGTCTCTTCTCTTCTCTTCCCTCCCTCCCTCCCTCCCTCCCTCCCTCTCTCCCTCCCTCCCTTCCTCCTTCCCTTTCTTCCTTCCTTCCTTCCTTCTGTTTTTCCTGTTTGCTTTCTTGCTTTCACACATACTGCTTCAATTTGTCACATCACTTGTGGACACTACAAAGACAAAAACTCATGCATTCACTTACTCAACTGACATTCAAAGAGTATATATTATGCCCCAGCAAGCAGTTAGAAACCTGATATACTTTGTGGGCCAGACAGGCATCTCTTTACCTAAAAGAAACTTCATAAATAAAGCAGTCTGTGTTCTTAAGAGAGGTACCATGAAGTATGAACGGGACACAGGCACATGAAAATGATTCTTCAAATTGAGTTACACACATTAGCTACCCCATAGCACTAAGTATAAGTACTTTGTGATATGAGAAGTGTTCTTTTTATCCAAACAAATATAGGGAAAGAAAAACAAAGCGAAAATGTTTTGGAGAGGTCTAGCTGTTTAGAAGCAAGGGAGGAATGTGGTCATGTTTTACTGGGAGGTAATGGGTGCTCACTAAGTGAAGAACACCATGGTGATAAGTTATGGGAAGTCTAGGTGGTCTTCCTCTCTTCTCCTGCTTGAATAAAGCCATCTGTGACTTCTTGGATGGCTATGTGATGAATTCAGTAGTCTTCAACCACCTAGCTCTTTGCTGGGGGTCAGAGTTCTACCAGTGCATCAAGAACTCTCACCCTGGATACAGAAAGGAGAAACCAACTCAGATTCTTTTATACTATTGACAGATTTTATTTTTGTTTGTTTTTCATTTACTCTGATTAACTTATTTTTATCGTGTTGTATAGGTCAGCATGAGCTCAGAAGTGTATTTTTTTTCCTGTTTCTTTTTTCTTTACTTTCTCAAATATACTATTTTTGAACATGAAATTTTTATATTGTGTGCAGGGAGATCTTGGTGTCATAGGCTTTAAAAGCCACTAAAATGGCAGACCTATGTCATAACAGAAAAAAAAAGAGTTTCAACTTCCCTGTGCACGGTTAATCTCATTCAAGGGTAAGGGCACTGGCTCCCCAGGTTTGAAAAAGTGAGAAGTAAATTAATGCAAAAACACAATGATATTCAGTTAGCAATGAAATTTATCACACAGTGAAACTTTCATATTTAATTTGGACACCCTAAATTTCTCAATTATATGTGAGAAGATTCAGATAATCTTAATATAACATTTAAAGCAAAAGCATATTCCTTTAAATAGGAAATTGTGACTATAAAAGTAATATTCTTGAGGTATCACTTTTTTATAGAAAACAGTTCTTTTTTCTCACATGGATGCTAGCCACCTCATAAAGACAGGGCTGCCACGATGTATTTCAGGCAAGAGTGCCTAGAGACCTATAAATGCATGGGAAGTGAAGCTGGAAAAGAGAAATTCCCTCTGCCAGGGTAAAGAACGCCAGGCAATGAATCCTCACAGAGGTGACATTACAAATTGGAGTCTGGAAGGAGAAGAGAAGTCAGGGAAATAAAGAGTCCTTACAGGATGAGTGATTGTGGTCATTAAGGATATGGGTAAAGAGGAGCTTCATGTCTGCAACACGAATAAATCAGGAACAAGCTTAAAGCAGGAAACGGTGTGCCTACTGGAATTTGTCAAGTTCTTTGCTTTTTTTGTTTCCCTAAAGCCTCCAGCTTCAGGCAGGAAGAATCTTACTCTTGTAAGAAGTACAGGGAAGTTCTACCAGACATTTAATACCAATACTCCTTAAACTGTTCCATCAAATAGCAAAGGAAGGAACACTACCAAATTCCTTCTATGAAGCTAATATCATTTTAATCCCAAAACCTAATAAAGACTCACTTAAAAAAGAAAACTATAGGCCGATCTCTCTGATGAACACAGATGAAAAGATTCTCAACAAAGTCTTAGCAAATCAGATTCAAAAACACATTAAAAACATCATTCACGGGGACCAAGTAGGCTTCATCCCCAGCACACAAGGTTGGTTCAACATGCGCAAATCAATAAATGTAATTCACCATGTAAACCAGTTAAAGTCCAAGACCACATAATACTCTCGATAGATGCAGAAAAAGCTTTTGACAAGATCCAATAGCCGTTTATGATCAAAACGCTAGAGACAGTAGGAATGGAAGGAACCTTTATCAATATAATAAAAGCTGTATACAACAAGCCCACAGCAAGGATTATGCTAAATGGGGAACAATTGGAAGCATTCCCACTTTGATCAGGAACTAGACAAGGCTGTCCACTCTCACCACTTCTATTCAATATTGTACTTGAAGTCTTAGCCGAAGCCATAAGACAAGAAAGGGACATAAGAGGGATTCAAATCGGCAAGGAAAGTCAAACTACCCCTATTTGCAGATGACATGATCTTATACCTGAGGGATCCCAAAAACTCCACGAAGAAGCTCCTGGAAATAATTGAGAAGTTCAGCAGGGTGGCATGATACAAAATAAATGTGCAAAAATCAGAGGCCTTCCTATATGCCCATAATGAAAGAAGTGAAAAAGCCCTGAGAGAAACAATCCCATTTACTATAGCCCCTAAAAAAATGAAATACCTTGGTATAAACCTAACCAAGGAAGTAAAAGACCTTTACAATGAAAACTTTAAAACCCTAAAGAAAAAAATTGCTGAAGACACCAGAAGGTGGAAAGACCTCCCATGTTCCTGGATTGGCAGAATCAACATCGTAAAAATGACCATCCTACCAAAGGCAATATACAAATTCAATGCTATACCAATTAAAATCCCAAAGCAATTCTTTAAAACCAAACAATCTCAAAGTCATATGGAGGCACAAAAGACCCAGGATAGCAAAGACAATCCTGAGTAACAAAAACACTGCTGGAGGTATTACCATATCGAACCTTAGTCTATATTACAAATCCATAGTTATAAAAACAGCCTGGTCCTGGCTCCAAAATAGACACACAGATCAATGGATAAGGATTGAAGACCCAGATATAAGCCCACAAAATTACAGCCATTTGGTCTTTGACAAAGGGGCCCAAAGAATCCAATGGAAAAAGAACAGCATCTTCAACAAATGGTGCTGGCAAAACTGGATCTCCACATGCAGAAGATTAAAGCTGGACCCGTACTTGTCACCATGTAGAAGACTTAATTCCAAATGGATCAAGGACCTTGATATAAGGCCAGAGACTATAAAAACCACAGTTGAAAGGATAGGGAACTCCCTCGATCAGATTGGGCTAGGCCAACATTTCCTAAACAGACATCCAATGGCACAGTCACTGCTACCAACTCTCAGCAGTTGGGATCTTGTGAAATTAAAGAGCTTCTGTTCAGATAAAGAGATTGTAACATGAGCTCAAAGGCAACCCACAGAATGGGAGAAAATCTTCACTAACCACATATCTGATAGAGCTCTACTGTCCAGAGTGCACAAAGAACTTAGAAAACTAAACATCAAGGAAACCAATGGCCCAATTGAAAAATGGGCCCTGAAACTCAAAAGAAATTTTACCAAGGATGAAATTAAAATATCTAACAAATATCTTAAAAAATGCTCCAATTCTTTAGCCATCAGGGAAATGCAAATCAAAACTTCCCTGAAATATCATCTCACCCCGGTCAGGATGGCAAAAATCAAAAATACAAACAACAACAAATGCTGGAGAGGATGTGGAGAGAAGGGAACTCTCCTACATTGCTGGTGGGAGTGCAGGCTCATACAGCCACTCTGGCGAGCCGTCTGGAGATTCTTAAAGAAATTAAAGATTGAAATGCCATATGACCCTGCGATTCCACTTTTGGGTATAACCCCCCATGCAGCAGAGGTTCGCCTCGATAGCACAAGCATGACCATGTTCATAGCAGCACTGTTTTCAATAGCATGGAATCAACCCAAATGTCCAACAGTTGACGAGTGGATAAGGAAACAGTGGTACATCTATACAATGGAGTACTACTCAGCCATCAAAATGATGAATTATTGGAATTTGCCGGGAAATGGATGTCATTAGAAACAATTATATTAAGTGAAGTATCCCAGACCCAGAAAATTAAGCGCCGTATGTACTCCCTAGTAGGTGGCTCCTAATACCAAGCCCACCCAGCCCATCTTGAGATACTCATAGGTAAATCTATGTATTACCTACAGTAATTGCAAGGATTATGAACAGGAGGGATGGGGTTGGAGGGCCACACCAGAAACAAGGAGAAAAGTGACCATGTTACAGCAGAGAACATAGGCCTCCATCAAGGACTGCAAGAAAGTAATGTGACACCTAGTTAAGTTCACAATTCATTCCTGATCATTTACAACTAAGGGGGTATGAACTCACCAGAAGGGGAGGGCATATAGTCCGGCAGATTAAAAAGTAACCATTTTGCAAATGGGTGATTGACCCCTCCCATTGCCAAATGCCATATGACCCTGCGATTCCACTTTTGGGTATAAGTATTACATCTACCCTTGAATGTGCTCTTATAATAAGACTCCAGTTTAACAGCTTTCTGTCTCTGGCCAGGGGGTGACATACAGTGCCCATCACGATGGAATGAAGGGCATTGCAGGAGCAACAAAACTGCAAAAGAAAATCAGCGAACCACTATCCAGAACTTCAGAGACTCTATATCAACCACCTAGAACTAGGCCAGACTAATCTCTCCCCATCCTGAAGCTCAGGGACATTTGCAGAAGAGGGGGCGGTAAGAGTGTAAGAGCAAAAGGATGGGAGGAGCAATGATTTGCAAGATACTCCACACAATTTAGGGCCGAAGCAGTCATAATTGGACATTGCATGCCCGGCGCAATGTCCAACACACTATTGACCTCACAAAGTCTAGCATCTGCTAAAGGCACCAAGATCCTTGGAGGCAAGGAATTGACAGCCACAGTAGTGTTCCTATGCTTAAGGGGAACACGGGAAAGGGTTCAGGGAAATGCCACTGGGTCCTTGTATGTCATCGGAGAGGAGGGCCCAGAGGAGAGTCAGGCATACACAAGAAAGGACTCGGAATTGGGGCGGGAGGCACGGGGGGATGGGGCGGGAGGGGTGAGGGGAGGGAGAGTAGGGGGTTTCGGGGGGAGGAGGAGGGAGGGAGGGAACTGTTGTACCTATTAAGTTTGTATGAGCTGAGATAATAATAAAAATGTATTAAAATCAAATAAAAAAAAGTACAGGGAAAGATAATTACGAAAATAGGAAAAGAGGTCTTTATAGACACCTAGCTGCCTTAGACCAACTTTGGATGAAAGCAACAGAAAGAGATTCAGTCCTCTTCTCAGTTGACTGTGGTTTACCAACAGCATCTTTGGCAGGGATTAGCAGCATGCTAGCCAGTGAGGATGATGTTGTCATTCTAAATTCAGACTGACAGGACTACCAAGTTTCTCTTTGTGAAAGAGCCTCCACAAGAAAGTGTGCTCATCCAAAAACCAAAATGCACTTTCAATAGAATTTACATGCAAATTGATTATGATTCAAGTGTTTTTCATTCACACATATATATGAGGAAGTCTTTGTTCCTTCTTTGGGTTTTCATAATATTTGCTAATTATATGTTTTTTACTTGTTTTGGGAGGGGTGACACGTTTTTTTTCTTAAATCATTCTACTATAGCATTAATAAGCTGGTGCCAGAAAATAAAGTATGGTAGTCAGGAACTTATTGCAAAGTTTGAATTTCTAAATTCATTTTTGTAACTACAAATAAATCAACCTGTGTGTGCAGGTTTAGGTCCAAAAAGTATTAGGTGCTAAATGTACATATCTTAGAAATTATAGAAAAGCACAATAACATTACAAGAACATGTGTTCTTACATCAAGAGTATCTTAAAATATGAATTTTTGACCTAGTTTTTCTTAAAATCCATTCTCATGATTTATTCTATTAAGGACTTGTAGTTTGTGACAGTTATCCTAAGCTTATTTTTTTGTCAATTCTTTCATTACTGAATTAATTTAAGTATTTTGTTTAGATCGAGATCTAGGTGTAAATTCAGTTGATGTGTTAGGACATAATACCACATCTAGTCCACTGCTGACCGGGACATTCCACTCAAGGCAGGGCTGCCGTATCTAGGCACTCACTGTGATAAGACTTATCTTCACCAGAACTGTACAATGACTCATATATCAACATTCCCTGATAGACCAGCAAGAAACTCAGGAGAAATAACTACATGTAGGGGAAAACTTAGGGACTAAGGTTAAACAGGTAAAGGGGAATGACCCATCAGTGTGTCCACCCAAGAAAAGGCCACTTAATCTGCCACAGAAGCCAGAACCTCCACTAGAGCAGGCAACCCAAAAGGAACCCTGGAGCCCACACAAGCAAATAGGCAGGCACGAGTAACAGGGAGAAGGAGAGGGATGAATTGGTGAAAGGAGGAAAAGAAGAAAGAGGAAGGGGGAAAGGATGGGAGAAGGAAGAAACACAAGAAGAACCACTTGCTATATTTGTAAAATATAAAAAAAAATAATTAAAAACAAAACAAAATAGCATATAAAATCAGTTGTTGACGATAACACCTTGTTGATGATTACACAACACAGGATCATAGGGCATGATAAAATCCAGATGGAACTGGTTTGAAAGTTTCCTCCTTTCTCATCAGCTTTCATAGAATCAGAAAGTACTATGCAAACTCTTGGGGGAGAAAAACAATTAATCTATGAGAGCCACAAGCTACAATAACCATCACTCAAGCAAGAACTGATTACCAGTACAATAATAGCATGATTTTTAAGGGGATAACCAAATGGTTGATTTCCTCAACATATCACTGCTGATGTAATTTGGATTCCACCTAGTAAGCATGCCATTAAAGACAAACCAGATGAAGTCCAGTGGGCTACACATGAGTGAATGTATGAAAGCAAGGAAGAAGAAAGTTATAGTAAGAAAAAGAGAAGAGGAGGGGATTGGGCTATAAGGTTCAAAACTAACATAAATAATTACAAATTTACTTAATGCATACATGAAACTCAAAGAAAAAATTTAAAACTGGGCAAATGGACCAAGTGAGGTGGTACAGCAGATAAAGACATTTACTACCCACCATGACAATTTTATTTCCATCTTCGGAATCCACATTTTGAAAGAAGAGAATTGACTCCTAATGGTTTTTTCTGACCTTCGCACATGTATAGTGCTATGCACATGCCCACAGAAACACAGACATGAGAAACAAATAAATGTAATCATAAAAATTTAAATGCCAAAGAACCTGAATAGATATTTTCTGAAGACTACATGTGAAGAAAAAGCCCAACAGCTATGAGGAGACATGCTCAGTACCACCCATTGCTCAAACCAGGGTTTGGAGTTGCCTCATTCCTGATAAAATGGTTGTCATACAAAGGATAATGATTAATGTTGATAATGGTACAGAGAAACACTGATGGGAAGCATGAGTTGAACCATCCTCTATGAAACACAATATGCGAAAGTTTCAACCAATTAAAACTAAAAGTATCGCATAATTCAGTGATGCTTCTTACTTTAGTACCAAGAGAAATGAAATCAGCATGTCGAATACATATCAGTACTCTCATACTCATTATGACATTTGCATCAGTCACACCATGGAATCTGTCAATGGGCAGATAGATCATTGATCAAAGAGAAATGATCCAAGATCACTTAACAGATATGCTAATAAGCTTGAGTGCAGGATACATAGATCAAGTATCAGTATACACTATGTATACAATGTATATATAGATCAAGACATATTTTCAGGTTAAATATACATTCTTATCAGTTATACATTAATACTCTAAAGAAAGAAAATCTATGTAGTGTTTTTTATGTTTTATTTTCCAAAGCTGCTGTGGAAAAAAACTACAAACAAGAAATTACAATCCATATAATGAGAGCAACATTGTAATCTTTACTAAAGTAACATGATTATTATATCCACAATAACCTAAGAATAACTTCTCTTTTATTCATGAAGCTAAGCCACTCTTAAATTTGAAATTATGTGAGTACATGATTTTCTATATACACTGATCAGAATTTACAGGCAAATCAGAATCCAGACTTTGATGGAATATCTCCATTCCTTCTCCATGTTTGTTATTCAGCAATATTTATTGCCTTATATCGTACATCATATGTCATATATAGATCAAAGAAGTCCTCCACTGTTCTCAAAAACACTGATACTCATGGATCAGTCTTATGTTAAAGCTATGCCTCCTTCTTTCTATAGCCACATTGCCATAACTGATAGAGTTCATAAGTGTAGCTGTTGGTGAAGTAGCCTTTTTAAAATAATTTCCTTATATTTTTCTAAGATATTTTCTCAATTTTCAACAAATTTTCCACTAATATTTTTATTTTAAACTTTATTTATTTACTTATTCTGTGTCTGTATGTGGGGGAAAGGGGACATTGTGTCCCTGTGGAAGCCTAAGGGTGACTTCAGGAATCATCCTCTATTGCTTCTCTCTCCCTTTTACTTTGCTCTGTGATTTTCCAGGCTCTACCTACCAGGAGTGGATGTACAAGTCGCCACCTTTTCTGCTTGGCATGTTCATGTGGAATCTGGGATCAGAACTCAGGAACTTCTGGTTGCAAGGTTTACCACTAATACTTTTAAATGAGCTGATAGATGATATTAAAACATTTGTGGCACAAATAGCAGATGTTATTGCATATTCAGTCTTTCCACTGAAAACAATATAGTGTTTCTTCTTTTGTTGCACTTTCATTGTTCAAATTGTTAATATACCTGCATGACAATTAGTCATTTTCCATTAGGAGCTGTTAGTTTGATACATTTTACTTATTTGCATTTTTATTAAAAGACACATAAATTCTAAATGATCTTTAGTGATATACTGAAAGCCTTGTGTTCTTCTGAGTAACTGTTTAACTGGTCTTTTCTTTTTTTTATTAAAAATTTAATTATACATTTTAAAATTTTTTACCAGTTCCCTCCCTCCCCCCTCCTCCCCCTCCCCTTCCCCCAGTACCTCCCCCCCAATTCCCAGAGAGTCCTTTATTGTGTACGCCTAACTCTCCACTGGGTCCTCCTCTCCGATGACATAGAAGGACCCAGTGGCATTTCCATAAGCCCTTTCGCTTGTTCCCCTTAAGCATAAGATCACTACTATGGCTGTCAATCCCTTGCCTCCAGGGGTCTCGGTGCCCTTAACAGATGCTAGACTTTATGAGGGCAACAGTGCACTGGACATTGTGCAGGGCATGCAAAGTCCCATTATGATTGCTTTGGCCCCAACTATTGTTGAGAATCTTGCAAATCGTTGCTCCTCCCATCCTTTTGCTCTTACAATCTTACTGCCCCCTCTTCTGCAAATGTCCCTGAGCTCCAGGATGGGGAGAGATTAGGCTGTCCTAGTTCTATGTGATTGATATAGAGTCTCTGAAGTTCTGGATTGTGGTTTGTTGATTTTCTTTTGCAGTTTTGCTGCTCCTGCAATTCCCTTCACTCCATTCTGCTGGGCACTGTATGTCACCCCCTGGCCAGAGACAAAAAGCTGTTAAACTGGAGTCTTGTTATAATAGCACATTCAAGGGTAGATGTAATAAGAGTAGGAAACCTCACTGAGGGAGGGGTCCATCACCCATATGCAAAATGATTACTTTTTATCTGCTAGACTATATGCCCTCCCCTTCTGGTGAGATCAGGAAAGAACGTCTGTGAACTTAACCAGGTTTCTCATTACTTACTTGCAGACATTGATGGAGGCCTATTTTCTCTGCTGTAACATGGTCTCCTCTCTCCTTGTTTCTGGTGTGGCCCTCCTAACCCATCTCTCTTGTTCATAATCCTTGCAATTACTGTGTTACATAGGTTTACTTTTGAGTGTCTCAATGTGGGCTGGGTGAGTTTGGTACTAGGAGCCAACTATTAGGGAGAACATACGGCGCTTAATTTTCTGGGTCTGGGATACTTCACTTAATATAATTCTTTCTAATGACATCCATTTCCCAGCAAATTCCAGTAATTCATCATTTTTGATGGCTGAGTAGTACTCCATTGTATAGATGTACTACAGTTTCCTTATCCACTCGTCAACTGTTGGACATTGGGTTGATTCCATGACTTTGCTATTGAAAACAGTGCTGCTATGAACATAGTCGAGCTTGTCCTATCGAGGCGAACCTCTGCTGCATGGGGGGTTATTCCCAAAAGTGGGATAGCAGGGTCATACGGCATTTCAGTCTTTAATTTCTTTAAGAATCTCCAGACGGCTCACCAGAGTGGCTGTATGAGCCTGCATTCCCACCAACAATGTAGGAGAGTTCCCCTCTCTCCACATCCTCTCCAGCATTTGTCGTTGTTTGTATTGTGGATTTTTGCCATCCTGACCGGGGTGAGATGATATCTCAGGGAAGTTTTGATTTGCATTTCCCTGATGGTGAAGGAAGTGGAGCATTTTTTAAGATAATTGTTAGACATTTTAATTTCATCCCTGGTAAAGTTTCTTTGAAGTTCCAGGGCCCATTTTTTAATTGGGCCAGTGTTTTCCTTGGAGTTTAATTTTCTAAGTTCTTTGTGCACTCTGGACAGTAGAGCTCTGTCAGATATGTGGTTAGTGAAGATTTTCTCCCATTCTGTGGGTTGCCTTTGAGCTCGTGTGACAATCTCTTTATCTGAACAGAAGCTCTTTAATTTCACAAGATCCCAACTGTTGAGAGTTGGTAGCAGTGACTGTGCCATTGGATGTCTGTTTAGGAAGTGTTGGCCCAGCCCATTAACTGGTCTTTTCTATAAATTCCATTTTAAGCATTTAAAAAATTAGGATATGATGAAATCATTGTAATAATTTTGCTTTATTTTCCCACTAACTTCAATTTTCCCTGTCTTTCTGCTTGTCTCTCTCTTTTCCTGTAGTCATGGATGGGAATTTACAGTAAGCTGTTCAATAGAAAGGGAACTTGCAAACTTCATTGTATTATTTATAAACTGGATGGAATTCCACAGCAGCTGTGTTTTCTGAACTGCTATCCTCAAAACGTTTGTCTCAACAGATGCTCTAGGAGAAAAGATTTCATGTTTCTAAAAAAAACCTCTGAAACTTTTTGCTGAAGTGTTAATATATTTTTGAAAGTTAAAGAACTTAAAAATCCTAGAGCTAAAAAAAAAAAGAGAACACCTTCAATCTTGTTTTAATCTACTTTTTCTAATGTGAGTTTTTTCCCATAGAATTTAATAGGAATCTTTAGCTAATAAGACAAAAATATTTGTTCCATTCATTCAGTCAAGAAAACACCCAGGACAGGAATGGGTTTGGGGGACCTGTTTTATCTATGATGTGGACAATAAGATGTTGTGTAAAAATTATTTAAGACTATGAAGAAAGTTATATAATGCTCACTTCAGAAGTCTTTAGTTGGTCTGGGTTCTACCTTTGATCATCTTTTAGCTTTTGTTAAGCCTTTACAGTCCATGTATAAGCTTTGATCTATACATTCTTAGTAATTATTTTCTAATATGTGCTGTATTTTACAGAGAAGTTAACTTGAAATATTTTCTGGTGTATACTGGCTCCCCACACATGTAGAATCAACCAGTCATCCAATTTGAGAGCTGCATAGAACAGAGTGGAACTGTTTGCTCTTTTTTTTGGCCAAAATTTTCACATTATGGGGCACATCCTGCATTTAGACAGTAAATTTGAAATAATAAAATCACAGTGGTGGTAAAGGCCATGAAACAGAGCATAACTGTTTTGATTCTTTAACTTAATGTATCCATTTGGAGTTTTATTTTCATTTAAAGTTTCAGTACACAAAAGAGATAAGCCATCATATTTGCATTTACCCCATGAATAATTTGGTTCCTACTTAAAAATTTTGGCTAAATGTAAACAGCACACTGCAGCTGACATTTTCAATTATTTTTGTGTGCTCAGCAGAACTGGCCTCCCCGCCATGTCAGCCGTTGACTGGGCTGCTCTCAGGAATTTTCATTACCAGTTGATGCTTCTCCAGAGCAGAAGATGAGCAGCCAGAGTGCAGCCCCGAGGCAGATCCACAGCCTGCCTGGAGTTCTGAGTGCAGATTCAACACACAGCAGGATCAAGGGTGTCTTTCCTTTCTATTGTTCTTAGGTGCTTTATTTGTCAGGAAGACATTTATAGTAAACATAAGCAATACCCTCTACATCCAAATAATCCACTTCCTTGGACCTAGAACTGTTACTTAATAAAAAGAAAAAAGACCTTAGAGATGATATTAATGGTAAAATGGGGTGATTTCTCTGAAGTTTTCAAGTTGAACGTTAATGTAATTTCACTTATGATTACAGAGTGGTAGAAAAGGATTTTCCACAGAAACAGACAAGAATGACAAATGATGGGACTGAATAGCATTGAACAGAGGAATGAAGGGCTACTACAGGGACTTAAGGAGCTCCCAGAACCAGATCAAGAAACTGGTTCTCCCCTGGAGCCTGGGGTTGGGGAGCACAGACTGGGAAGGCTTTGGACAGTGTTGTGGGAGATACACTGCATGCTAAGAGTGTAGCTCAGTGCTTAAGACAAGTACAAGACACTGGCTGAGCTTTATCTTCTGCAATGGAAGAAAAATCAGCATTTTAGACACCAAATTTTAGCAATTTGTTAGAGCAACCATAAGAAACTAGTGCAAATCTGTAGTCAGATTCCTACATGTATGCTAAATGTAAATTTGATTTTCTTACTTATATAAGTACAAACATGTGTGCTAGGCCTGTGAGTAGCATAGTTTTCCAACATTCATTGATTTACTCCTTAGCAAAATTTTTAGTATATATTATCAGTGTGTTATATCATTAATTATTCCATTTTTATTTGTTTTTCTTTTGTTCATTTGCTTATTAGGTCCTTTTTAACAAAGCGTACTTTTATGAAGAAGTTAGGAAATAAAATCAGCTTCTCCTAGTTCTGAATTCATGACCCAGAGAAGTGTCTTAAGAGACTGAAGGCTCAAATTCTTTAAAATCAACATTGGAATTTTAATGTCTGTGATCTAGGGGGAAGTCACAAATGTTTAATGAGAAGCAACTGCAGAGAGCTTCTGTCAGGATTAGAATCAGATAAATGCCTCTGTTTTTTCCTACCCTGAGTAGCTGGTATATCCTTCTTAGTCATGATATTTAAATAAATAGGGTCTTTGCTTGCTAAATCAGATATATAAAAATGTCGATCTTACATTTTTTTATCTAGTTTCACAAGCATAATGAGTGGTTTTCCCTGCCTTCCTGCTTCCTCCCTCCTTCCACTCATTCCCCCCCCCCACCTTCTGTTTGCCTGCTTCTGTGAACCCCAGAGTTCCTTTTGGATTGTTTGCTCTAGTAGGGGTTTGGCCTCTGTGACAGATTAACTAGCCCTTCCTGGGTAGACCCACTGATAGGGACACATTCTTTCACCTGTCTAGCCCTAGACCCTAAGGTTCCTTCTGCATGTAATTATTTCTCCTGCCTTCCTTGCTAGTCTAAGCCTATGGGGGAATGATATTTCAACCATCGTGCAGCTTTGGTGAGGATAAGACTCATTACATTGAGTTCCTGGATGTAACAACCTTGACTTGAGTGGAATGTCTTGGTCAATGTGGGCCTCCCCATCTTTAGGCTTTTACAATTCTACCATCCCCTCTTCTACAAGATTCCTGGATCCTAAATATGGGAAAAGATTTGGTTGGCCTGATTCTAGCTGAGTGTTTAACATCACTAGTTCTCTGCATTCTGGTTGGTTGCTGTTGTCTATTTTGCTGTTCTTCTATTGCACTAGGCTTTGTCTCCTTTGGGTGTTGAGATCTTTTCTTTTTTTCTTATTTATTTTCACTCTTTCATAATTTCATACATGCAGACAATGCATTTGATCATAGCTACCCCTCTCTCCCACTTCCCCTGGACATTTCCCTAACATGTCCACCTCCTGTCTTTGTGACCTAATTTTTTAAATTGAACAATATAAAATAATACGTAAGCAATAAAAGAAAGTACATTAAGGATGTATATAGTTATGATTGAGCTCCTAGTTCCATGGTTAAGAATACATGATAAAGCTGAAGAAAAGCAGTTTTGTCCATCTTCTGTGAGACTAAGCTCATGGTGTGAGCACACGGAGCCCCGGCCGAGGGAGGCCATCCGCATTGTGAACACACACATGGAATTCAGGGTTCTGGCAAGCAGTGTGGCATGTCAGGGTACTGATCATTCAGCTGTCCACTGGTGAGACACTGACTGTGAAATAGTCTCCCCTCCTCTCTGCCACTGTCTGGCGCACGTGGTTTCCACTTTACAGCATTCAACAGAATACAGTATGGCAGTAATAGAACAATCTGAATTGTAATCATGTGTCGAACAAGAATCTGCTTAGGCAGCACTGCAGACAGGACCCCTTGTGCAGCCCGTACCAGCCCCATGCAGCCACCGTTCCTAACAGTCCCTTGTGCGTGAGACCCTCGCGGTGCCAGAAGCGCGTCCTGTGCAGCAGCCGCAGGGGCTGCAGGAGGAGCGCACAGCAGACGCAGGAGGGGACAGCGACCTGGTTGTTGGCGACCTTGAAGGCGAATCTCAGCGGGACCCTCAGCAGCATCCAGACCAGTGGCGGCTTCCAGCGTCCCCCCCATCCTCACCCAGGAGTCCGTCCTGCCCGTCTCGGCCAGGCGCCTCACCGGTTCTGTTGCTCCTCAGCGGGCACGGGCGGTGGGGGTCCCCAGGCCGGGGGTCGCAGCTGAGAGGCAGGAGTGGGTTCACGGCCGCCGGTAGTTAATTCCATGCCAGTTCCAGGGGGAAATAGTCTTTCGAGGCACAGAAGCAGAGTGGTTGGTGAGGCTGGCACGCCGACCTCACACGCTGGAGCATCCTGGAGCGTCTCTGATCTGTCTGTTTGCTTTTCCTTGGAGCGCCCGGCCCAGCCTGGTCCTCACGCTCGGACGCCACCGCAGGCCAGTGATTAGTCGAAGCTTCTGCTCCCTCCGCCCTTTCCATCCTCTCCCTGCTCGGCCCGGGCTGGGGCCACTGATCTTGGGCTCGTAGCCGCGAGGCCTCGCGGATGGTGCGGTCCAGAAGCCCGCGCTCAGCAGTGTAGTCCTGGGCTGCTGCTCCCTTTCCAGGCTCGGCCTCTGCTCCTGCAAGGGGCAGAGCTGCGCTCCGGGGCCTGGAGGGCCGCGCGCCGCCTCCGCGCCATCCCCGCGCTGCAGGTGCGGCTGCCCGGCCTAGCCCTGCAGCCAACATGAGATCTTTTCTCATTTAAAGACAAAATGGAGGGATGAGATGTGTTAGATGGAAGTTTGTTCTCTGGTGTTTGTGGCTAGTGCTGAGGCAAACAATCCTACCCGCTGTTGTTTAGACTGGTTTACAGTGCGGGCATGTGTTCTCTGTCATTGAGGGGGTCAGGAGTAGGGTCTGGGGCTAGGACACAGGTGGTTCGTTTCCTTGAGGCCAATGCTACTTTTTACTGTGTCTTATTCCTATTCTTCCTTCTCCTTACATAAAAGTCTTTTAAAAAACTGTTTTCCAATTTTCTTTTGTTTCTGCTCTTTTGGGATCTTCTCTCAAACTGCACACCCTGCCCTGCCTGTATTCCTTTGTGTTTGTGGGTGTTGCAAGAGTTTCTTTTTAAAAAATAATTAATACAGATAATGCACGCTGAACATTTTCATATACCACGGTTGCACATTGCGGTAAAAAGTGACTTGGGAACACATTTAATGCTATGATAACTAAATTATCTTTTCTGGCCATATTGTACTTTATTTTTATATGAAATGTATGTATTAACTGTTGATAATAACATTTTCAAATCTAATGTTTTCCCTATAATTGAATCCAACAAAGAAGCTGCTGATACTTTGGCACTTAAGGTATCTGTGTGACATCTTTTGGCATGGCTAAGCATACTATTTGTTTTTGTAGATGTTATCAAGCGTAACTAATATTTTTCTCCCATATTACAATGAAAAATACAAATAAAAAAGTGCCTGAAATGTAAGTGACATTCCCAGGAAGAGATTTTTTTTCTGCAACTCACATTGAGTACTTCAATAGTAAAGAGGCCATTAAAAAGAAATTTAATTAGCTAATATTAGAGATGGCCTCATAGGAAGCTACAGAAATTGACAGAAAGAGAGCAATACTCAATAGACATCTTGGTGATCCATTAAGACCACAGTATGTTGGATTGCTAGAAACTGCAAACATTGCTAGAAACATAGAAACTGCAAAACGATTTAAAGTGGGTTTTATTTTTCATTTAAGCAAAATAGATAGTGATGTAAGATTGATATGGCTCTTGGATTTCATTAGCTAACTTTATTTACTTCTAGACCCACTATGAATCTATATCCAGTTACTAATGTAGTTTTTCAATGACCCTCACTGGTTTGTAAATCCTGATGAACAAAAATGTGTATCAGTGTGTGAATATTTTGTAATTCACTTACATATGCATGTGCATGATGTGCCTTCTGTGAATACACATGACCTATTGCAGGAATGATTGCAGCACTGAAACTAATTTAGTGAGAAGCTACTAAGAGAATGTTTACTTTCTTCTGTATGTGGTAGTTCAGTACTCATAGCTTTAAACACACACACACACACACACACACACTCGCATCCATGTACATGAATGTTCATTATGTTTCTAAGTTAAAAAGTTCTAACTACACAGTATTATTCTGTTTCAACAATTCTGGAAAGTAATTTATGTCCCCAACCTATTCCAAATCTACAAAGTGCTATAAATTTTCCTAGTGGAAAAAAGGGTCATAACTCAGAACCAGAAAGACCCAGAGAGCTCATCAACCCCGTTCCCTCCATTTTCTCAGGATGTATCCTTGGGAACCAAACTGTCCCAGAGCAGAGAAAGTGAGCTGCTCTTGAGGAACAGCTCTGTAGCCTGACGGAGCAAGCAGAGGGTAGTTATGGAATAGTTTGGTCAGCACTGGGATCATGCTTTTGTTCTTAGTGACCCAAACATCCTTTCTTTGTGGCTGTAAGATTCTTGAAGACCCAACAGACACAAAGCAGGGGAAGACCTAACCCTAAGAATATTCACTGCTAACAAGACTGAAAAGCAGTTCTAGTCATAAGAAACACAGGGCTTACCACTGTCAGTCTTCCTTTCCTCATTTCAAAGTCTGTACTGTTCTGCATGCCAAAATTACTGCTGATTTTTTACTGAGCTTTCCTTTGCTATTTTCAAAATTAATCCGAATCATCTCCCAACTATAACTGGAAAGGATATGTCTTTGAAAAGAAACAAGTCACTAACATATCCTATTCTGTCAAAGGAAGTCTTCCAACTTTAGCCTTCCATCCTGTCTGGATTTGCATTAAATTTCATTCCTTTCTAATACTTGCCACTTTGGGAAAAGTGTTACGGCAGCAATGTTACCTTTCATGTCTGGATCATGGGTTGGAACACTGACAAATCCTGGTTCTTCAGAGATTTGAAAGTTTGGGAAAAGATGGAACAGAGAGTCCTAACTTTGACAAATCTTCTGAGAGTAAGTTCTGTCAATTTACCATATTTTTTGTTTCATATTAAATAGAAACTTTCAGTAGAATACTGACCACAAAATAAACACTCATGCTTGAAATCATGTAAGAAAAGATTGTGGAATTTTCAAACAGTCACTGGGTAGAGGCAAAATGGCATGTAGTTGTATGATGAACATTGAATCTACCCTGCTCCAGGTAAAGCATTGACACATTAGCCATATCACCGTATTGCATACTTACTAAGGCAACAGTCTTCCAAAGGCACACATGTTAAATATTTGCTGTTACTAGGGGTTGGAAGACTCTTTGAGAGTCAGGGACTTGTAGCAGCTTCTCTGTTTAAGGAGGTCACATTTGATCCATCTTGACTTTCCTACCATGAGGTGCTCCTTTCCTTCCGCCCAAAAGTAAGGGATCTGTGAGTTATGAAACGGACCTTCCAAACTAAAAGGAAAGTACATCTTTCCTCTTTATAAGTTGGTAATTTTGGCATTTTGTTATACTAAAGGAATTTTATCTAAATAAAGCTTAAGTAAAAAATTTCTGTTGTCAAAAAACTCAAATATCAACAAACCATAATTCAGAGCATCAGACTCTATATCAACTGCCAGGAACTAAGGCAGCCTAATCTCTCCCCATCCTGAAGCTCAGGGAAATTTGCAGAAGAGGGGGTGGTAAGATTGTAAGAGCACAAGGATGGGAGGAGTAATGATATGCAAGATACTCCACACAAGTTAGGGCCAAAGCAATCATAATAGGACTTTGCATGCCCTGCACAATGTCCAAAATATTATTGACCCCACAAAGTCTAGCATGAACTAAAGGCACTAGGATCCATGGAGGCTAGGGACTGACAGTCATAATAGTGTTCCTAAGCTTAAGGGGAACAAAGGAAAGAGTTCTGGGAAATGCCCCTGGGTCCTTGCACCTCATCGGAGAGAAGGACCCAGAGGAGAGTTTGGCATGCACATTAAAGGATGCTCTGGGGATTGGGGTGGGGAGCCACTGGGGGGGAGGCACTGGAGGATGGGGAGGGAGGGGGAGGAAAAGGGGGAAGAAGGGAATGGGAGGGAGGTAGAGAGAGGGAGAGGACCGGTGTACCTGTTAAGTTTGCATGAACGGAAATAATTAAAAAAACTCAAATAGGAATCATAACTATCAATGTTTTCCTTTGTCTTAATCATTAATACTGCGATGTCTGTTCATGTTATCACGCTAAAATCTCTACAAATGTGATGAGTAGCATATTACTTTTATCTTCACTCCACCTTGGGTTTAGCAAGAGCAAATTCAAAACATGTGTTTGCAATATCATATGTGGAGGTTCTTTTACAACCCTTTAAAGATTGTAGCTATGCAACCTACTGAGCACCCAGTGCTGTGCTCCCATGAGATGGTCTCAACTCACTTGTGGTGCTGAAAATGGCGAAGAGCACTGGTGTAGGGACTACACTGCAGTTGTAGATATGTGATGTTCAGTATTTGTCTTTGGCTGGAAATTTAGTCCCTGGGTTCTAGTGATTACTTTGCACAACCACATGTCAGTTTTCTAACCTTAAGGTGTGAGAGGGGAGAAATCATATTCTGTCTTGAATCTTATTTAGGCTTCAATGAAAAACAAGCAAACAAAATAAAAAAAAAACACTCCAAAATTGCACTGACTGAAAACTAATAGAATAATCTAATTCCAAAATCTGGCTTGACTATTCATCATAATGGATAGAGAATATTTTTTGCAGAATTTACTCTTTTCTGCTTTTAAGAAATACCATCACAGTTTACTTCTCTCCTAAAACATAAACAATGGATTCAAGGGAATAGTTATACATCTAATGGGTGAAGACATAAAAAGCAAAGTCTAGTAATTTAAATTACCTGGAGACTACATCCTCATCCCTATACTTTGGAATGGAACTGTGCCATTGTATGTTGGCAGCATATAACTTACTTTGATCTTATAGGAGTTCACAGTCAAAAGTCTCAAGTGAGACTGGTAATTCATATAAACTATGGAGACCTTATTTCTTTATTCTTTGTGTGTGTGTATGTGTGTATTTCTGTCTGTGTACAAGAGGGCACTTGAGTATATAGAAGGCCCTATTGAGTTCCAAGCACATCAGGAATCATTCTAGATTGTTCTACCTCCTTATTGCTTTCCTTTGGGGTTTCTCAGTCTCCATCTTCCAGGACTAGAAGTGCAGGTCAGCTTCATTTATGTCTCTGCTTTTCAGTGGGATCTGGGATCCAACCCAATCTGATTCCTGGCTATGGACACAGTAACCACTTGCTTCTACCAGAATATTGTCCCTGACATGGTGGACTACATCTGGAACTGTGATCCAGAATAAACACTAACTCCTTATGCCACTATCATATACTATGTCATACAATGGGATTGTTCACTAATGCACATCTCTAAGAGGTAAAATTATTCAGTAATGCAAAGTTGAAGTCAGACTCATACTGCCCATTCTTTTTTACAGTGTCATGTTTCACAATGTAGTAAATACTACTGGATAATTTGGGCCAGATTAACTCAGAAAACTATAAGAAAGCAACTATGTGGAAAAAAGATATAATATTTATTATCCTAACTGGAGATATTCCATGTGGGTTATGTCCAGAACAGATCCAAGGGGAGAAACATTGATGAGTTGGTTAGAAATGTGGATTTAGGTCTAAATATAGGGGTTTCTGAAAAAGTCATTACTGAGTGCTTTTCTAAGTACATGTGGACAAAAAAAAATAAAAAGAGCATCAACGGTGTGGTCCTGACATCTCAGTGACCTTCGTACAGCTATAGAAAGCATTGGCTGATGAGGAAGGTCATTGGCTGTGAGGAGGGTCCTAATGAAGAGTGCTCATTGTGCTGGTCTTCTGGTTGTGTTGCTGAAGGACAGTGACTCCTAGCCATATTATTTTCTTTGCTAAACCTATTTTATTGTAATTTATTTACCTTCCTTTTACTAAGTTCTCAGATTTCATGTTGAGATGAATGAATCACAGAACTTAGAGAATGTGATTGAAGTGAAACTTAAGACAGTAGCTATAGCTTAGTTGAAGGTTCCATAGATGTATTTTCAGATGATCTTAAAACTAACTTTACAGGGCTGGAGAGGTGGCTCAGGGATTAAGCCTCCGCCTTGGAGGCCGAAGGTCCTGAGTTCGGATCCTAGACCCCATGTATAGACGCCAAGCAGAAGCGGGGGCAGCCTGCGTTTCTGGTCCTGGTAGGGCGGAGCCTGTGAATCCCCGGGCAGAGTAAACAAGGAGGACGTGGAGGCGTCCATGGTGGTTTCCGAATTCGCCTGTGGTTCTACACACATACACACACGCGCACATATGCACACACGCGCACATATGCACACACGCACAATTGAATAAAAAAATTAAAAAAAACTAACTTTACTATAGACTGTGACCAAGCATGCTCATTTTGTCTTTACCACTGCCTTGGACAACCATATGAATGAGTTCTTACATATACCTGGGTCTCAAAGAATACTCTTGTACAAGAAAATGTTATATCATCTTCCTAAAGTTTCAGAGATGAATCTTTAGTGTGAAGTATTTCTACATACCTAATTTGCTGTTTGGGAAGATGACAGATTTATTTGTATCCTTACTCTTAATTCAGTATATTTAAAAATTCAAGCTTATCTCTGGATTCTCTTGATAAGCAAATCACATTTTCTTTATAATATTTATATCTGTCTCCATAAATCATATATAAAGTTGATAAAAGGAAAAGAACTCAGCTTCAGGAAAATCCCACACACTGGAAGCTATTTCTAATTTGACAATTAATGAGAATGGATGTGCCTGTTGCATAAATAATTAAGTTGCATTTCATTTGTGTCTGTGCCATTGCTTCTGTGAGTTTGTCATGGAAAGAATAGTGACTGGTTTATCCCCTTGGTTGGAATAAGGGGAGCTGTGAATGGCATGTGTTCTGTCTGTCCTGTTAGCCAGGAAAGAACTGCTAATCCTTTATTTTATAGAGATATAACTGAATTTCAGTCCAAGATCAGTGGTCTACAGAGATGTGAAAAGCCCTGTGAGGAAGTCAGCCTTGAGCTGCCTCTGAACTCTGGTGGTCATCTGGCTGACTGCACGTGAGACACTGTCTTTGAATAGAAAACGGTGCTGTGTCTTTACATGTTCCTCAGCCCTTTATCCTCTCTCTGGTGGCATAAGAGAAAAAGAATGAGTGCTTTAGGCATTTCGTCAGCTCCTGTGGCAGAAGGAATCCCTCTGTGTACCAAGGATCAGAAGATTTGTGTTCTGGCTGTGACCTCCCATTTTCTGTTCTTAAGCCAAGCGCCGTGCAGAATTCTGAAAGCGGTTTGTAAAATAGAGGAATAGATGTCTACTTGTAGACTCACTTATGAAAAATTTAGCATTGTTTTCTGCTATCAATGAGAACATCAGCATCATTTACAATATAAAGAGCCTGGACCTTGTGTATGGGCGTGTGTGCTTTCTCAACTTGGATTAAGTCTACTTGTATTTCTGGGAATCACCTTCACTGTGGTGATTCTGACCGTATTCATTTTGAGTTACGGTCACAACAAATTATGTACCTCAAATAAGATATTAATTAAATTTTATAGAATATCGTGGGCCACGAAAGGAATTCATATAAAATGTGGCTGACAGAAGATCATTCAAAGTCATTATTCACAGTGGCAAACTGGCAGCCAGATGCAAACCCAGCAGTTGAGAGGTGTCCTGGGAACTCTAGGTGGTCTCTGCTCTCTCCCTCTCCACTGGGAGTCCACTGCCCCTTTCCTGACTGCTGCTGCTGCTGCTGTCAAGCAACAGTAACTCCACCTCCAGCACTTGACTGTAGCTACGTACACAGCTGGACCTATGAACAGCTTCCTGAGAAGGGGCAGTCACCACAGGCCTCCCTTTTTTTCTTCACAGCCCACTCAGTGCCAAAGGCACTTTGCTTCTAGAATTTGCCGAGAGCCCTTACTTGCACATACATATCAGTGCTTCAGCCAACATGAGCGAAGTAAATCTATTTCTTTGATTTTTTTCCATTTCTTCTCCTAGACTCCTCTTGATTACCTCCTCCCAGATTCATTCAAGCTCCAGTTTCCATTATCTGTACCTGCTCCTGGCATCCCTGCAATACTGTTATTTGTGCACATTTATTTTGTTTCATCTAAATGTGTGCATTTATTTTGTCTTGTCTCATTATGTAGCCCTGTCTAGACTGGAACTCACTATGTAGGTCAAGGCTTCTTTGAACTTACAGCAATGCTCCCATCTCAGTCTCGTGTACGTGGTGTTGCAGTCCTATGCCACCATGTGTGACAACTGCCCTGGAAGTAGTTCTGTTCTCCTGAATTAACATAAAATGATACAGACTGAGCTCGCAGTTGTAGATGAAATGATTCTACAATTTCACAGACTCTGTAAATAACCTAAGGGAAAATATCGATTTTTTTTGAGCAACAGAGTTGCTCAAACTAGTTACATTTTGATTGTTCAGTAGACACATATGATTAGTTGGCTAACACAATGGACATATAAACTGCTTCTACCTTTGTGCAAATTTCTTTTGTGTGTATGTATGTGTGTGTTACATGTAGTTTAGTATATGTGCATGTGTGTGTGTGTGTGTGTGTGTGTGTGTGTGTGTGTGTGTACAGGAAGGCACTTAAGAATGTATACCTGTGGAGGCCCTATAGTGACATCCAGAATCATCCTGGATTGCTCTATCTCCTTATCACTTTGCCCTGGGGTTTTACAAGCTCTGCCTTTCTGGGCTAGAATTACAGGCCATTGCCATCCATATCCTCTGGGTATTTTTACATGGGATCTGGGGATCTGAGCTCAGGTCTTTTTGCTTGTGAGTCACAGGCTTTAACTCCTGAGGTATGTCCCCAGCCATAAATTTCTTTTCAGCCGTGCAGATACAAAGAACAATCAACATTGCATACAACTGTAGAGAATTCATTGCCATTTCTACAAGGAGAATATTAAACCCATTCCTTTCCTTTCTCTTCACTCTCCACAGCACAGGAAATCTCCATCACGCAGAACATCAGATTCACTGTGCAGCTTGGTAAGAAGCACTATTTTTCCCTTTTAAAGGTCAGAGCTCTTTGTACAGCATGTTTGCATGCAGAGTTGAAAAACAAATCCAATTCACCTACAGAGCCACATAAATATTTTAAGGTTGTGTTTTATAAACTGTAAACTTTATTATCAGCTCTGGTTCCAGAACAGGTGAAGTCTATATATCATCAAGTCCCACCACTCCTAGCTGTTGTTTCAGTAACCATACACTACTGGGCAGATTGGATTAACAGCTCTCCAGGGTCTCTTTCTCCCTTCCGGGAGAAATACCGATTGAACCAGAGGCAAATCTCTCTTCTGACTTATGTGCATAGAAGAAAAACCAGGATTTACCAGCAGCACACTAGAAGACAAACAAGAAACCAATCACCGTGTTCAAGGAAAACATTGAGAAGTTTATCACCCTTTCAGGACGGAATGAATGGTGAACATAGACCTTTGCAGCTGCTACACACATTTTAAGGAGAAGCCTAATGACATCTCTAATTAGGAGCTAATTAGAAGAATAAGTAGTGACTCCGAAATTTTGGCAGTCATCCCTCCCAAACTGAAGGCAATCCAAAGCACTCCAGATTCACCTGCACACCAAAGGGTGGAGTGAGTATCCATGCTGCTCTGTCAGAAAAGAACACTATCAGCTCCTGCCTCAAAAATCTCCCACATGTTTCCTACGTAGTCTTTTTAGGAGTGGTGTTTTTACTTCTGTATAACCATTCAGATAATAAGTCTCTACACTTCTGTATAACCATTTAGATAAGCAGTTTCTAATAAACTGCTTCTTAAACTAAGACCTGTATACAGCCAAAATCTGAAATACTTTCTGATTTTCACCATTGTGAACATTGATGGGGAGCAATTCTAGCATCAAAGGAAATAAGAAAGTTTATTCTGAAACCAAATATGAGGGAACTTGAGGTAGAAACATGGACTCAGATTATCCCAAATATTCAACTACCATGTTCTGATATGTTCACAGTTTCATGTAGATTTTATAACCTAACAAAACATCATAAATAAAAGCACTTTTAAAATGTTTTGGTGGGATCATCAGAGTGAGGACATTTTCTGCTGTAGTCCTCAGATACTGTCAGATGATAGACTTAATTTTTTTTATATGGTTAAATTTTTTATTATTATTTTTATTCAATTGTGCGTGTGTGTGTGTGTGTGTGTGTGTGTGTGCGTGCATGCGCGTGTGTATGTAGAACCACGGACGAATTCGGGAACCACCATGGAGGCCTCCACCTCCTCCTTGTTTACTCTGCCCCGGGATTCACAGGCTCCGCCCTACCAGGACCAGAAACGCAGGCAGCCCCGCTTCCGCCTGGCGTCTATGCGTGGGGTCCAGGATCTGAACTCAGGACCTTCTGCCTGCAAGGCAGAGGCTTAACCCCTGAGCCACCTCTCCAGTCCCGATAGACTTAACTTTTAAGTGGCTGATAGTTCAGGGTTTTGTAGTGGAAAGCAATGTTTGAGGTGCTACCTGCTAGAAAAAAAGATCTTTTGTGATAGAAAGCATGAAAGACTGCGAGGAATTATAATGAGCTTTCAAGGAAAAACAGAAGTACAGAGGCCTACTGGCATCAAACCACTGGTGTGCTCTAGAGCTTCTTTTGGAATAAGCCCATTACCTGAAATCTTAGGGATTTCTGTTTTACTGGAAAAGTTTCATGTACTAAACTACATCTCCCTTTTGCTGATACTAAATATCTGGAAGGATTTGATTCTCTGGGTCTCAGGCTAGCAATCCAAGAACAAACTAGAAACTAGGAAAACTCCCATTATCCTACCTCTCTTTCCTACCAATCAGAACTCCCATGCCTGGATTTGCATACAGAGTTCTTGCTCTCTGATTACAAGTAAAGTCTGATGTGATTGAGCTATGCCTTCTTACTGTTCTCCTTTGGAAGGCGGTGAGATTTCTCCTATGTCCCAGCCAACTGTTCTCTGTATTTCTGTCTCTCTGTGTTCAGATGCCCTAGGCATCTTCATGGGTTGTTGTACTTGACGCGACATATTTAATGGAACTTTAGTAACTGTAACGGCTGGCCATGAGCTTTAGTGAGCCCAGTATAAGGTTTGTTTGTATATCCCAAAGATATTATTCCTGTTATTCACAAAACGTTACAGGAGTGAACATGGCAATGTGACTCTGGACCTGAAACATTCCAAGTCTTCACATTGCTGAAATTCTAATCACTAAATCAGCCTTCAACAATGTTTATTGTATGTGGCTTTCATTCTGATCTCAGCCGTGTATGCCCATGTCCGTGTGTGTGTGTGTGTGTGTGTGTGCGCACACGTGCGTGGTGTTTGTGTGTGTCTATCATCAGTGTGAAAGTTAAACATTTTTTTATATGGAGAAATCCATTTTAAGTGAATATAAACTTTGAATACATAGGAAAATTAGAGTCTTCCATTTCAATTTACCTCAACTTTTTGCTGCTGAAATCAAAATGACTCTAAAAAACTTTTTAATTACCATATTATATAATCCTACCTTAAGAACATCAATACTTAATACTCCTATTAGTATTTGAGTACCTATTTAGTAGTAGTATTTTAGTATATTTAGTATATTATTCTTTAGTAGCTAACTGACTCCCCAAATCTTTGTTTTACTGAAGAATAGTTTATTGAGTCACTGTAGAAGGGCAGCAGGGTGGTTGGTCAGTAACTAAAGATCCTGTAAGTGGTTCCCTAAACTTTCATTCTTCTTGAGTAAGATTTCTATTATCTATTTTGACATCAGTCATCAGACAGAGCTAGAGGAACCCAATCAATAGTGTGGTGACCATGGGACAGGCACAGTGGATGGCTATAGGGAATAAAGGGTGACTAGCACTTGATCTATCATGTGCCTTCAGCTTTATTTCAAAAATTCTCCCACTTTAACTCTGACATTTCAGGTATGAAATGCAGAGTCAGCTAATTTCCTTAGTAAATATGAAAGCCTGATGCTAGAACATTGCACAGAGGGAGATATGGAAGTAAATGGCAGAAAGTGACAGAAAAATGGACAAAGGAATTCTTCAGAGAAAGAAAAGCAGTATAGCATTCTCATAGAGGTGGCTCTCTAAGGCTCTTACTGTTGGCTAGAATTTGTGTCATTTGTATTTGATGTAGGAGAAAACCTTTTCCTTCCATCCTACTTGTTACAAAAATACTTTAGAAACAAATGAGAAGATAGAAAAATACCCTTCTGTACTTCTCATACTACATACCATAAAGATGGTATTTTTACTTGTGTGTGTCTTTGTGTACATGTACGTGGAGGTCTGAGGTTGATATCTATTATCTTCCTCAATAACTTTTGCTTTATTTTTGAAATAAGGTCTCTCACCGAACCTCGGGTTCACTGATTTGCCTAGACTAACTGCCTAGAAACCCAGGTTTCTCCAAGACCAAGGTTACAGGCGTTTAGAATCATACACAAATCTTAAAATTCAGGATCTCTTGCTTATATAGTAAGCTCTTTACCCATAAGCCATGTCACCAGCCCCACCATATGGTATTTTTAACAGAAGGGTTTTTTTTTTTAACTCTTATGTGAGAGAATATTTTCATGAACTCAGAAGAAGGGAAAATAAAAATTCCACTATGGTTTCTGTTAGCTTCTTCTCAACTATTATGACTCTGTTAATCTATGGCATCTTGTATATTTTATAACATGTTCCTTACAGTGTTTTAGATAAATGTCTCTCCATACAGAATCTCTGTGGAAGACCAAAACATCAGAGCACGAAGGGCTGGAAAATTTGTAAAGGGAAGGGGATATTGCAGACAGAAGAGTGCTTGAGCTGTGCTGAGGATTTTGCAAGACTCCATGTTCAATCTACATGGCTTACTTTTAAAAGAATGCGATCTTAATCCTATCTGTTGTCTAGGGGTACACCACTTGTGCCTCCCAAGGGCCTCCTCTGACCATTCCAACTATCAAAAATGTATCATCACCGACTGTTCTCCTCTAAGTCATTTTGGGCCCTTATTAAAATATCACTGAAAAACAACAACGAACCATAATTCAGAACACCAAAGACCTTACAATATTCATCTGGAACCAGACCAGTCAAATTTCTCCCCATCCTAGGGCTGGAGAGGTGGCTCAGGGGTTAAGCCTCCGCCTTGCAGGCGGAAAGTCCTGAGTTCGGATCCCAGATCCCACGTATAGATGCCAGGCGGAAGCAGGGGTGGCCTGCACTTCTGGTCCTGGTAGGGCGGAGCCTGTGAATCCCGGGGCAGACATGGTGGTTCGTGAGTTCGTCCGTGGTTCTTACACATACACAGACATACACACACACGCCGCGCACACATGCACACAGTTGAATAAATAATAATATTTAAAAAAATTAAAAAAAAATTTTTCTCCCCATCCTAAACCTCAGGGAACCTTGCAGAGGAGGGGGTGGCAAGATAAGTGCCTAAAGATGGGGAGGACAAACAATATGCAGGATACTCCACACAAGTTAGGGCTGCAGCAGCCAGGATATAGCCACAATGTGATCGGACCTTGCCTTACTTGCACAATAGCTGACATGTCAACAACCCCCTAAAGCCTAGCAAGGATCACAGGAGACAAAAGCTTCAGGCAGTAGGATTCTTAAAGGCAAGGGTTGGGTTAAACAGACATAATAAAGTTCCCACCCTAGCTGGCAGCCCAAGAAGGGGCCCCAAGCTATGCCACTGAATCATGACTCGTGTAGACGATTCAGAGAGAAATTCAGCACCCACATAAACAGAAGCTCTGGAGGATGGGAGAGAGGAAGCAGGAAGCTCCAAGGAAGGAGGAGGAGTGGGGGTTAGGGGGTGGGAGGAGAGGGAAGTGCGGGAGAGTGGAATGGGAGACAGCAGGGGGAAGGAAAGGAGGAGGGAGTAGAAGGGGGATTGTATAATTAGACAAAAAGTGTAATACTACAAAATAAAATCAACAAACCACAATCCAGAACTTCAGAGACTCTATATCAACCACCTAGAACTAGGCCAGCCTAATCTCTCCCCATCCTGAAGCTCAGGGACATTTGCGGAAGAGGGGCCGGTAAGATTGTAAGAGCAAAAGGATGGGAGGAGCAATGATTTGCAAGATTCTCCACACTAGTTAGGGCTGAAGCAATCATAATAGGACTTTGCATGCCCTGCGCAATGTCCAACACACTATTGATCTCACAAAGTCTAGCATCAGCTAAAGGCACCAAGATCCTTGGAGGCAAGGGATTGACAGCCACAGTAGTGTTCCTATGGTTAAGGGGAACATGAGAAAGGGTTCAGGGAAATGCCACTGGGTCCTTGTATGTCATCTGAGAGGAGGACCCAGAGGAGAGTTAGGCATACACAATAAAGGACTCTCTGGGAATTGGGGGGCAGCACTGGGGGATGGGGAGGGAGGAGAGGGGGAGCAGGGGATTCGGGGGGAGGAGGAGGGAGGAGAGAGGGAGCAGGGGATTCGGGGGGAGGAGGAGGGAGGGAGGGAACTGGTCTACCTATTAAGTTTGTATGAGCGGTAAATAATAAAAAATGTATAAAAAAAGAAAAAAAAGTGTAATAATAAAATAAGATAAAAAATATCACTGAAATTTAACTTTTCTCAGATGTATTCTGTTCCCTCATCTGAAGTGTAAGATTCTGAAACATAGAAGTTATAGTTCATTAATGTCTCAGCTTAACAATATATTGGTATAATGTGTATCTGCCATACAGTAAAGACTGTAGCTCCAAAGACACATAAAATAAGGTCCTTACCTCCCAAAGGTGAACATCCAGAGCAGAAAGAAGAGCTTTCTTTCTAGCAGCCTCGTTTTTCCACTGAAGCCCGTGAGGTCCTTGAGGAGGAGACTTAATTTCCTCAAGCTTGTACATGCTTCATACAGCCCCACCAAGCCCTCATTTCACACTATGCAACCTGACCATCACTTCACACTTCCTCAAGCTTCGATACTCTTCATACAGCTCCACAAAGCCTTCATTTCATACCTGGGAACTAGATGCACATGCCCCATGGCCATCATCTGCACTGTAACTTGTCCCATAAAATTAGACCCACCCTCCAAAGTTCCAGAACCTTCATAAACAGTGCCACCTGATTAACCAAGTCACAACTGCCTGAGCCTTTTCAGGGGACACTTCATTTCCAGCACACTATAACAGTCAATCACATTTCTATTAGATGTGAGAAAAGATTGCTTAACATTCAGCATTTGTCTTTCCATAGCTGCAGGCACAAAGGGTATATCATCACCAAAATTTCTACCTAATTCTTCCCTACTCATACTTCCCTACTTCCCTACTGCCTAGTTTCATTCAACACAAAGCTTTATGTCCAGTACAAGATCATTGTTGTCGCCTTTGCAACAATTCTCCAAACTTGAGTGAACAAAAAAAGAAGCTCAGTATTAATGGAATATGTGAAAAACTTTGTTTACTGTTCAGCATATGAATAAATACATAATTTCTTGTGAACTATTGGCTTGTGAACCATCATTTGTGTGGCTAAAAAATCTGATATTGCCTTTGAGCTTAAGACTGTGATAGCTTAAGTACATTGGATCATATGAATTAACTGTGTAATACATGAGAAATGTCCTGCTTAGCAGCAATGGTTGAGTCTTGCATGAGTTCCAAAAGCTAACAATCAAGCACAGTAGTGTATGTCTTTTGTTTTCTGTACATGTTTTTATAATAGATAAAGCTACGTAGAGTCCCCTAGAATTTCACTCAGTTCTTTACAATTGAAAAAGTTCTGCAGAGACTAAACTTTAATTCTGCAATGATGTTAATCAACAGAGTAAATGCTTGGTTTCTTGGAGGCCAGTATTATGGTGTGAAAAGAGGACTGACTTTGCCCTCTTGCCTAGAAGTCATGCTATTTAAATTCTTTTGTGCATCTCAGATTTTGCATTTTAATTCTGAAAATTGAACATAATAATTGTCACAACTCAAAGAGTATGGTTTGGCCAGCAATATTCATAAAGCAATCAGAGTCTGGTCAGTAAATCTTCACATATGACAATGAGATGATGATAATAATGGTGTAGCAAAGCATTTTTTAAAGCTACAGAATACATCATGAATGTAAAAGAGGAAGAGGAAGAATCAAGTCCTTAAAAAACAATGGATGCTTTCATTTCTGAGTTGTGTTTAGATGGTATTGTCTCTTACATTGTCTTCATTGTCATCACCAAGTAGATATTAGATATTCATTTTGAAAAATTATAGTCAGGATAATTAGAAATTTTCCTTTTATACAAAAAAGTAATAATTTGTATCAGGTGCAAAATTTCCTAATTATATCTAATTTATTTGCTGGACTAACTAAGCAATGGGTGATATAATTTTGTTCCTATCAAGGTTACTATTATTAATTTTCTGTGGTACTGGCAATCTAACTTAGGCCATTGCCAGGTAACTGCTCTACTGTTGTGCTACCCTCCAGCCTGTTCATAATTCTCTTTAAAGAGCAAATTTAAATCTTAGGCTACAGTTCATTTTTTTCAGAACTGACTTTGGATGTTCTGTGTGTTTCATAGCTTTCAAAACTTTAAGCTCTTTATAACTGACTCAGATATTTTGAATAAGTGGATAAATATATTGAAGAATGAGAGGTATGAAGTTCATAGGATATCAGGGGCAAACATATAGATGGTTGACCAGCACATTAGTGTTTTGTGGCAAAGTAGTTTGTCATAATTGATATTGTACTGCACACAGTGTGGTTTTTTACCTTCTTTTGGAAGCCCCAGCTTTCAAACACTTCCCTGGGCTGTTTAGCATAGTGCTGCAGTTTCTCAAGCTAATATTGTAGGTTATCCACTAGGGAAAAATGCCTTTCCCATGAGCTCCATGCTTGCAGTGAGGTATCTCTATCTTTGGTCCTCCACTACCAACCCACCCACAGAAAGTAATCAACAGAGGACTGAATTGTTTCATTCTTCTCATAAGAAAGTCTGAATAGACTTCGAGACCACAAGGATAAGTGGCCGTATGCTTCAGTGGGTGTGCAGTGGCCGACACGCCTAACCTCAGGATGCTTTCGGCTCCTGCCCACTTGACTAGATGGCTTTATGGAGAAGGATGCTCCATATGATCCTGCACAATTCTTTTGACAGTTCTTCAGCCTGCCCTTCATCTACACTGTGCTAGGATGTCTCTTGCCTCAGTTAGATCCTTGCCACTTGCTCAAAATCTCACCATTTACCCTAGGTGTGAGAAACACTTCAAATAGTTTATCTAGCACCGCTGACATGAACATGAATTATCCTTAAGTTACTTATGACTTTATAATCTAATACCTTTTGGATTCAATGCAACAGCAAAACAAAACTAGAACCTACTATAGCCCATTGCTGAGAACACAACCTCCCGGCTAACGATCGCCAAAAATCCAAAAATAATTCACTTCCAATGAACAGGGGAGAGGGAAGAGTTTTCATTCATTCCTGTTTGCAGGCTGCTTTCTCCCCAAGGGCCGATTAGAAATCCCAAATGTTAAGGCCCAGAAATATCTTTTCCTCTTGTCTCCAGCAATAAACTCCACATCATGAAGTAAGAATATTTCTCTTAATTGCCTGGCCACAGAATCCATCTTGGAATAAAGTAAGAAGAAAGGAGAAGGAATAGGAGGGGAAAAATAGCTGTTTTCTTTTATTAAATTTCTATTTTGTATTAACACGCACTGTTTGTATTAACACACACACAGAGAGACAGAGACAGAGACAGAGAAAGAGAGAGAGAGAGAGAAAGGATGAGGCACAGTGCACATATGGAAGAGTTAGAGGAAAACATTCAGAAGTTTCTTCTTTCCTTCCACCATGTCAGCTCCAGGGACGAAACTCAAGTCACCAGGTTTGTATCCCATAGTTTCTAAAATGCACATCCTTTCTTGCAGGTGATATCCACCTAGCAAAAGACTTCATGAAACAGTTGGTTAGAGAATGAGACAAAGCAAGCAACATGGTTCCCACAGTCTCCTCCAACAGGAAACAGAAATGAGTTCATTTCAAAGGCACAAGAATAACATTTATGGGGTCCCTATAGACAGTGCCTGCCAAGGAATTCATAGGTGGCCTCTCTAGCCCACGGCTTCCTGTCAGGAGTAGGAAAGATTTTTGGATGTGTCATTTCAGTTTGTCCCACAAAACCTATCTCAATGCAAGTATTTACCTCATGAGTCCTAGTTGTAAGCCTATAACTTCTGATTTTTCTTTTAGTTTTCCTTTGTCTCAATTTTCTTTTCGTTAGGCATGTCTCCTGAAGCTTGATTCTTGCCCTCTCCAATGTGGCTCAGGTGTCACAGCAGGATACGATGAACAGTGACAGAAAGGGAATAAAACATCACAACAACCCTCACCTTATAGGAACTCAAGCTCTCCAGTGTCCTGTTAACTAGTGCCCTCGGGTCTGCAGATTCAGGCTGCTCTATTGCAGGTTTTTGAGCCTGGGAGGACTGAATAAGCTACTTGCACATCAGAGTGGGTGAACAGAAGAAGCTATTAGATGGAATCACAGGAGCACACTGTAGGCAGAAGGCAAGCTCTGAGCTCTGAAGCTCCCTACACTACAAAGTTGACTTGTCAGCTAGTTTCCCCTGACATATACCAAACCTAATTAGTCTCTCAGCCTAAGCAAATGGTGATTGTGGCTCAGAATTAATTTAATTTTTTTTAGCAACTGGGAGCCTTGCACTTAAACAGAAGTTCCCAAAGATTATTTAAGAGATTAAAAAAAAACAGCAATCACATTTTTTGCAAAGACTTTTGTTTCTTAAATACCTCTCTCTGTCTCTCTCTGTGTACTACTTTTTGAAAATGCAAACTAAAAACATGGAAGACTCTAATTTTCCTTCTAAATTTTCATAATTTCATTATGGATTTGCTAAATTTGGTCCCTGTTGCAAATGGTTGATCTTAGAAAGGTTACCTCTTCCCTGTATATCTCAGTGTCCTCATCTGTCAAAGGAGATGATTAATGGTCCTATTTCACTGGGTTGTTAATATATTAACTACTGTGGCATGCAAGTAAGCTACAGTTACATGCAGAAATACATACATCTAAGATCATTCCATGAGCTGTTATTATTAGAGATCAGCCTGCACGCTGTCCTAAGGTATTTTATATTATATAAAACAGTAATTTTTTAGGATTGCAGTTTGACTTGATAGATTCAATTTTAAAAGCAGGTTTTTACTGCATTTTGAATGCAGATGCAGAGACAGGACAACTCTGCACCTTGTTATTCATACTCTTGAGGCATAGGCTGATTAATAACTTTTTCCTGAAAGTAAAAAGCATCCTCCTCTATCAATTTATCATACAAAACTGGCACCATATGAGCAAATGAATATATTATGTCATATCATTAAAGTCAATCCCAAGAGCTTATCAGTCACACAAGACTGAAAAAAGGATTTCCAAAAGGACCACCTGAACTTCTTAAGGAAGAGAACACCTAATGACATGATAGCTGTGGCCTCCACTGACCTGTCATCTAGCCACCCAGGATGTGCCTTAAAGGACTGGCACGTGGGGCTGGAGAGGTGGCTCAGGGGTTAAGCCTCTGTCTTGCAGGTGGAAGGTCCTGAGTTGGGATCCTAGACCCCACGTATAGACGCCAGGCAGAAGCAGGGGCAGCCTGCGTTTCTGGTCTTGGTAGGGCGGAGCCTGTGAATCCCTGGGCAGAATAAACAAGGAGGAGGTGGAGGCGGTCCTTGGTGGTTCCTGAATTCGCCCGTGGTTCTACACACACACACACACACACACACACAAATCGAATAAAATAATAATAATAATAAAAAAATTAAAAAAAAAAAGACTGGCACGTGCGGAACTCCTAATAGTCACAACTGCTAATGTGGCTTAATTTACTTTCCGTCCTTCTGACCATTTGTACATTTGGACCTGCCACCCATCCATCTGTCTATTTAACCTCCTGGACCTGGCCCAGCCTTTGTCAGAACAGCTTCTATGGTCCTGGATCTTGCTTCTACAACTGAAATTGACCCTGATACTTGCCTCAACTTTGTGCCTACATGCCTGACTCTATACTAGCATTATCTCCAGCAGGCCTCCCATAGTCAGTTATCTGAACTCTACCCCACAAGACTTTTCGTGAATCCCTATCAATGTTTACCAACTGCCTTGTTAGCTCTCTCTGAAGCTCTTTGAACTCTGCTGAGGCATTCTGTAAGATAGATAGATAGATAGATAGATAGATAGATAGATAGATAGATAGATAGATGATAGATAGATAGGAGATAGACGATAGATTAACTGCTTGATGTGCAATATATAAAAGGTAATGAGTGTAAGATTGGAATAAAAGAAACTTTGCATGCTTAAGCTTGTTATGAAGAAAACAAGGTTTTGCAAATTGTTGCCCCCTGAAACTAATGTAGCTTATGAATTTGCTATTTACAAATTCTAATCCTTCAAAAAGACAAATGGGTTCAACTGTGTTTGTGACCTAATATGCTCATGACAATTAGAACTCTGTATGCGAAATTCTATCTATTTCTCATTTTAACTAGCCAATTTAAATGTTCTAACAACCATATGAATAGTTAGGGTGTTTTTCAGACGAAGAAAATGGGGCAGGGAGACGCCAAGAGATTAATGCAAGCTTCCATATTGGGAAATATCAGTTAGCATGCTGACTTCAAGCATTGTGTACCAGCAATCCTCTAGTTTACCAAACCCTGCTCTCACTGCTCCACTTCTTTATCCCAGGGGACTTTTGAATGTACTTGTTGAAGAGAATTTCTGACTGTTCAGTTCATTGGCTTAGACCCTCAAGATAAGCTCCATTGCTTGACTCTAGTTCACAAGATTCTTTATTATGAATCATGGTTGGTTCTCTTATCCCACTTGCCAAACCCTGAGTCTGTGTTTAATATCTACACAATATATATATGTAGATATGTATATATATCACATTATAGATTAATACATTATTTTCTAGTTTAATTTATTAGACTATTAATGTGATTCTCCTGATTGACCCTTCGTATCTGTCATTCAGGTAGATTCAAACAAATTTAGTTTGAAAATACTTGAAGAATAACAGAACCATAGTCCATACATGTGCATAGACATTTATTCTTATCATTATACCCTAAATTATATAGTAAATCATACTATTTACATTGGTATTATGGATAATCTAGATATTATATTGCATTGACATAGGCATTGTAAATAATCTATAGATGATTTAAAGTATAAAGGAAGTGTACATAGGTATAGATACATAAATGTCATTTTGGAAAAGTGACTTGAGCTCCTGAATTTTATTATCACAAGGTGTCCTGGAGCAGAGCACCTGAGCATACTGACAGACTATTGCATGTGCATATTTTCATGATTATATATATGTGTACATGTATATATACAAATATATAAGTATATGTGTGCAAGCATGACAAATATATAAGTACATATGTAAACATGTGTGTTTGTATAAATACACATAAAGACATAATGAACAAGCAGATATGCAATATCTGATCACTGTGTACTTGAAACCATCTACCTAGAGTGAACTTTACTTGAACCATTTCTCATCCCCACTTCCTTGAATATTTGACTCCTCAAAATTCGACTTACATTTTGCCTTCCCCTTGTTACTGTCACTCACACACTGACTTATTCTATTACTGCCATTGCTGTAGTGCATTGTATTTCCAGCGTTGGCTGCTGCAGTTATCCCCTACTATCTATTCCTGTGAATTTTGACATTACTCTTGTTTTTCTACTTTCAAGAGGTGGAATTATTTCCCTAGACTTTGAATCTACTTAGGCATTGGAACTTTTTTGACTGAGACAATTAGCAGTAGAAACAGGTGCTATGACTGATTGTAGAGACAATCGGTAACTTTGTATCACAGAGCCTCAGATCTGCCATGTGCAAAGTCCAGGTAACTGTAGTGAACAGACATTCAGCACAAAAGTCACTGCAGAGTCACACCTGTGACTGAAGAATCCGTCTTTATAATCAGTAATCTCTAGATAACCACTTGTATTAGCTCATTTTTCATTAGTGTAATGAAATATCTAAGGCTGCATAATTTATTAAGAGGCTTATTTATCTCATAGTTTTAGAGGACAAAATGTGGAAAATATGGTGACAGTTTTCCTAATTAGTCCTCGTTGTGTCCATGATATAATGATAGTAGAAGTGAGTGAAAGGAAGAATACATATGGGAATGCAGAAAGTCACAGAGCATTGAAGGGGAGTCATGGTCATACACTTGATTTCTTCTCACAAGAACTATATGTGACATCCGTAAGCATTACCCTAATCCATGCAAAGACAGAAGGCTCAAAGATTGTCCTTCAGGCTCCACATATTAAAGTTCCCTTTCCCCTCAATATTGGCAAGGTTTATTAGGCATGCATTCTGGAGATTAACAAGATACAAACCACAGCATTTGACTTCCACTTATTTTTTGTAGAGGACTGCAAGCTAAAACTGCCCAGCTGAAATTGTGGAGGTGGGGAACCATGGAAGGTTCATACATCACTGAGCGGGGATTAGTTAGCTATGCAGTGCAAGTAGCAAGAACAATTCTGGTTTCATAGGAACTTCATTATTTCATGGGCATGCTGTATATGCACCACTGAATGTACATAATTTTTGTGTTCTTTTCCACTTCTCTAGAATATAAACATCTGTAAGACTGAGACTTTGTTCAATAGTTGAGATGCAATAAGCTCTTTGATATTTATTGGGCTGAAATAAGTGGACAGGATGCATTTGTTTTCTTGACTAGATTCCTTGCCTTTGTGAGAAGAACAAAAAGCCATCATTTTGTTCTGTCCGATTTTAACAGATTATTTGTACTTTTAGGTTTTTGTTTCCTGTTTTCTTCTCCTACATTCTACACAGACCAAAGGTGATGAGAAAACAGAATGTAGTAACTTTTGTATTAAGATGAATCCAAAGCAGGATACTGTCATAAGGTAGTAAGCTTGCCTTCAGCATCAATGGAAAGTAACGCTTTAAACACTTGGTACAGTTGTCTGTCAGGAGGGGACAGAAAGGCAAGAAGGGAAGGTTGCCATGGTGATTAAGGATGTTAAATTTATACTTTGCATGCCTCTGAAATGCTTAAGTTGTTTTGTATACATATTTGACTTTTAAATTTGTATTAATAGACTGAAGATATAGCTGAACGGTATTTGCCTAGCATGTGGATGGGTTTAGATAAAATTCCCAGTACCACAAATGTAGTAAAACAAAAAATAATAAATAAAAGGATAAATATTATAAGGAGTAAGTAAACAACCAAAATAAAATAATATAGTATGGAGAGAAAAAAATGTTTCTGTGTTTTCTCAGGATTAAATCATTGCATATCAGGGTTAGATCATTCAGTCTCTGATGTAATTTATAATACAGAGTAACAGGAGAAAGATAAATCAGATTGTGTATACATATGTATCATCTGATATAAAACCTAGGGAGTTCTAAAGGCATACATGCCTTTTTTAACAGAGAAGAGAGGAGGGATTGTAGGCAATAAAGGAGGACAAATGAATTTTGGGAAAGGTAAACAAGCTCTTAGAAGAACAGGTGATTTTCTATCTCACCAGTCTCCTCTCTTGTGATTTAATTTCACCTTGTCTAGTAAATAGATTCTCGCAGAATGAAATTGTAGATGTGGTTCAGTGGTAGGGTGCTTGGCTCCCATACTTAAGGCTGTGGGTTGGGTCCTTTTTGAAGAGTCAACCCTTTAGTTAGGCACAGGAAGCTCAGGAAATGTCTCATCCTGCACAAAACTCAACTTTTAGGAGATGAAATATTTTAACATAAGTGATAAAACTCTGAAACCATTAGGTGACAAAATAGGGAAAATACTTCAAGATATGGATATAGGTAATGACTTTCTGAATAAGATCTAGTCACTCAAGAATAAGATCAACAATCATCGAAGGAGATCTTATTAAAGTAATGTTTTTGACAAAAAAGTAAATGCTAATGGTGTGAAGAAAAGGTTTATCATACATCTCTTTTAGTTTCATAGCAACACCCCACTTCTCTGATACAACTTATTTTAATGTATAATTGTTGCTAAAATAAGCACTAAACCCAAACAACTTAGGAAACAAGGGGCTTTGTTCCAGTTTAAATTTCAGGTAGGAGGTCATATTATAGCAATAGCCGAAGAATGTGGTCATGCCACACCACAGTAAAGAGCCAAGGTGGACAGTCAATGCATTTCTGTTATCTTTATACAGTCAGCATGTTTATACATACCACCTGCCTAGGATATTTTGCTGATCACAATTACACAGTTCTTTTATGCAATCAAGACACTCTTTTACAAACTTGCTCAGAATCCTACCTCCCATTCAAAATGACAACTGGGACTATCACACCTAACAGAGGTTTATATCTACAATATACAAAGAGTTCAAAATGAACCAAACAAAACAAGAAAGGAAATATGAATGGCCAGTGAAAACTATTTAAAAAAATCAATAAATTTATCTGTGATATGCCATCTCACTCTTTAAGAATGGTCATCAACAAAAGGGCAAATGACAGCAAAAGATGGCTAGGATTCATGGAACATGAAACCATTATTCATTCTTAGCATGAGTGTAAAAATAGTGTAGACACTGTGGAAATCAATCGGAAAAAGCAGAGAGAAGAGAGGGTGGGAGATGGGTCAAACAACACCAAGCATATGAGAAAAGCTCCTAGGGAAATTACCTATTTTGTACAGCAATGAAAAAATAAAATAAAAAGAAAGAAGAAAACATTGTAGCTACATTACTTTGGTTAGATGGCAGAAAACTAAAGAATGACATAGATGCTTGTATTTCTAGAATAAAACCCACAGGCCAGATCATTGAAGGGTTAAAAGAAGGAAATTAGACTCTGTAGAGGACAAAAATAGTCTGATAAACTCAAACGATACTATGTAGACATCAAATTCATCCTTTTCTACTATAGTTTTAAAAATGGAGAGGGTAACACATACAATTCATGGAATTAGAATCCTCCCAGATTTTGTATGTTCGTGTGGCCTTTGCCTTGTTCAAAGATAACTGGATATAAATAAGCCAAACAACTATCAGATACTTACATGTATGTTAGCTATCCTTTCAGATAGGAATCCTGTGCAGTTGGTACAAGATGGTACATCATATGTCAAAGCATATGCTTACCAACGATGCCAAATGGAGATCCCATATGCTTGCAAGTAAAATATTTGAAAATCTTCTTGCTTATCAAAAATTAATGAGAGCAACTGTGTGTTTATGCTATTTTGGGTTTATAAACAGATCAGCAGGGTTAATTGTAGAATCTGCTCTTGCAAAATAATATAAAGTATGGTTTTGTTAAGCTGAGACACCTTGACTCTGAAACAGCTATACATATCCGTGCCTATACACACACACACACACACACACACACACACACACACATGCACATGCACAGCACGTTCACATAATATATTCACATGTATGCAAACACATGATGTAACAACACACGTTTATTGTGGAGAAGAATAACAGATGCCAAATTAACAGTTCCTGTAGCTCAGAGTTCCTTTCCTCCCACACTTAGGAAATTACTCAGTAAAATTCACTTCAAGGGGAAAATCTGCTTGTACAACAATGAAGCAGAAGCTATCAAAATTGCTCTGTGTGGATAGTTGCATATAACTTCCTAGTTCATAAAATTTATTCACTTACATGACCCTGTGCAATTTTAAAGTGATCTGATGAGATATTTTCAATCTTATTATATGGTGAAAGGTATTTAGGTTCTGCTTGGTAAGTCACTCCTTAGAGTTGTTTTTGATGGATGCAGACCTTGAAGTGTAACTGCTGCCTCCATCTCCAATACAGTTTTTACTTCCCACAGCTATTTAGCTTCATGAGGGTGTGGTATCTTAGAGACTGATTCTCAGGTTAATTGCTCAGTTGGTAAGGAGAACCAGGAGAGTTGCCCCATTACCACAACCATTAGCAGCATATGGATTGTCAGCAATGTGTGTAGTAGGTTGCACCCTTAACTTTGCTTCTAAAGACCCCATCATAACCCACTTTCATAAGCACGCTTTTAACCCCTTTCTAAAGATAGTTCAGGAACATGGATCCCAAACCTTAATCAAGAGTGTATACACTTAAGAGTCTGTGCAGCTCCTTTCTCAACTCCACATTGTCCTGTATTACACTGTTCTACAACATCAACTGTACCTTCCATCAACACCTCATGCACTACCTGTGTTAAATAGTTTCATCATAGCTATGATAAAAATATCTGACATTGACAAGTATACTTTGGCTAAGTTCTGAAACTTAGCCATGGTAACAAGGATGAAGTGGAGCCTAGCTGTTCACCAAATAGCAACCAGGAAGCAAAAAGAAAGGAGAAAGGAGAAAGAGAGGGAGAGAAAATCATAGGGAGAATGAGAGAGAGACAGAGAGAGAGAGAGAGAATGAGAGAGAGAGAGAGGAGAGGAGAGGAGGGAAAGGGAGGAAAAGGGAAGGGAGAGGGGAAGGGATGGGGATGGGAAGAAAGGGGGAGGGGAGAGGGAAGGCAGGGGAGGAAAGGAAAGGAGAGGAGGGGGGAGGGGAGGGAATTATGGAGTCAGGTATAAGTAACAGTTTCCCCATGGGAATGGGAGGAGAGAGGAGGGAAAGAGAAGGGAGGGGAGGAGGGATGAGAGAGGGGAGGGGAGGAGAGGGGGGAAGGGGAGGGGAGGGGAGGAGGAGGATAATTGTGTTTTTTAGTCACTTTTCTCCCATTTGGGACTGAGTCTAAAGAGTAGTGCTGCCCACTCTGAAGATGGGTGAGTCCTTTCTAGTTATATCTTATTCACACCTGCTCTTCAAGCACTCCTCAATCCAATTAAGTTGACAATTATTAAACATCACATTACCTTAGTTTGGCTCTGTGTGACCATCCTAATGTTCTCTAATAGTCAGTTAACTTGTTCCCTTCTTTCTCAAGTCTACTTAGGATAGTTACTTTTCTAGTGCAATTGCTCCATGGTGACTAGCAAATCTCAAAATATTCTTAGAAGTTTTGTGCACATAGAAAATGATGTTTTATGGGGCTGGAGATGTGGCTCAGGGGTTAAGCCTCCGCCTTGCAGGCGGAAGGTCCTGAGTTTGGATCCCAGATCCCACGTATAGACGCCAGGCGGAAGCGGGGGAGGCCTGCGCTTCTGGCTCTGGTAGGGCGGAGCCTGTGAATCCCGGGGCAGAAGGAAGTGGAGGCGTCCATGGTGGTTCGCGAATTCGTCCGTGGTTCTACACATACACAGACACACACACACACGCACGTGTGCACATACACACGCACATGCCCACAGTTGAATAAATAATAATAAAAAAGAATTAAAAAAAAAGAAAATGATGTTTTATAATTATGGAGTCAGGTATAAGTAACAGTTTCCCCATTGGTCTCACTGATGCAAAAACACCTACAGGTTTTGTTATTCAAGGCTCTACCTCTGAATCCAGGTATCAAATAAATTGTAGAAAAAGGGACTTTGACATTACTAGCTGTTTCGATCACAGTGTAGAGCATTGGATTCAAGCCACGCCATAATTTATAATTTTCTGGGAACTTTCTGGGAATGCTATACAATGAATGTTCCCCTAATTCCTGTGTTTAGAGACCCTAGCCTCCAATATAATGATATTAGGAAAGGAGGCTTTAGATCATGTGGAAGAGCTGTCATAAATGAGATTTTTAAACTGTAAAAAAGCCCTGAGAGTTTCCTGAACCTTCTACCTTGTGAGGACAAAGCAAAAAACAACCTTCTTTGAATCAGAAAAACAGATTCTTGTCAGACATGGACTCTGCTTATGCTTTGAAATTGGAATTCTGAGTTCCAGGGATCTGGGGAATATGTTGCTATTGTTTATAAACAAACCATTTATAGTATTCTATTACAGAAAGTTATTGGAACATATTTCAGCAAATAAAAGCAAAAACAGTTTTAATTATTTTGAAGTACTTTATTGAATATGTATGAAACTATGTAGCAATTTATCTATCAATTTGCAATTAATTAATCTACTATAATATGCTATATCCAATATGTAGGCATGCTATATATCTGACATAACTTGATATATCTGTCACTTTCATTTCAGTACATGATCAGTATGAAGTTTATTAAAATATTCAGATTCTTAAAGCTCCATCTTTGAAAATCAGTCAGTTTATTAAATACTTTCTCAATTCAGGTTAGTTACAAGCTGAACTATTCAGGAACCAGTTAAAATTTTTTCTCTGTTGTGCTCCTGGATAAACTAACTGCCAGGCAATACTGGCCTTATTTTCTGGACTTAATTACAGTTCAACCTCCTCCACTGCCAGCATTATCACTTTTGCCCCACTTTTACATTGAAATGGTTTGGCCCAAATCCTCAGACACTTCCTCAGTGCCACCCACAATGCCAGTTCTCTCTCTTCACCAAGAATTCTGAATACAGTTCACATCTGATAGAAATACAAGAGCCAGCCCAATTATTAACAGTGGAACGAGTTTTCCTCAAGGAACCTATCTATCAAAATGGAAGATCTTGAATAACATCAAAAGTATTCGAGTGGTAATTTGAAGGAAAGAATACCATCACATGAATTATGCAGGAAAATCCCCCATAAAAAGACCGTGGGGAGCCTCATAGGCCAAGCTTTGGCGTCTGGAGCATTTGCTAAGGGGTTGCAAGCAGCCAGATGGCACAGGCAGGAAGTCCAGGAAACATGCTGTCTCTAGGGCAGGAAATGATGTCTTGGGAAGTTGTTTGTGCTCAGGAGAGTTGTTTGTAGCCAACACTGCTGGGGAAACCACCACTGCTGAAACATTGCTTGAGCATTTCTGAAGCTTAAAGGATTCATCAAGATATCAAACACCAACAGCATTCAAAGTGCTGAATGAGATAGACCCTCTCTATTTCCACTCAGTGGGTGATTCCTGGTACCCCCCGGGAGTCTCCTTGTCTTCAATGATTTTCACTGCAATAATGATTCTGAAATTGAAGATTCACCTGTCTGAGCTTTGAATTCAAACCAAACTGCTCACTCAAGACTTTTGTTTGGCTCTTTGGGATATATATAAAATTCAGCATGACAGAAATAGCAGACCTCTTCCTCCAGAAGAATTTCATTCTCCCTCACAGTTATTCCACCTCAACCAGCAAATGACATCAAAATCCACACAGAAATTTAATCCCCTTTCTCCTTAGTTTCTGTATCTAATCAGCAAGTCATAACTATTCTCCACTTACTAATGACTTCTCGAAATTACCCCCTTTCCAAAATCCACTGATGATTTCCTAGTTCAAGCCAATTTCTCCCTTGAAGAAACAATTAGGCGATGTATGACATTAGTATCCTAATTGGTCTTACTGTGTTCAATGCATTTTCCACACTACATTTTAAGCAATTATCTTAATATCCAGATCCAAACACATCATCTTTTTGCCTATTACCCCTACTAAGTCCTATAATATATCCTTCTTCTTATCAACAGTCTTGTTTCATGTCATTTTCTCCCCTCCTTGGAGGTCAAGCACTCCATCAAGATGAGCTGGCTTCTTTACACTGTGTACACAGACCCTCTCCTTTACATGGAATACAACTTTCCTCTCCATTTCTCAGTTTTCAGCTTTATATTGCTCTTACTCACTCCTGCCTTAGATCTCAGAATTTGTTTTCTTCCTCCAAAAAGACATATCCTGGTCCTCCAGCTCCCAAATCCACCATTACAGAACACACCTTAAGTATCATCTCTGGTTATGCCATTCTCTTGTGGATAAAGAAATTTTTAAATTTTTTTTTCAGCAAAAGGTTAGATACAGCTTTCTGTCCCTGACCAGGACCAGGGCAGACTCCCTGCTCCTCAGGAGGTGACCTTCTCTATCAATCAGAATGCAGCCAAAGGGCAGTTCAGGAAAAGCAAAACTTAAAACAACAACAAACCATAATTCAGAACACCAAACACCCTATATTTATCATCTGGAACCAGACCAGCCAAATCTATCCCCATCCTAGAGCTCAGGGAACCTTGCAGAAGAGGGGGCAGCAAGATTGTAAGAGCCTAAAGATGCGGAGGACCAACGATATGCAAGATACTTCAAAAAAGTTAAGGATGCAGCAGCCAGAATTGGATTTTGTCTGACCTGCACAGATCAACAACCCTCCAAAGCATGGATCATAGGGGCAAAGGCTCCAGGCAGTAGGATCCTTAGAGGCAAGAGATTAACAGTCACAATAGAGTTTCCATAACAGGGAGCACAAGAGAGGGCTCCTGGCTTCTTACCCCTCACTAGGCTGGAGGACTCAGAGGAAGGTTTGGCATTCACACAAAATGATGCTCCAGCGGATGGGAGGGAGGAAGGGAAAGGCACTGGGCAAAGGGAAAGGAGGGAGGTGAAAGGAAGAGGAAAAGTGGGGGAGAGTGCAAGTAGGGACTGGGGAGGGAAGGAGGGAAGGAAAGGACAGGGGTACCTATTGAGCTTCTATGATTGGGAAAAAAAATAAAATGTGGGAGAAAAATGTTAGATACATAATGGGTGATTAATAAACAGTTTTGATCAAATGGATGTGGATGAATAAATATTTGTAAGGACAAGTGGTCATAGACAGGGACAATGTTCCTGGCATCTTTCAATGTTTTGGACTATTTTGCTTTGATGTATCACTTTAACAATCTGTGTATGGGGCCATCTAATTTTTCTTTGTTATGATACATAAATTGTAAAGAGTATATTCTCTTCAAGGTATTTTCTCAGTATTATTTTTTTGTGACAAATGGTATAAAAAGCCATGAACTTGGGAAAATTTATGAATTCCTAATAGACACATTTCTCTGTGCATGATCCTTGATTTCATTAATGTGACCCATGATTTGACAGAGAATGTATTTATGCGTGCAGCATTCACACTGTCTACATCCTAGCTATGATCAAACTTTTTTTGAGAGGAAAATAATAAGTAAATGCATAGTTGGTGAAAATTCATTACCTAAGAGATAATACTTAGATGTAAATTTTGCTCAAGAATCACTTTCTTAGGAGGGAGAAAACCAATACCAAGAAAGCAGGTCATTGGGCATAGGAGTCATTGCAATTGCTCCTTGAAAGCATGAGAGCACTGGGCTTGTGCAATTGCCCTGAAAAACCAATGAGTCTTTGCAAATGTGCGAGATCTCAGCAGACTATTAAGTTCTCACAGCATGCATGCCTAAACCAAACAATTAAATTAACAAGGAAAAAGGACCTTTGCAAAAATTCAACTTCTAAAATTTATTATATTTTTAACTTGATTTGGGATCAGGCAATTCTTAAGAGGTGTCTCTTTCCACCATGTGCAAAAGTGTGAATGGCCATTGTAGTTTTTAATCTAACCTACCCCACATCCCATGACTTTTATTAAAGATAAATATTAGGGGTTCATAAAAACCAGATAATTTCTCTTAAACCACACAGTTTTTTTTAAACTTTCTTGAGCTCCAAAATAAGTTTTCAGGAATAAATAGGAACAACTACTGTACAGTGCAAATTTGCTATGCTCTTAGCAGTGGCTAAGCAGAAAGAGAATTTGGCTCATTTTGTCCCCTAACAATGTAATTATTCATACCAAGACTGACTTTAATGTGAATTTCTGCCAAGACGCGCTGGCACATACCAGGTGGCTGCTGAGCACTACATCTCATTATGAAATTGAAGTGAAAAGGGTAAACTAAAAATAGTGTGTAAAGCAAACTGCTGGAGTACTATGACCCCGTATACCCAGAACTCCAAATTGTAGTGACATCTCATGATAATTCTATTTCGCCTTTACCCTGAGAACCTATTAAGAAAAGAGAGAGAGAGAGAGAGACAGAGAGAGAGAGAGACAGAGAAAGAGAGCCACGCAATTGCTTTAGAAAAAAATTGCAACAATGAGAAAAAGCTGCCCTAAGATAGTAAATTTACAGAGGAGTGTACTACCATACAATGTTTAATACGTTCTGGCTCTCTCCCCTTCTGACCAGCTTCCCTACAAGGGCATAGTCTATGTATTTGATTCTCTCATGCAGTGCTCTACCAGATGCTAAATGGTCATCTGGGCAGTCACAAAGCTGCAGTGAAGTGGGGACTGAATGTGTTCATTAGCATTCCCATTTACTGCTGCCCAAAAACACTCATATGAAACATCCTCCTTACTCCCTGCACACCTCTCCATCTGCATATTGGTTGGCAAAGGAAAAGCTCAAGCTGAGAACTCTCTTTGAGACCACTGTATTCTGTAGATTCAGCATGACATTTTCTGAGTGAAGACATTAGCTGCTACACTGTGGTCTGGATATTATAAATGCCCTCCACCATGCCTCAAATCTCATACAGAAAAACAGATCCCCACTATGGTGTATGGGGTAGTACTGGGAAATATCGAAGCCATGAAAATCAACAACTTTTGTGAATGACATCAGTTGCCTTAAAAAATCAACTCAAGAGAATGCATTTGTCATTCCCATTACACCTGAACACATATTGAAGGTATCATTAATGAGCCAGGAAAATGACTTTCACTAAACACTAAATCTGACTAAGTAACAACCTATTTGAGTCACAACTCCTCTAGAATTCATTTCAGCAGTCACCCTTCCATCACCACCTCCATTCTCAGAGTCCTAAGAACCAACATGTCTCATGAGACATCATAGATCATACCTGAGGTAAACATGTAGAGAAAGATGTTAAAATGACCCAACTCCTCGTCTCATTGGACTTATTCTGGTGCCCCTTTCTCTTTCCCTTTGCCACCTCTATTTTCATCTGGGAGATTTTCTGTCATGGAATCTGCAGCAGATCAAGGTGACGTTCAGGGACATCCTGCCACCTTACTGAAAACTCAGTGCTGCTCTGTCAGTGCCTGTTCCTCCTTAAAGCGACTTCATGTACAAGCATCAGAAGTCATGACTGAGTGAGGGTTACCCACAAAACCTCACAATGACTAATATTCTTCAAGATGAAAGCACTGTTCCAAGGGACTTTACTTTGAATGTGTTCTAAATGTTTCTTCATTCAGTGCACCTGTCCCAGATGGCTTCTCTAAGCCTCTAACAAAAGTATCAATCCATAAACAAGAAATACCAAGTACTGAATGTGAGTACTCCCCCAAGTTCATTGATCACAGGGAATTAGTTTCATCAACACGATGACATCTATAGATATGATTGCTGAAGAGCTGAAATAGTCTGACAAGATGGAACTATCTCGGCAGGATATGAATGTTTAACAGGCACAGTGAGTACAAAATGAACTCTGGGTAAAACTGGGACAGGAGAAAAGTATTTCTGGCTTATGACTGACCTGAGGTGGGGATCCCTTATTATTTCCATACCTCGTCCAAGGCCCACATACAAAACGTATACATATATTTTGAAACTCCTCCCCCAGAGGATTGTATCCACTAAAAGGATCTGTAAATGTTATCTTTTTTTAGAAATTAGGAGTTTCTGAGATTGTTTGTATCTCGTAAGCAGTTAGGAGATTGTCATGTGTGGTCAGGGCAGTCTACTCTTTCCTGGCAGAGAAAAAATTAGGCCAGTGGGGAGTATGGGATAAACAAAAAGAAAAAACCTTTCTATCCTTCTAAAATTGCATTGCCAAAAAAGGGAATATCAAAATAATTTTAGCTGTCTGATGAATGTTGAAGTATTCCAGGCAGGGAGCTGCACAGGTCAAAGATAATTAATTTTATGGTTGTCTGCCAATTTTTTTTTCTTTTTCCTCCTCTCCCCTGTGGAAATATTTGTAACTTGGTCACCAAATGCAAGAGTGCAATGAGCATGTAGCTTGCTGATCAGGACTGGAGTTGTGGTGTCTTCTGCTCTAGAAGGCAGGCAGAGACTAATTAACATGTGTCTCTTCCTATCAAGTTCTGATAATCTGGAAACTTGATGACAGCCCAGGGAGCAGACTGCCCTGGAAAGTTTTGGATAGAGAAGACCATTTGTAGACTGAGAGGTCAAAAATAGCTATCTTTTTCCAGAATCCTTATACTTGGCACTATAAAAATGGGATTAATGATCATGTCTTTGGTATCATTTCTTTTTTTTATAATTTTTTATTATTTATTTAATTGTGCATGTGTGTGTGTGTGTGTGTGTGTGTGTGTGTGTGTGTGTCTGTTAAAGACCCTTGCTTCTGGCTTTGCCGATAAGATGTTATTAAAATTCACTTTTGAAAACATTTCCCATTTATTTCATTGTCCCATGTTGAAACCCTGTTGAGAGAGGAGATATTCTAGGAAGAGATATTTATGTCCCTCCCTTTGACTATCAGATTATGAATTCTGTTTTATTTCTCACTTGTAAAATTAGCTGTTTAACAGGTATGCAAGAGTTCCCACTTGAAACTAACCTGCAAAAACAACATTTCTCCCGTTGATTTCTTTTGGAATAATGGGAAACCATGAAGATGGATTGCTTCTGTTTCTCTCACCAGGACTTGAATCAAAAACTGTTTCCAAACAAGAGGATGGAGACTATAAAGGAGACTGGTGCTTCAAGATTTCATGATCTTCTGTAAGTTGTGAGGTGGCATCAAACACAGCAGAGGAGAAATTAGATTTTTTTCTCCCCCATTTGACCCGCTGTAAATAAATTTATATTCCTTTACCAATCTGTTTCCTATTTTTTTTTTACGTACAAGGAAATTGAGGTGGTGGGTTTTTGGAACTAAGTGCCCACTCATACAAAGAGTGCCCAAATTTCAAATCCAAAAAGGAATATTTAATCAAAAACCATGGGAGAAAAACAACTTCTCTGCTGCTGTCCTAGAGCAGGTAAGAAAGCAAGTTTTCATTTATTTCATTTAGCTATCTGTTGAATCACAAAGTTACCATTAAAATGAATAAAGAAAGCCTTAATTTCATGCCAAAATCAAAGAGCTAAGTGCAGTTTCTATCTTTGCTTCCTTTCTGGGTCCATTTCAATTAGTTCCACACTTCAGGTTGCCTTAAGAATATATGCAGAAAATCACAGATAGGGTTCTTTGTAGAATGCTATAGAATATTTAAAAAATAATTTTGATTATATTTAAGTAGAATAAGAGTTTATTTTTAGAAACTAATATTTTCTTTTTTTATTAATTTAGCTTACACACTGTGTGTGTGCAGGAGAGTGTACACATGCCACATGCATGTATGTAGATGTCATAGGAACTTGAAGAAGGTGATTCTCTCCACCTACCTCCTGGGTTTCAGGGATCAAACTCAGGTTATCAAAATTGACTACAAAAACCTTTAACTGCTGCATAATCTCGCCAGCCTGGTGACTAATAATTCCATAAAAAATGACATTTATTATTTTGAATTCTGACATCTTATTTCAAATATCTTTACATCTAAAGAGATATTTATGAATAAAAAGTCATGTTGATTGATGTTTTATTTGCACAATCTCTAAATAATTGAATTTCTCTTCAACAGATAATGACTACTTGACTAAGAAGAATAAAAATTTTTGAATATGCTTTTGTGTAATTGTGTAAAGATGAAATAGAAGAAGCAAAGCATAATTTTAAACACTCTTTCTCTTTTCAACCATTTCCATGCAGAACAGTATATCCAAATACTCAAATGTATATGTGAGATACTCTTACAATAGCAGTACAAGCAAAAAAGGGGGTATTGTTCATGATTAGATACAATCTTTAGAATTCAGCTTCCTCATTGTGGAAATGCCTTACATGATATTTAAGATGACACCTAAGCCTAGCTTCCACACATCCTACTTTTGCTCTAAGAGATGCCTGTGGCAATACGGAAGATTAAGCTAGTCACCATTCACTAAGATGGAAGTCCACCCTGATCAGAATTACTATGATTGAAAAACCCTATTTCATCCATCCAGTACTTTTCTTGCCTCAGCCATTAACCTTTTTTGTAGCTCCTCACCTACTCCAACCCTCCAGCTCAAAAATTCAGCAGTACAGGAAACCGTGGTTATGATTAATGATGGCTAATTGCTAAGGAGCTGGTCATCTACTAGTAGGCTTGAAGATCATTAAGGTCAGACCCTTCCCTGGTAACCAACAACTTGTAAAATCAAGCACTGAAACCAGGAGACTCTAATTGTTACCGGATCAGGGAAAGGTCATCACAATTACCCCTCCTTAAAATGTAAAACACCAGGTGAAAGATAGGTACAAATAAGACAAAAAGGCAGAAGATGGAAATGGTAAAGCATCCTTAAGACATATCAAGGAAAAATTATTTCCTTTTGGCAACACATGTATGTTTTTTATTATTCATTTTTACTCTTTAATTGTTTTCCATCTTCTCAGACATATAATTATTAGTCATATGAGCCATATCTCTGGTTTTGAGTAAAGATATGACATTTGAACTGCCCAGAAGATCTTAAAAGATTGTCATGAACAGATTTTATATTACCAGCTCCTAGAAGAGTCAATCCAAATGGGTGTGTCAGTCACCTGGACAGGAAAATGCCCTCAGGAAAACTGCCTGTTGAAAAGACTTTGGGAAAAGCATGACTACCTAAAATGCAGTTCTCATGCTGATGTCTCTAGCCATTTTACACTCTTCCCACCATTGAGAAGCCCACTTTTCCTTGTAATAAACTCTACTGTCTTCTATACTGTGCTCTGTGGGTCTCATCTGAATTCTTTTAGTGAAGATCAAAAGGAGTGTGAAGCCAAAGAGAGACCAGAGAAACATCCCTGTAGCAACATCAGTGAACACTGAGATCCAGAAACATATAAACAAGGTGTGGAAAAATAGCATAAATGTAAGAGAGCTTTCAGGCAGGTTATGGCTTGAAGCTTTGGCGTGACCACCTCCCAACTACTGGCAGAAAGAGCAATAGGTCAGAGTTTTTCGATCTTTTTGCAGAATTAAAAGCAGGAAAATGGGTTTCCTAGAGACAGACAAAGCTGTTTTTAGCTGAGATAACTGAGCAAAAATTCAGAGGGTTTATTTCCTGGACAAATCTATGAGCAGTTAAGCCACCCTCTTCCAGTGGACTATGGGTTCTTTGTTTTTCTGAACTCAAGCAATGAATTTCACAAGAAAAGGGAGTGTGAGTTTATGGTAGGCTCACAGCTGAGGGCTGAAAGAAAAGAAGCCAGCAGAGCGCCAGGCTAGCAACAGCAGGTCTCAAGACAGCAATGTCTTCACCAGGACTCTCTAGCCAGGGATGATACTGGGTGAGGCATGGGGGTGGGGGGTGAGCTGGTGAGTGCCGTGACCCCACCCTGCAGGTATGAAAGCAGCTCAGTTTTAGTCATTGGTACACACAGCTGCTGCATAGTTGAGCTCAGTTAAGTAATGTGAAAGCCGAAGAAAGATATCAAGCAATCTCAACCAAAGTCCAAGCTCCTAAGCATCTTTGACTTCCATTCAGGACAAGATTAATGATAGCATGGAGGATGTTCCAGCTTCTGGCCAAGGACAAGAATCAGAGTTCTCTGTTTTCGAGGGCTCTGCCCCTCAGCTGCTTAGCTGGCTTTTATCTACCATTTTTACTAGAAGGACCCGTGATTTCATTGCTGATGCTTTAGATATAAAGACATTGAGAGCACTGGAGAGGTCAGAGTCAATGAGGTCCATTTGCCTGTGTCTGACAAGCAATGGCGAAATCCCAATTGTAAGGAGGTCATGACCAACATGATACAGTCTCTGTGTCTTGGACGATTAATTAGACCAATATAGTTGCTATGTAGACTGAAGTCAGGAGAGGGGATTGGAGATGGAAAACGGGCTTCTAAAAGTCGAAAAAAGACACCAACGAAAAACAAAAGTGCACTCACCAAGAAAGACAAAGAACAGTTGACAATAACTTATCTTTTTATTTTACATTTTTTATTATTATGTCAGCTCATACAAACTTAATAGGTACACCAGTTCCCTCCCTCCCTCCTCCTCCCCCCGACCCCTCCCCCAGTGCCTCCGCCACCAATTCCCAGAGAATCCTTTCTTGTGCATGCCTGATTCTCCTCTGAGTCCTCCTGTCCGATGACATACAAGGACCCAGTGGCCATTCCTTGAACCCTTTCCTGTGTTCCCCTTAAGTATAGGAACACTGCTGTGGCTGCCAATCCCTTGCCTCCAAGGATCTTGGTGCCTTTAGCAGATGCTACACTTTGTGAGGTCAATAGTGTGTTGGACATAGCGCAGGGCATGCAAAGTCCAATTATGATTGCTTCGGCCCTAAATTGTGTGGAGTATCTTGCAGATCATTGCTCTTCCCATCCTTTTGCTCTTACACTCTTACCGCCCCCTCTTCCACAAATGTCCCTGAGCTTCAGGATGGGGAGAGATTAGGCTGGCCTAGTTCTAGGTGGTTGATATAGAGTCTCTGAAGTTCTGGATTGTGGTTTGTTGATTTTCTTCTGCAGTTTTGTTGCTCCTGCAATGCCCTTCACTCCATCCTGATGGGTATTGGATGTCACCCCCTGGCCAGAGACAAAAAGCTGTTAATCTAGAGTCTTGTTATAAGAGCACATTCAAAGGTAGATGTATTAAAAGTAGGAAACCACAGTGAGGGACGGGTCTATCACCCATTTGCAAAATGGCTACTTTTTATCTGCCAGACTATATGCCCTCCTCTTCTAGTGAGATCATACCCCTCAGTAGTAAATGATCAGGAACGAAAGTCTGTGAACTTAATCAGATGTCTCATTACTTATTTGAGTCCTTGATGGAGGCCTGTTTTCTCTGCTGTAACATGGTCTCCTCTCTCCTTGTTTCTGGTGTGGCCCCCCTACCCCATCCCTCCTGTTCATAATCCTTCCAATTACTGTAGGTATTACAGAGATTTTTCTTTGAGTGTCTCTAGGTGGGCTGGGTGGGTTTGGTACTAGGAGCCACCTATTAGGGAGTACATACGGCGCTTAATTTTCTGGGTCTGGGATACTTCACTTAATATAATTGTTTCTAATGACATCCATTTCCCAGCAAATTCCAGTAATTCATCCTTTTTGATGGCTGAGTAGTACTCCATTGTATAGATGTACCACTGTTTCCTTATCCACTCGTCAACTGTTGGACATTTGGGTTGATTCCATGACTTTGCTATTGTAAACAGTGTTGCTATGAACATGGTCATGCTTGTGCTATTGAGGTGAACCTCTGCTGTATGGGAGGATATTCTCAAAAGTGGAATAGCAGGGTCATATGGCATTTCAATCTTTAATTTCTTTAAGAATCTCCAGACGGCTCGCCAGAGTGGCTGTATGAGCCTGCATTCCCACCAGCAATGTAGAAGAGTTCCCCTCTCTCCACATCCTCTCCAGCATTTGTTGTTGTTTCTTATTGTGGGTTTTTGCCATCCTGACCGGGGTGAGATGATATCTCAGGGAAGTTTTGATTTGTATTTCCCTGATGGCTACGGAAGTGGAGCATTTTTTAAGATATTTGTTAGACATTTTAATTTCATCATGTAAACCAGTCCAAAGTCCAAGACCACATGATAGATAGATGCAGAAAAAGCTTTTTTTATTAATACATTTTATTATTATTTCAGCTCATACAAACTTATTAGGTACACCAGTTCCCTCCCTCCCTCCTCCTCCCCCCGTACTCCCTACTCCCCCTCCCCACCCCTCTCCCTCCCTATCCCCCAGTGCCTCCCGCCCCAATTCCCAGAGAGTCCTTTCTTGTGCATGTCTGATTTTCCTCTGGGCCCTCCTCTCCGATGACGTACAAGGACCCAGTGGTCTTTCCCTGAACCCTTTCCCGTGTTCCCCTTAGGTATAGGAACACTGCTGTGGCTGCCAATCCTTTGCCTCCAAGGATCTTGGTGCCTTTAGCAGATGCTAGACTTTTTGAGGTCAACAGTGTGTTGGACAATGCGCAGGGCATGCAAAGTCCAATTATGATTGCTTCAGCCCTAACTAGTATGGAGTATCTTACATATCATTGCTCCTCCCATCCTTTTGGGAGGAGCAATGATATGTAAGGATGGGAAAAAAGAAAAAGCTTTTGACAAGATCCAACAGCCTTTTATGATCAAAACGCTAGAGATAGTAGGAATGGAAGGAACCTTTATCAATATAATAAAAGCTGGATACAACAAGCCCACAGCAAGAATTATGCTCAATGGGGAACAATTGGAAGCATTCCCACTTCGATCAGGAACTAGACAAGGCTGTCCACTCTCACCACTTCTGTTCAATATTGTAGTTGAAGTCTTTGCTGAATCCATAAGACAAAAAAGGGACATAAGATGGATTCAAATTGGCAAGGAAGAAGTCGAACTATCCCTATTTGCAGATCACATGATCATATACCTGAGTGATCCCAAAAACTCCACCAGGAAGCTCCTGGAACTAACTGAGAAGTTCAGCAGGGTGGCAGGATACAAAATAAATGTGCAAAAATTAGAGGCCTTCCTATATGCCCAGAATGAAAGAAGTGAAAAAGCCTTGATAGAAACAATCCCATTTACTATAGCTCCTAAAAAAATGAAATACGTTGGTATAAACCTAACCAAGGAAGTAAAAGACCTTTACAATGAAAACTTTACAACCCTAAAGAAAGAAATAGCAGAAGACACCAGAAGGTGGAAAGACCTCCCTTGTTCCTGGATTGACAGAATCAACATAGTAATAATGACCATCCTGCCAAAGGCAATATACAAATTCAATGCTATACCAATTAAAATCCCAAAGCAATTCTTCAAAGAAGTTGACCAAACAATCTCAAAGTTCATATGGAGGCACAAAAGACCCAGGATAGCAAAGACAATCTTGAGTAACAAAAATGCGGCTGGAGGTATTACCATACCAAACCTAAGTATATATTACAAATCCATAGTTATAAAGACAGCCTGGTACTGGCTCCAAAATAGACACACAGATTAATGGATAAAGATTGAAGACCCAGATATAAGCCCACAAAGTTACAGCCATTTGATCTTTGACAAAGGGGCCCAAAGAATCCAAGGGAAAAAGAACAGCATCTTCAACAAATGGTGCTGGCAAAACTGGATCTCCACATGCAGAAGATTAAAGCTGGACTCGTACTTGTCACCATGTACAAGACTTAATTCCAAATGGATCAAGGACCTTGATATCAGGCCAGAGACTAGAAAAACCATAGTTGAAAGGATAGGGAACTCCCTCGAGCTGATTGGGATGGGCAAACATTTCCTAAACAGATATCCAATGGCACAGTCACTGCTACCAACTCTCAACAGTTGGGATCTTGTGAAATTAAAGAGCTTCTGTTCAGATAAAGAGATTGTAACATGAGCTCAAAGGCAACCCACAGAATGGGAGAAAATCTTCACTAACCACACATCTGATAGAACTCTGCTGTCCAGAGTGCACAAAGAACTTAGAAAACTAAACACCAAGGAAACCAATGGCCCAATTAGAAAATGGGCCCTGGAACTGATAATAACTTATCTTAAAATACCTCTGGCGTCACTGAGATTTTGTTTTTCTGGTTAGCCCCAGTAACAGTTGTTGATTTGGATACATGGCTTACTTTCTTATGGCATCCCTTGTGCTTCTCCTTTAAAATCCAGTAGGTCAGGAAATGGTTCAGTGGATAAGGCTGCTGCTTCAAGCATGAGAACCAGTTCAGAGCCCAGAACCCATGTAAAAGCTGAGCAGCCAAGATACCTACCTATAATCTCAGCACTCAGGAGACAAAGAAGGAATATTCAGAACAAGTCAGCTTGCTAGTCTAGTGCATTAGAGCTCCCATTTAACTGGGAAGTCCTGACTTAATAAGGAACGTGAAGAGCAACAGGAAAAGACTCCTGTGTCAACTTTGGACTTCCACGTGTATATGCCATATATGCATCTGTGCCCTGAGCGTATACATGTGAGCCCACACACATACAAACATACATACTTGCACACACAAACACACCCACTGTGCTAGATTCATCTCTTTATAGCTGAGTGATTGCGAACTGTAAACAACTTAGTGAAGTCAGTGGTTCATTGTGGACTTAACAGTATTTTGCTTACAGTTTGACATCACGGCAGGAGAGTTCATGGGGGAACTGACCACAACAGCACATTTAATTACTTGCCACCTAATTCTCTCTCCATTTTATCCATCTGCCCATGGAGTGGTCCCACTATAACTAAGTCTTACATAAATTAGATATTGTCCCACAGTCTTACTCAGCTTACCTTAACTAATAGTTCTTAATAAGTATAACTAAATACTCAATTCTCAGTGAAACTGACATCTGTATCCAAGAGGTAAACATACAAATGCACGCATACACACACACACACACACACACACACACACAAAGATATACACTCATATACAATACATTATCACTATTCTATTAAAATATTCTACAGGAGATATGATTTTTTGTGTAATTCAATGTGGGTTCCCCTTGTAAGATAGACATCTAATGAGAATGTATTATAAATGAAGTAAATTAGAACTTATTTGAAGATCGTTACAGTTATTTTTCTTATTTCTGTAAGACAACACTCATACTCAATCTAAAGGAAAAAGGGAGATTTATTTGATTTACAGTTTAGAGGGAAGATATAATCCATTGCTATGGGAATCACATAGCAGAAGGCTTGGCTGGAGGCAGAAGCTGGTGCTGTCATGGCAAACATCATGGAGGCAGAGAGAACAAGAGAAAAATCTGAAGAGGGACCTGGGGTTTTGATTCAGTGGTTAAAGACTTACATCATCAGCCAAAGAACCTGAATTCAGATCCCGTGTATAAATGCCAGATGGAAATGGCAGTAACTTATAAATCTAGTCATTAAAGGCAGAGTCTAGGAAATTCCAGAGCAAAGCCACAAGGTGGAAGAACAATACGGGACAATCTGATGTCATTCTTGGGCCTCCACAAGCATACACATTCAAGTGATTTTTTTGTATACACACACACACAGTCTCTCTCTCTCTCTCTCTCTCTCTCTCTCTCTCTCTCTCTCTCTCTCTCTCTCACCCTCTCTCTCTCTCTCAAAGAAAAAAAAAAGAAAAGAAAGAAAAACCAAAGAAAACCTATAGAGAAATCAGGGATCAACTAACAAACCTCAAGACTTAGCCTCTTTGATATGTGTTTCTCCATCAAGGCTTTACCTCCTAAAGGTGCTTCGCCTTTCCCAAATATTAACATCGTCTAAGGATTCAAACATGAGCCTATGGGAGACAGCTAATATTCAAACTATCACAGAGACCAAATCAGAAACTCTGGAAAAGGAGTGAAACAATCAGGACTTTAGCAAGCACTCCAAATGATTCTGATTCAGTCTCACGATTCGTAATCTCTCAGCTGTTTTATTCCATATTAATTGCTCCTTTTGGTCACATGTTTATTTCATCACCAATACAAAGTCTGTTGGGGCAGTCTCTCAGTGTACATAGCACCTTTTCAAATGCTAACTCAGATACTTAAACTAATTCTACCCTGTGGCTGGTATTTCTCCACTGAAGCCTACAGGAAGCAAGAACAAAAGACTTACAGTCTGTCAATCATTCAGCCTGGAAACAACTCACTTCGAACAACACTGGCTAGACAGAGCAAATCACATGACCTATCGCACTTAGGAGAAAAAAGGAAATGCAATGGAACCTGACTGAGAAGTGTGTGTATCTGTCATAATCCTTGGTTAATACTTTGACTGTCTTCTCTTTGGTTAGGCCAGTCAACTGAATTACAGGAGGGCAATTTTCATCAGGACTTTTCCTTCTCTGAACTATAAATTTCCATTGTCTGTAATCACGTGGATAAGTTGTCATATACTGTTCAACATTTCTTGTGGTCTTCCTCTTTCTCGAGCTATCTATCATACTAAAATACAATTTTGCAGTTTTGTTTTTTTTTAAATCTTTTTTATTATTATTATTATTTATTCAATTGTGCGTGTGCACGTATGTATGTGTGTGCGCGCGCGCGTATGTGTGTGTGTGTGTGTGTGTGTGTGTGTGTAGAACCACGGACGAATTCGCGAACCACCATGGACGCCTCCACCTCCTTCTGCCCCGGGATTCACAGGCTCCGCCCTACCAGGACCAGAAGCGCAGGCCGCCCCTGCTTCCGCCTGGCGTCTATACGTGGGATCTGGGATCCGAACTCAGGACCTTCCGCCTGCAAGGCAGAGCTTAACCCCTGAACCACCTCTCCAGCCCAGTTTTAGTTTTTGATACAGGCGTCTTTCTGCTGCTTCCTTGTAATTCTTGGCCTTCACAGTAATGAAACTTCACAGTTCCGTTCTGCTTTCTTCTCTTCCATATCCTCTAGACGTCAATGACTCAAGCTAGAAACTCTGTGACGTTGATATTTATGTTACAGAACTCATCCAGTAATGAACACTCTGCCTGGACTTCCTTGGATATTGCCAATGAGCATAGAGCCAAGCAAGTGCTCAAATGGACAGTCAGCATTCTGGGGCAAGCATATGACTGTGTGCCTTGAAATAGCACTAAAGATGCTTCTGTAAATAGTATGGTTAGTGCCTGTCCCATAGAGCATCCCACTTCATGAGGCCTCATTATTATTAGAGTAATAGCATGCTAAACTGTATGTGGACAGATAAAGAGCTGCCAATAAGCAAGATTTGAGTGCTTCAGACTCCATATTATTCAGCTCTATAATATTTTTCTGGAAAACACCCATTATTTTAGACCTCAGTTTATATTTCTGTGTAAAATAGCAAGCTTAATAACTGATTCTCAACATTCATGAATCACTGCTTAAATGGGAATTATGGATGAGCCTACATGTAACCAAATATTACATATATGACACATGTAAAATTACATTGAGGCATAAGTTAATCTAGTGCATCATTATGGAGTTTTAAATGTTTCATTTCTTTTCCGTCTTGCAGATTTTATAAGATGGTACATTTTTATTTTCCTCTTAAAGCTGTTGAAATAATATAATAATATTTTTAAGTGTTCCAGCCAGGAGGAAAAACAAATAAACAACAACAAACCCTCTTCATTACCTTCTCGTGTTTAACAAATCCAAGCAATTTCAAAATCAATTCTCTAGGAATCATCATGAAAACAATCTCATTAATTAGGCCTTAGTATGTCATAGCTACCACTTGTCAGTCCATTATTTCCAGCCTAAATTTCAGAGAGAAGATTAATCCACTGGGTCTTTTAATGAGTTTCTAGAATTACCTGAGATAGAGCTAATTCTCTGAGGTTAAGTAATCCGAACAGTGAATGACCTTCGTCTTCTTCTCACACCCAGGCATAATTAATTCTTCTGTTCCTCACACATAGGCTGCCCTGTGGCGATTCATAGATTTCTGACCTTGCTCCAAACTATATCTCTTTCTCATTAATTAAGGATGCTGTCCACTCAGAGAATGACATTACTCCACATGAAATTGATTAGTATATGCCTATTTTGCAAATTTTCAAAGAAAATAGACTGGAGTAAATTCAAGGTTATAAACATGAAAGAAAATACCTTTACTATCTATAATTGATCATATGCTATGCTTTTCATTAACTTTTTGAATGAATAATTTATTTGTTTGAAACACTTTACTAACCTTTAAGGTTATATTTTATTCACAAACTTAATTTCCAAATCTTCATGTTTCTTTTTAAGTACCTTGATTATGATCTTGTATTTAAAAAAGTAGTCTTAAATTCAGAAGTGTGTTTATATGAAATGGAAATTTATTTTTACATACTTTCACAAGTAGAGAATGGAATTAAACAGCTGGACCTTAAATAGGGATTGTTAAATTAAACTGTCTTGAGAGAAAATTACTTATGTCTGCATGTTGAAACATAGTTTCAAAAATTAAATGAAAAGATTCACAATATAGACAATTTGCAAAGTAGAGATGAAAACAAAAATATTTGTTCCCATTTGAGTGTTTTTCCACTTCCAGTATCAGCAAATTTAGTTATGTGTATTGCTATATAAATGTCATTTAGACCATTTGTAAATGTTTATCTTTGAATATCAAACCTGAAAATTAGACACTTTAATTAAATAGCCTCATAGTTAAAATTTAATAGATATACTCTAATAGATGTTTATATCATAATCAAAATAATTATTTCCATAAATGAATATTTATATTGCTTTTAGCTGTTAAATATTACAACACTGAAATCAAGCTTTTACGTAGTTAATAACTCCTTAGACTTTAATTGATCTGATTAAAAAAATCATCAATGTTTTTATCCTTCTATAGAATCAAATGTACAGGCATTTCAGTAGATTATTTTAGAGTAAGTTTGGTCCACGGAAAATTTGAAAAAAGTAGAGATTCCTTCATACCTCCTGTTGCAACCATGCGAAATGTCCTGCATTAGCCACATGTCCACCCCTCATATATCATCATGAATAAATCTACACTGATTACACTGTTACCCAAAGGCCAGAGTTTTCATCAGGACTTACTCTTCCTGTTGTACATATAGGATTTTAGGTTTATAATGGCATGTACAAGCCAGTGTAGTACCAATTCAAATAGTTCTACTGGCTTCAAAAGCTGTTTTCCTTTTGCTCATTCTTCTCTCATGCTCCTACGTCTAACAATCTCTGTCTTTTTGTGTGCCCATGGTTTTGACTTCTACAAAATGTCATTCAGGTAGAATTGTATAGTATGCAACTTTCTCAGGCTAACTTCAGTCCCTTAGGCATTATGCATTTGTTTATCCATGTCGTTCCCAAATTCACAGCTCTTTTTTTTTTCACTGCTACATATTCCATTGTGGATAGATTACAATTTATTTGCCTACTTCAGACATAATGGTCGTTTACTTCAAGTTTTAGCAACTACTAATGGCTGCAATTTTGTTTTGGTTTTTATGTGACTGTAAATTTTCAGGTAAATATTAATATACACATTTGCCAGAACTTATAATGAATGTTCTGCTTTAGAAGAAAGCACTAAACTGCCTTCCAAGGTCATGCAGTAGCCCCTTGTATTTGACAAGCAGTGAATAAGATCTTTAGCTCCCTATCCTTGCCAGTACATGGTATTATCATTGTTGGGAATTTTTTTCCATTCTAACTGATGCAGTGTTGCTAGATTGCTTTTATTGGTGTTTTTTTTAAGAATGGCTTATACAATGTAGCTCAAAGTGTCTCAGATTGTACAATCTCCTGACACTGTCTCTCTAGTGCTAGAATTAGGAGTGCTTATCACCAGGCCTGTTTCATTCAAACACTTTTAAACATTTACTTATTTATTTTGTGTCTGCATGAGTGGTGCTATGACATGCACATGGAAGGCCTAAGACAATTTTTGGGAATTGGTTCTCTCTTTCTACAATGTATGTCCCAGGAATCAAACTCAGGTCCTAACTCTAACTTAATAGTGAACAACTTTCATCATGAAGCCATCCCATCAATATTGTATCATCATATTAAGTTACATTTCCCTTATATATTTAATGTGGAATATTTTTCCATATGCATTTTACCATATATATTCTTTTGTAAAATATATTTTAAGCTATTGAGCTAGGTTTTAAATAAGGTTTTGTTTTAGGCATCCTTTATATACTTTAGATCAGTGTAATTTATCAAGTATGTATTTTGCAAGTGATTCCTCTTTTTATTCTCTTGGTAGTCTTTCACAAAACATAACTTACCAGTGTAATTCATTCCATTTTATGAATTTCTGTTCCTGTGTACTATTGTTTGTTACTATACCTGAAATTTCATTTCCAAACACAAGGTAATCTAAATTTGTTTTTAGCTATTTTTAAGGAATTTTATGGGGTTTTTGTTTTGTTTTGTAGGTTTTTTGTTTTAAGAATAGGTCGAAGCTTATTTTGAGTTCACTATTGTGAAGACATCGAGATTGGGTCTAGAGTTTTTTTCTACATAGCTGCTTATGGTTCTAGATTCACTTTTTGAAAAGCCTGCCCTTTGTCCAATATCTTGTCTTGTTGATTTGGAAAACATTAATTAAATTTATGAGTCCATTCCACAGGCATCTATTGTATTTCATCATTTCATTTGTCTGTTTCTTAATTGAGGCTGCCATGTTTTGACTAAAGTAAATCTTGAACCTGGGTAAGGTCAGTCAGCCTATTTGGTTCTTCAACAGTTTTACTATCATGTAATCATCCACTTATCCAATAAACTTCAGAATCAGTTCATTGATTTTAAATCCTTCAAAATAATATTCTAGGATTTTAAATGTCATTGAGGTAAATGTATATAGATAAAGCTAGGGATAAATGTGAACTTTCCTGTTTAGAAATTCATAGTCTATTGGCACACAGTTCATAATTTTATTCATTTGTCCATGGGATCTAAAATGATGATATACCTATTAAAATATTAAAATAGATCTTTGGTAAGGAGATAATAAAATAAAAGAGAGATATAAATGGAAGCAAAGAACAACATGTTGAAGGACACTGAAGACTTGGATCACACAATTATAAGTTGACATCAAACTTTAAGTTGGGGGCAGTTTAGTGCCTGGAAATTCCAGACAAAAATTTATTCAGTCTTTCTATGTGCAAATATGCTGCCATATGAGGATACAATGTTTTCCTTTAAGGGACCTCCATCTTGGTTCCTGGGATTGTCACTTCTGATTGAAACCCACTGACATTTCTAAAGTGATCTCCTTTTCTGAAAGTCTTCAATAAATACAAATCACATCAAAAAATAATTCACAGCAAAAAATAACATATTTTTACCAAGCACCTGGACACCTCAGTCCAGCCAAGGTGACACATAAAATTAATCAACATCACCATGTGACTTTTTTTCATGTTAAGTAGGATGTGAGGTTCAACATTTTTTTAATAAGTGAATGTTATTCCTCTATTCAAATAGTAGTTCTATTCTTCACAAGCTTTAACAACCTTCTATAACAAGTCAACTAACATGCAAAAAACATCATATTTACCTAGTAATCCCAGTTATTGTTCTATTTCTCTTTGTATCAAATAAGTATTTTTGAATATATGATAGAAAAGAGAACAAGCATATATTGAGAATAATTTATAAGCATATTATATATTTAGCACCATGAATTAAAAATACTTTTCTTCCATTTCATAATAGGTCAAGATCTTTCTTATTTAGCTTTGTGCAAATATTTATTTCTCACTTTATACAATTTTTTATTGTAAGATTGAAACTTATTTGGGGCTGGAGAGGTGATTGAGGGGTTAAGCCTCTGTCTTGCAGGCGGAGGGTGCTGAGTTCGGATCCTAGACCCCACGTATAGATGCTGGGCGGAAGAGGGGGCAGCCTGAGCTTCTGGTCCTGGTAGGGCGGAGCCTGTGAATCCCGGGGCAGAGTAAACCAGGAGGTGGAGGCGGTCCATGGTGGTTCCCGAATTCGTCCATGGTTCTGCACACACACACATACATACAGACATGTGCACACAAATATACACGCACAATTGAATAAATACTAAATAATAAAAAATAAAAAAGATTAAAACATCAAATAAATTACAAATATAACCCAAATTAGGAAAATACAGAATGGTAAATGAAAAACAAGCCCAGCAAGATCCATAATCGGGAAGGAGGATCACTTATCATATAACCGAGGATAAATAAGGCTTTTGAGAAATTCTCAAATACAGGAGAAAGGGGTAACTAGCACAGTTGTAGCAAGAGCACTGAACAGCAATAGAACTCAGACATTAGCAGAAAAACATTTCCTTTTAAGAGAAAGTGTTTTAAATGTAAATGACATATCTGTATTGAAAAATGCAGATTCAATAACTCACAAGGAAGAGTTATATTTGTAGGAAGCAATCTGAATCTATAACATCAAACAAATTAGGAAAACATTTTCTGTTTTGTTAATATTAAAGTTCAAAACCATTTCTTACACCATAAAAATTCCAAGTAATAACTCTTGTTAGGAAAGTCATATGGTCTAATAATGAAAGGAAACTGGCATAACATCAATCCAAAGATACTTTCTAAATGCTGGAAAGGCTAATATCATAACATAAATTAAGAATGTTTCTTAGAAATCAATGTGTACCATTGAAAATCAGAACTAAATATCACTAGAAGGTCTAAAATCTTGATTGGCATAGTCTATTTAATTCAGTAATTATCTTAAACAAAAGGATGCTATCACAAAAGGAAATTACCTCAAACATACCCACAAAAATATATAATATTCACCAGGAAAAATGTCACCATAACATGAGTTGCTTAAAAAAACTTTGTGTATATGTAAACGTACAATGACTGCAATCAAGACTATAGCAACGTGATTAATCTCCTTAATCAGTATGAATTCCTAAAAATCTAGAAGTAAAAATTCAATGAAACTGCAGAAAATGATCATTATTAACAAATAGCTGATAAAAAAGGAAATAATAGGAATGTATACCATTCTGACAAGTGGGTTTTGAATCCAGTCAGAAAGCTGTTGGTTGTCTCCTTGGTATTCATGCCTCTATTATACTGGTGGTCACCTGTTGCCATAGTGGTTTATATTGCAACTTCCAGATCTCATGCTATTAATGGGGCTTGTGATTATTTCTTTTCCTGTTACTGTAAACTAGAATAAGAACCTAAAAACAGGGAATAAGATAGATCAATAGGGATGACAGCCAATAAATATATAGGTAGTAAAACAGTACATCAAATTGATCTGTGGTAGCTGTTATTATACTCATAGAATTGGAACTTACAGTGGAAACCTTTGGGTCTAAAGCTGGATGAATGAAGGGAAATGTGCATATTAGTGGGGTGGCTTGATGAAAGGTAACTTGATAAACCAGAAAGCCTGAGCCCCCAGAGGAGTAGACAAGCCAGAATGAACTCTGGAGTCCATAGATGCATACAAGCAGAAGGGTGGAATGGAGTGGGAAGGAATAGTGAAAGGAAAGGAGGGGATGGGAGGGAATGGGGAGGGAGGGAAGCTGGGATGAATACCCAATATGCTTGTAAAAGTAGAAAAATTTAAAAAAGGAAATAGTAAATGCTGGCAAGGAAACTATAGAAAACAATCATTATTAACAAATATCTGATTAAAAAAGGAAATAATAAATGACACTAAAGTTTGAAAAGTTGTTCAAATTTCTCAAGCTAAGAGTAAAAGTAATTCGAAAGGAAACTGGACTAGAAACAGACACTCTGAATCATGACTCTGGCATAGCCCCTCCATCTTTCGACACTACATCATGTGATACAAGCAACAGAAGATGTGTGCAAGCTTGCACATTGGTGCCCTTCACTTGGAATCCTTGTGCTACCCTGGGAATTCACTCAGTAACCCTTGATAATATAGGTCTGCATGGAGACAATGACCAGCTTTCCTAGTTCCACACCCTCTCACTCCCAGGTCAAATAAGTAAACCCAAGGAAATGTAGAATTCCCCCGTCACCCTTCACAGTGGTGAGAAATGAATTGTGGTTATTTAAAGCCGCCATATTTATCTGCGGTGCGGGTTTGTCATCTAGCAGTGAATAACTGAGTGATTTGCTGAGATAGCATTTCTAGTAATGGAACAGGTATAAATCCAAAAATTGCAAAGTTCACTTTTGCTATAAGGGTACAGGGAAAAAAATACTCTTAGGTAGTGCTGATGGGACTATAAAGTGGTAAAACTCACAGTTAAAAGTAATTTGGCAATAGTTAGTTATATTTTAAAGGTCTATTTTCTTTACTCAGTGACTGCATTTCTAGGGAGTTAATCTGTAGTATATTTACACAAGTGTAAAATTATGTATATGGAAGTTTATCTGTGTGGTATTTTAAGTAACAGTTGAAGACAAAAATAACTCAAATATTTGCTATTAAGATTGTGGCTAAATATGTAATTATGATCTATAAAACAATAAAAGTAGGAAATCTTTCCATATATTTTTGTGGAATGCACTTGCTGCTATGTTATTAAGAAATAAGTACACAAAATAAATGATGTGAAAAGCATACACCGCATACTGTGCATGAAAAAGAAGAAAATGGAAATTCTTACTATGTTTAGATGTTCATTTTCTGAATTCAAAAAGAAGCAATTGTGTAGGGCTGGGAAGAGGTGGTGGAACATTCCCAGGGGATGGAGCTAAGTCTGAGATTTTTATATTTTAAGGATTATAAATAATCATGCTTCTTATTAAAAATGAAAATCATTCTCTAAAGAAACAAGTTTGAATTAGTTGTTAATACACTTACATAATAAATTCCATGCAAAAACAAAGTAGGTGGTTACCAGTTTGTTGTTGTTACAGGTTTTAACACTATTCATATCCTCCTGTAGAATTTGTCCATTTCAACTTTGATAACCTTAGAAATCAGGCTCTAAAGTGGATCAATTTGAACATCTGAGCTATTGGTGTATTTAAATTATTCATTTAAAATTAGATTATATTCCTTCATGATGATTTCCAATATCTTTTAAAGTAATAAATTGAGAATCTTAGCTATGTGAACAGTGAGGTGTGAAACTTACAGGTGCAAGTTTCCCTGGAATAGAAGTTAGAGGTCTTCAGCTAAAAAGCTTGATCACATGATAGTTCAAGTCTTAGCTTTAATATATATTAATATATATATATATAATTCAAATTAGTAAGTTGACTGATGAACTGAATAAATAGTTCTCTAAAGAAGAATCTTAGCATATCTATCTATCAATAGATAGATCCTTCTATGGAGGTAGGGAGAATAGGAATGCTATGGAGCCAAAGGACAACTTTTATTTCTCTTCTTCCACCATGTGGGCTCCGGGGATCAATCTCAAGTTGTCAGGTTTTCTTAATGAGTCGTCTAACCAATACCACTTCTTAGCATTTTGATAAACTTGTATGCTGACCTCCTTATTATTACGCCAATTTACTTTCCCATTAGCATTGTCTCTGTGGCCCTTTTACCCCTCATGCTTGCTGATATTTGCCATTGCTCCCAATATTGATAATTATGATAACTATTCTCAACTTGATGAGGCCTAGCATCATTTGGGAGACAGTCCTGTAGACAGACACACCTGTGGGAGAATATCTTGCTTACGGGAAGACCAACACCATCATGGTGGCACTGCTCCGTCAGCTGGGATCCTGGACTGTATAAAAAGGAGCAAGTGACCTGAGTGCATTCACTCAACACTCTTTTCTTGGCTATGTGACCAGCTCACTCTCTTGGGGCTGTAACTTCCTTTCCTTGAACCTCAAATGGTAGGTCAAAAAAAATTCATTCTCCCATAAACTTATTTTGTCAAAATATTTTATCAAAGCAACAGAAAAAGTGGCTAAAACACTGCCATTATCCTTACAGTAAGGTGGAATCACCAATCAGCTTTAATCTTCATTTACCTGAGGGCTAAGAATGCTGGACATTCCTTCAAATACTCACTGGGCATTTGTTTTCCTTCTTTTGAAAACTTTACTCAGCTCTTTAGCCCATTTACTGATGAATTTTTTGATGTATAACTTTTGAAGTTACTTACATATTTTATATATATATATATATATATATATATATATACATGTATATATTACCTCTTGCTTGATATTCAAAAAGAAAGAAATTTTACCCATTCTCTAGGCTGTCTCACTACTCTGGTAATTGTTTGCTTTGTTGAACAGAAGTTTTTTGGTTTTTTTTTTTTAAGTTCATGTAATGCTAACTGTCTGTTCTTGGGATCGTTTCCTGTGCAACTGAAGTTTTATTCCTCACAAGCAGTTGTGTACCTGTTTCGTATCAACTCAAAAGCTCCCCTAGGAAACTGAAGCCATGTGCTTCTGAGTCCTATTCCTCACTCCTTTGTGGATTGCTCCTTGGTCACACTTACTAATGAACCTTTTTGCATGAGTACATGTTTCTGGTTTGTGTGAGTACTTGCTTCTGGTTTGGTTTATTGGAAGCCAACTGAAAGCAAGACCTCTCTTTCATCAGGATTCCTTTAATTTATTTAGTAAGCTGGAAAAGGAGATGAGCACTAAGACTAGAAAACAGAAGAATGACATTTTCCCATTACCTCTGGCATGTAAAATTCTTTTAAAGAACATGGACCATTTTTTAGGGTTTTTTACCACTCTAGAGATCCAAGTCTGGTATTCCAAATTTGAAAATGATGGGCAATTCAAGCAATCCTAGGGTCTCTAGGCCCTCTCCCGGTCCAGGGAGGATATACTGCTCCCCAGAAGGAGACATCCAATACCCATCAGGATGGAGCCAAGGGCGGTACAGGAACAGCAAAACTGAAAAAAAAATACAACAAACTATAATTCACAACATCAGAGACCCTACATTAATCACCTGGAACCAGGCCAGCCTAATCTCTCCCCATCCTATAGCTCAGGGAAATTTGAGGAAGAGGGACGGTAACATTGTAAGAGTCTAGATGGGGAGAAGTAACAATACGCAAAATACTCCACACAAGTTAGGGTTGAAGTAACCATAACTTGCATGACCTGCATAATGACCAACATATCATTGAACCCCCAAGGTCTAGCATGGATCACAGGCACTATGATCCTTAGAAGCAAGGGATTAACAGCCGCAATAGTGTTCCTATATTAAAGGGAAACACAAGTAAGGGCTCTAGGCAATGTTACTGAGTCCTTACACCTCATCAGAGAGGAAGATCCAGAGGGAAGTTTGACATGCACACTAAAGGATGCTCCAGGGAGGGGATGGAGGGGGAACGGGGAGAAAGGGGGGGGAGAAGAAAAAAGGGGGAGGGAGCAAGGGGGATTGGAGGAGTAGAGGGAGGGAGGGGGACCAGGACCTATTAAGTTTGTATGAGTGGAGAAAATTAATTAATTAATTTAAAAAGTGCATTATTTCAAATGACCATTCAGATACAGCTATAAAAAGCAAAATGCAAGGGAGAATCCCCAAGGATAAAGGTCCTGAACCATAGAAATAAAAATGGACCCATAAAAATTTAGGCCCTGATATGTAGTCAGCCAAGAACTTAATCCTTTGGCATGTTGAGAATGTTCACACTTACCCAGCATAATTTAATAATTGTCTAAAATGAAGAAATATTGTGAGATCACCAATCCTGAATGTTCCAAAGAATGTTTTTTTAATGTCATTTTGTCTTACTTAGTTTTAGAGCTGTTCTGCCGAGACCTCATGTTCCCCGTTCTCTACTGGGTGTAGTGAAAGCTGAGGAGTAGCGAAGCACTAAGATTTAGTGTCAAGACTGGAGGCAAATGAGCCAACACATTCAGAGCTACAGTACCTCATACAACCCTAAAGCTCCATCCTTGTGCTAGAGACAATAGTTGCACTGGACTTCAGCACCTTTGGGAAAATGAATCCATGTCGATAAACCTTATTAAACTCAGTGGGTCTCTCTCTCTCTCTCTCTCTCTCTCTCTCTCTCTCTCTCTCTTTCTTTCTCTCTCTCTCTCTCTCTCTCTCTCTCTCTCTCTCTCTCTCTCTCTCACACACACACACACACACACAGGCATGAAAGTAGGAAACAGACTGATTGGAAACAAGTAGGATTTCAGTGGGAGAAGGAAGGGAGAATAAGATCAGGTAATATGGTATAAAAATGAATTAAATTCATTTTATGCATGTATAATGCCATAAAGAATAACAAAATATTTAAGAAAGAAGTGTGAAATCTAGAAGGCACTGCTAGTTGTCCATGCATATGGATCTCCTTCCGTTTTCCTTCTTTAATAGAATCACTAAGTTTTAGCTGAAATATGAATTTAACATGGCTATGTGGCTGAAGACCTTCTCAACTTTCTTTCTGAGTAGGCAGGGCTATTACAAATGCCTTGTGAATGGTTCCTGAAGCACAGTCCAGGCTGGCCAAGTCCATACTCTGGGCTTTTAGTCACAACTCGCTACTCTCTGTGATATCAAGCTTTTTCAAGGTCTTGCATGAAAAGCTACATTTTTCAGAAGTGAAAAGTTCATCATAATGAACAGATAGCAAGAACGGTTAGGATCTATACAATCGAAAATTTTCTGGAGAGTAACAAATTTACATGTAAATAAAAGGGGAAAACCATATCTTTTTGCTAATGCTGGCATTTCACTTAGTTAAATTGAAAGTGATAATACTTTGGTTTTTTTATGAAGAGAAAAATACACAGATCAGCATACCTTTCAAAAAATTGTGGTTTGGTTCTTTCCATCATCAGAAAGTAAATTATCCCTTTAATAAGATTTTTCCCAAAAGTTAAAGTTTTCGGTATCATAGAGTGAATAACTCCATCTCCATCACTGCTGACTGTTAACAGTGTGGAGTTTCAGAAGACAGCAAAAATAATGGACTAAGTTGCTTGAAGTCCAGTGGTTGTCAGCTTTAGAATCTACGAACACGTTAGGCATGTAAACCAAGAAGAGCTAGTAGAGGACAACAAAGGTCATGGGATAGGCATTAACCTGGTATGGAAACCCCTACATTGTACAAACTCCTAGACAGTCAACTGTATGTTAATTACCCAGACATCACTTTGCTCATGCTGCTTTATATTCATTTGTCAGATAACAACACACACACACACACACACACACACACACACGCACGCACGCATGCACTCACACGCACACACACACACAGCCTAAAGAAGTCCTCAAATGAATAATGCAAAGAATCTTGGCAGGCAAGCAGGGAAAGTTTGGCCAAGACTATGTTAAAACACTTACAGAAATGTAAGGCTGTCTTGAACCTGTCCTGAAATTCAAAACCTGGCAGAATCAAGCAGGAAGGAAGGAAGTATATGTTTACTTACATATCTATGAGTTTAGTGTTTGCAAATTGACTTGGTTTAACACAAGTTCCTATGTTTTACTATTTCTCTCTTCCACTTCTCTACCTTTCATGTAATTGGAGGAAATGTTCTATATAGTCCTGGAAAAAAAATGACAAAATTTCTTTAGAGTTCATTTTTCTTCTTAGTCATCACACTACTTTTTCTTTCTTTTTTTTTCTGAAGAACTTACTAGATAAAGCACATACGATGATCTAATGTCCCTGCTGATTGGGACAGTGGATAGGGACTCTAAAAAGTCAATAAAAGAATCAAATAGTTATAGGACACCCTTAGTTATAAGACACCAGGAAAGTCCCAGAGAAACCCTGATAAACCTTTTCAAGACACAGGTGAAGCTGCACAAAAATCTGCTTGGTAGGAAGAGAGGAAGAAAGTTGACTAAAAAGAGACATAGAAATAGATCTTAAACAGTTGTCCTGCTTCATCACAAAACAACAGTTTACTTCACAAGTTCTGTTGTTCTGCAAATAAATGAGCTGTGTGAGCCAGAAAGTGACCTGTCCTGTGACATCCTGTAGTTTCTAAGAAAAGAGCAGTAGAGAGACATCATGTACTTAGAGGACAAACAATCTGAAATTTAGCAGCTTATTGCAGAACTAGAGACTGAGATGATAACTCTTGATCCTCACAGGAAAACTTGAAATATTGAAAGTGGATTAATTTCTACATGTACTTTTTTCAAGAAGCTACAATTCTTCTCCATGTAATTTTTCCTTCTGCTTTCCTTTCCTTGACCTGTAGTCTTCACAATCATAATTTTCTTTACTTTTGTTTTTATTCAATCATGTTTGATAGGAATTATATAAACTGTAATCAGTATTTTAACAGTTGTTCTGGACCTTCTCAGAGAAGGTCTGTCAAGTAGAACTTCCTAAGAGGATGGAAAGGTGTTTCTGTATTTTACAATGATCACCAGAATCATGAAACACTAAACACTTCAAATTTGTTCAGTATAGGTTAAAATGATTTTAATTTCAATTTAAAAAGAAACATGGGATAAGTTAGACATTATTATTGCAGGACAATCTAGCACAAAAGATCAGAAAACATGAAATCACAAAGTAAATAAAAGTATGAGCTCCTTTTTTTGCATTGTATGAGGGTGTACATGTGGGAGTCTGTGTGCAGAAGAGGATGGGCCTGTGGGGGCCCATAGATGACTTTAGGGATCATCCTGGATTGTTCTACCTCTTTATTGCTTTGTTCTGGGGTTTCCCAGCTTCACCTTCCACATGTGGAAATGCAGATTGCCACCATTTCCACCCAATATTTTCACATGGGATCTGGGATCTGAACCCAGGTCCTTTTGCTTGCAAAAACCATTACATGCAAACTAAAAAACTGTGTTCGTAGTGCTGAAAAGGGAAGTTTGGGGATTTGTGAGAAGATTCAGTGTTAAAGGCACCTTTGTGCAAACTTAGTCACCTGAGTTCAATCTTAGGATCACATATGGTGCACAGAGAAAAGCTAACTTCACTTACGAAGTTATACTTTGGCCATATGACCTCCATATACATGCCATAGGTCTATGCTATCTCATATTATCTATCTATCTATCTATCTATCTATCTATCTATCTATCTATCTATCTATCTATCTCATAGGGACAATCCTTACTTGCCAGACCAATATGTCTGGCCAACTATACAATAGGATTCCAATTTCCTTAACTATCTCCCTCTATCTTATTCACCTGCCCAGGGATTAGTCTCGCCACCATGGGTTTATCCTTCCTATCGGTCAATATTCTGCAGTTTACTCAGGCTTAACTCAACTACCAAGCATTCTTCACATATATGCCCAGAGCTTCGAATCTTTAACTGTCAAGGTGACACCTGTTTCTATCTATGAAAGCAAAACACTTTCACAGAGAAGTCAGGACATAGAAACAATCTCCTTATGTGTCAATATAAGGTTTTATGAGTTCTTACTAAAAGAAGAGAACCCTGAACAAAGAAAAGTACAACCTTTCATATCTCATGTTACTTCCTCTCACAATCCAGTTTCTTTGTGTTCCATTTATGGTTATTATAAATTTCACATGTGGTGATAAAGTTACATATATGTGCATTAACCATTTCACATAGTGTAGACTAGATGCTGACCTTGTCACTTAGCTTTTGATAAGATTACACCTGCACACTATGTTATGTAGCCTTTTCTTGGTTCTGAATGGCCTTCACCATCTTACTAACACCAGAGAAAAATAATAAAATAATAAAATAACGTAGAGAAATTTGGGCTGTTAGTATCATGAGATAAGGATAGATTGTGATGATATGAAAATAAACTTTTGATTTGACACAATCAAGGAGTCTAAGCAAAAATGTATGTTTGCATGACAGCTACAGAGACCCTTTTAGAATCCAGGGAATCCTTGAGTAACCATGCTAAAACCCAGAAAAGCAGGCCAGAAGAGTAAGATAGCAATATGTACTGGAATACCCCTGTTGCAGTTGGCCTACATTATTGTAGATAAAGTCATAATGTAGCTTAAGGAAACAAGGAGCTTTATTTTTTCTTATAATAGTCCAGTTGTACTTCCTTGTATAGCTTGCAGGAGAGCCAACAACAACAACACCAAGGACTGAGGAAACTGACTACATCATATTCACATAATGGCTGAAAGAGAGAGAGAATCCTCACTTGCCAAACAAATGTCTCTCTCTCTTCTCTCTCTATATATATGTATGTATATATGAATATGCATATATCTGTATATCTCTATATATTTATATATATACATATATGCATATAAAATATACAGAAATAGATAGATAAATGGGTAGATAGATATACAGAGAGAGAGAGAGAGAGCAGTTCTGCTCCCAGAAGATGAGTGAAGAACAGCAAAGAATGGATGTCAGTTTCAACAAACTAGTGCCATGTTGCTCAGTATTTTTTCCATTGGGAAAATAAATATTGGCACATTTGATTTCTTTTGAAAGAACTAAAAACTTTGTCTTCTAACTTAAATCCGGCACTAGTACCCTTTCTTGACTCCCTACATGCACCCTATGTAACTTACTGCAGTGCTTTACTACCAGGTACCTATTATCACCAACTATTATCTATAGATAAAGTCAAAATACATAAGTCTTCAGTAAGTACCCATTCAAGCTTAGTACACTTAACTCCATTCCAAAGTCAGATGTTGTAACAGGCTCTCTCTATGTCCCATTAAGTATCTGTACTTGAGTATTGAATTGAGTGGTAAGTTTAATAGTTGATAAAGTTTTCCAAACAGTTAAAAAGAGAAAGAAGTTGTTATCCATATTTGAAGTTAATTTTATGTAAAGTCATGCAAAAAGAATCATCACAAACTAAATACAAATTTTAGAGAGGGGTAAAAATATTCTATCAAAGGACTTCATTTTACAGCTGAAGAATCTGAGAAGTATAACTGTATCTTACATCGCATGTGGCTAGTGAGTCCTTGGAATGGAGACATGTCTGATCAACTACATGCTCATTTTGCACTTATAATATTGAAAACACATTGATAAGTGCCACAGTGCACATGCATGCTAACATGATGCTTTGTGTGTCAGAGTGTAAGTAAATAAAATTTTCAAAATTCATCCATTTCTTATTAAATTATTTTGAAATATTTTATTTATTTATGTGAAACAGGAGAGAAGGGATGATATTCAGAGGAAATGATGCACATGTGGATGTCAGAGGACAACTTACCAAAGTAACTTCTCTGTTTTTACTGGAAGGGGTTGGGGGACCAAACTCAGGTAGCCAGGATTGCATGTAGGTACATTTACCTGCTGATCTATCTTGCCAGTTCTCTTTTTACTTTTTTTTTTTAAACCTTTTTTTTTTAAATTTTTTATTATTATTATTATTTATTCAACTGTGTGCATGTGCGTGTGTATGTGCGCGTATCTGTGTGTGTGTGTGTGTGTGTGTGTGTGTGTGTGTGTGTGTGTGTGTGTGTGTGTCTGTGTATGTGTAGAACCACGGACGAATTCGCAAACCACCATGGACACCTCCACCTCCTTCTGCCCGGGGATTCACAGGCTCCGCCCTACCAGGACCAGAAACGCAGGCCGCCCCCGCTTCCGCCTGGCGTCTATATGTGGGATCTGGGATCCAAACTCAGGACTTTCTGCCTGCAAGGCGGAGGCTTAACCCCTGAGCCACCTCTCCAGCCCTCTTTTTACTTTTTTATTGTGGCTGCTACAAAAGAAAATTCCAAACGACATTTGTGGCTTGGATTGTACTGATTGGACTGTGTGATCTGGAGTGAAAAATGACTTGATCCAGGGTTCTAGTTGAAATGACAGAAATCAACCTCATTTCCTGTGATCTTCCTCTTCTTAGAAAAAAAAATTGAAGGCAGGTTTAATACCATCTAGGGGCAAAAATATATTTGCTCAGCTAATTTAAAAATTTAAAAAGTAGGAAAGAATAGATCACGAGTAAAAGCCAATGTTTATTTTTAAAGTAAACTAAGCTATTAAAAGAAAAATAACAGGATTGTCCAGCTGTAAATCCTGATGGGCAGAAAATCTGGGCATACAAACTGGGAGTCTCAGCAGCTTCCAACAGAAGGGGATAAGCACAGGAAGTGAGATTGGACTTTGTACACGAAAAGCTCAGAAATGAAACAGAAAAAAAGAAAGGGAAATTTTGGCACAGTCTACATGACAGGCACTCTAACTTTTGCTGCTGCCAGACCTGATGAAATAGAGACCAAAGGGAGGATTCTGGGAAGAAGCACAAGATCGCTTTAAGGAGATAAGGATTTTCCTCCCCACCCCACCCCATGCCCCAGTCTCCTTAGCATGCATCAAGTTGGTTTAGATTTCCTGTGGACTGTAATCCTGGGCAGATGATTGACAGACCCATTGGAATATTTAAGGGAAGGGTGTGTCCTAGAACTCAGATTCCATTGCAGTGCTAGTAGAGAAAGAGAATTGGCTAATTTTTAGCAGATTTGCTAGCTTGATCTTTTCCTGAATATGTTTCTTAATTTTTTAAAGAATATGCTGGCAATTTACATTTTCTGACCTCTTAAAAATACCGTGCCTTTTAATTTGGTGTATTTGTTTAGTTGTCAATAATTATAGTTAGGAAACCACAGTCTAATAAAAGCAGCAAGCAAAGGCCAATTAAGTCAATTTGGTTTTTGTATTGTCAATTAAAATAAGGTTGGCCTTAAAGGACTTGTGAGCTGAAAAATTTGTGAACCGATTGTCAATATTATCCCCAACCATTAAATCTGTTTCATCCCCTCTTACCAGAAGGCTGCCTGAGTATGACTGGCTCAACCAACTGTTCAGGATTATATTTAACAATATTAAACTTCCTGTATTCCTCTGTATTTACATTCATTCAAGAGACTTTACAGTTTGGCATAGTGAAAGTGACCTGTAATTCTAGCACTCTGGAGACAAAGACAAGGAGAATAGGGCAGTTCAAGGCCAGCCTAGACTACACAAAGAAACCTAGTCTCAAACAACAACAACAAAAACAGAACAAGCAAAGGTGGTCCCCGTTTGTGGCACACAGCAGCAGAGGGATCCCCAAGTAGCTGCAAGGCCTTCCTTGTAGCTTTACACACAGCAGTCAGTAGTGTCAGTCAGTCCCAAGCTGACCATCCATCTTTCTGAAGCATTAGAAAGACCTATGCACTTGTTCTGAAACAGAGACAATCTTAGTGTCTGGTGCAGCAGTCAAAAGGAACCAGATTCCTAGATGTACATTCAATGACAACCCCACAGTGATAGTGAGAAGTCATGATTTCATCATGGTTTGTCTCCCAGAGGCTCACATGTTTGGATACTTGGTCCACATGCCATTTTGGAAGGTTACAAAATATTTAAGAAGTTAGGGTCTTCTTGGATAAAGTATGTCATTGGGAGCAGGCCCCAATATTTCATAGCTCAGCTTCTTTCTTCTCTCTCTGCCTCCTTATAGCTGGGTAACATGAGTCAGTACTACAGTGTGAATGTGAGCTGCCCCCCATAGACTCATGTACATATTTATAATACTGAGAGTAATTCAACTTAGGAAATAAAGGGGGAGAACCTTTGTGTCCGAGATCTGACTGGCTACATTCAGTGAGAAGCATCACACTACTGAAATATGCCATTAAATTCTTAGTTGGTGTGAATATTTGAGAATATTTAATAGGTGGTAGGGAACTTCACAGTGGGTGGGGCTGGAGATTTGGTGGCCCAGTCCCCTTTCTTTTTGCTCCCTTTTCTTCTCTCTGCCTCCTGATGGCTCCAGTGACCTGAACCAGCCTCTTGTTTCTGATTCCAACTGTGCCTTCTGCTATACGATTCCTGACGTGATGGCCTAAGTTCCCTCTGGACCCATAAACTGAATAAATCTCCCTTTCTTCCTTATGTTGCATGTGAGCATTATCTCATAAAGAAAGGTACCTGTGGGCTAGAGAGTTGGCTCAAGGGTTAAACCTCTGTTTCACAAGCAAAAGATGCTGAGTTTGTATACCAGATCCCATGTAAAAATGCCAGGATGAAATGGCGGCAGCCTGTACTTCTGGTCCTGGAGTGCAGAGCCTGGCAAACTCCACAGCAAAGCAAATAGGAGGTAGAAACAATCCAGGATTACTCTCTAAGTCACTCTTCAATCTCCATAGGCACACACATGTCTTCTGATACACACGTGCATGTGCACACACACACACACACACACGCACACACACAAATAGACATGCAGACACACACACAAATAGACATGCAGACACACACACAAGCAGACACACACACACACAAAGGTAACTGCAACAGCCAACCTCCTGCTTTTGCCACCATGACATCTATAATGTGCTCCCCGTGAAGTTGAACTCAATCTTTTAGGGAACTATAAGCCAATTAACAAACAAATCCTTTCTCCCTTAAGTTGCTAGGACCAGAGGACTTTATTATAACAACCAAAGAGTAATTAAAACAGGTTTCATTTGGGGGCATGTTTAACTTGGTACTCTTTAATTCAGTTTCATTGTATTGGCAATGGAAGACAAAAGTTAACTTTCATGTTTTCAGTTACCTTGACTTGATTTTGAAGGTTGTATATGTATAACAGAAAACATTGCATCTTCAATAATTTTTAAAATGTTATATATAACGTTTTGTGAGTAGTAAACTTTATATTGTCAAAGAGACATGAAACTCTTCTGAAACTTAATGCTGTAAAGTCAAAATCTTCAAGGCATGCCTAGCAGAGTTCTTTATCCGAAATCATCACAGTGGCTCAAGTTTACCCACAGATAAGAGAAATTCTAGTTTGAAATGGCACGTGTCAATAATGGCATGTTTCCTACTGAATGCAGCCGGTAAAGTTTTTGACAAAAAAGTTCTTACTTTTTTCTTTCCTAAATGAGGAAGTCAGCTGAACTACTCAAACAGCTAAAATATTCTCAATATCATATGATATTGAGAATATGTATATATACATGTATGTATATATATATATAGTCTCAATATAATATCAGCTGTGATATGATATACATCACATATCATATCAGATGTGTAGGATGCTGTCATAATTAATTACAGGTGTCAATGTGATGGTTAAGGATTTGACCTCTGGGAACAATTTTTATAGAGAATTAGTAGTTGAGTTAGACCCAGAGTAAACTTGCAGGAGAATGTCTAGTTCATGGGTAATGCCCAACTCCAACCCTTGGTGGGCAGGAATAGTCTCCAGATAGGAGAAAAAATAGAGTAAACTACTGTTTAAGAAAATTGACATACTTGGCCAGACATGAGGCTTCTCTGTCTCTTTTAACTACCTCACTTAAATCTATATTAAAGAGAGCATGTGTGTGTGTGTGTGTGTGTGTGTGTGTGTGTGTGTGTGCTTGCAAATAGAGGCCAAGGTTGCTGTGGGTTATCTTCTTCAATTGTTGTGTGTGTTTGTGTGTTTTGCATATAGTTAGGTGCACATGTGTGTGGAAACGTGTATAAAAGGACAGTCAAGTGTGTGTGTGCCCAAGGATAATATCCGGAATTACTCTGGATTGCTTGTCTACCTTATTGCTTTGCTCTACAGTTTCTCAGTCTCTGCCTGCCAGAGCTAGAATTATAGGCTGCTACCATTTCTGGGATCTGAATTCAGTTCCTTTTGCTTTCAAGGCAAAGGCTCTACCTCCTGTGCTATCACCCCAGAAATCTCCATCTTATTTTTTTAAACAGTTTCTCTTTTATCTAGCTAGTTACACTGGCTGTTCTGCAAACTCTTGGAATCTTCCAGTCCCACCTCCTCAGTAATGAGATCAATGACACACACTGTGTTCTCAGTTTTGTGTGGTTGATGGGGATCGCATTCATGTCCTCAAATTCACAACAAGAGTTTTCTCAACTGAGCCATCATCTCAATTGGATCTTTGCTTTTAAAATAAACTAAAACATTGCTTTAAAAACAAGATATCTTGGAGTTTCTCTTTCTTCTTTTACAAAGAATGGGCATGAATTTTGAGGGTTTGTACGAGAAAGAAATGTGATAAGTTATAGACTTCTAAAATATTATCTGAAATCCATGACAGCTATCACTAGATAGATACAAGTTTGAGGTTACCCTAGACTATATAATGAGATTCTCTGCCAAATACACAAATTAATAAACAGATGATCTTTCTATGCAAATATATTTTGCAGTATCTGTAATCACAGAGAAGCATTTCCAGTCAGTATCAGCAGTATATTTCTAAGGTTTTAATTGAATGCCTTTATAAATTTCCTATGTTTCAGGTCCTTTCTTCTAAAAAAAAGTATATAAAGATGTTGAAATTCAGAGCAAAATGCTTCCAAGATGGCAAAGTTTCATGATGCTAAACTTGAGGCTTCAAAATGTACCAGAGTCAACCCAAAGGGTCCACCAGCTGCCTTCTGAAACTGTGAATGTTTCTTACAGCTCATTTATCTAGAATTACACACAATTATCTATGTAGCCATCAAGACAGTTCCGTGAGGAAAGGAAGCTGCTAACAATCGTGGAGACCTGACATTGATCCCCAGAAATCCACATGTTAAAAATAAAGAACCAATATCTGAAAGTTGTCTTCAGACAACTGCCACCAATGCTTACTCCCCTCCCTCTGTCTCTAAAGTAAAAATTTAAAAAAAAATCTAAAAAAGAGAAAAAGAACTATCTATGCGTGACAGCAGTGCATTTTATTCCTCAGGAATTTTATTTGTTGGAATCCTCACTCTTTCTAACAAATATAAACTAAATCATGTTCATGCTGTCTGTTTTCAACAAGTCCTTGTTCTGGACTCATTCCCAAGAATCAATAAAAATCAATACACAAATAAAGATTTCAGAGGATATTCTCTGCCTGTGTTCTCACTTCCTCACAAAAGAGACCTATGTGCTTTTAGGGTACAGCACTGTGAGATAGAAAGGTAGGTCAAGCTGCAGAGCATAAGTGTTGTCATTGACTGGGATGCCATCAACACAGCAGTGGGAACCCTGGAACAGCCAGAATCCGCTTTCACTTCCACTACGAAAGGAACAATAGGCCCCCATATGTTGGGGCTTTCAACAGGAGGCACATAAGCTAAATGACCATTCAGAGCAACAGCAGGTAAACCTACCCGTCAGGGTGAAGCTGCTTGCAGCATTTCACTAGCAAAACACATGTTAATATGGCAATGAAATCAGAGACTGACAATTTAAGGCCTGAGAATAAGCTTTTAACTGCAAGCAGAGGTTTGGAAAGGAAGACATTACTCCTTGGAACCAGACAGCTTCCTGAGAATCAGAGCCAATGCTTAACATTTTTATTGCTCACTTTGTTTGGTTTGAGTTTGGCAAGATGGACTTTTCAAGTTAAATTTCACAAATCCTTTTCATCATTTGGAGGAGGAACATTTATGTTTAGAGAGCTAAACCATTCATTTCAAGATATATATCTTCAATTTCCCTTACCTCCTTTTTTTGCACTATCAACACATACAATCATACCTGTCACACCAAATAATGGGGGGGGGGAGACTCTCCAGAGTGTTTTTAATTGTAGAGACACTTGGAGAAAAAAAATCAGTCAATTTTTGGTTTATTTTCACTATACATGTACATTTTCTCAGTTGTTCAGATGGCACACACACTGCTGAGTTTGACTGTTGCGTTTTTATGCATAGGCATCCTTCTCCTGTTCTCCTGCAGCCCCACCTCTCCTCACCCTTCTCCCTCCCGCTGGCCCCTTTGCCCCACCAAATCTACATGTTACACTCATGCCATGTATCTAATGTATATTTAAGTCTAAGTTCCACAGAGATAAAATGCTTAGTATTTGCCTTGTTTCTCACATACTACCCTCTCCTCTTTTCCCTTATCAGTTCCCTTCAGTACCTTTCCTCCCAGCAATAGTCCCTTTCTATTTTCAAGGCGTATGTACATGCATTCACACTCACTTAAATCTAGATTCAAACTATCAAACTGTAAGAGGAAATACGTGACATTTGTCTTTGTGAATCTGGCTTATTTCACTTAGCGTGATGATTCCATTTTCACCCATTTTCCTGAAAACATTGTAGTTTTGTCCTTTACTGCCAAACAAAACTCCACTAATTTAGAACACATGCATATGCATGCATATGTATGTGTTTGTATGTCATGTATATACATACATATATACATATATATATATTTTTGACTCATTGATGTGTTGATGAGCATAAAGGGTGGTCTCATGTCTTGTCTTCTTTAAATAGTTCTGTAATAAACAGATTTGAAAGTATTTCAGTAGAACACTGTCTTAGAGTCCTGCCAAAATAAATCAAGAGTGGTATAAGATCCTGTGGTAGTTCTTTTTATGTTGTTTTGTTGTTTATTTGCTTGTTTGTTTGAGGGAGTGTAAAGGTTACTCTTAACTATTGTGAGAGAACACTCAATCAACTTAAGGGAGAAAGGGAGGTTTATTCAGCTTACTGGTTCCAGAGGAAAGGTACAGACTCTCAAAGCAGAAGTAGTATGGCTGGCTGGCCAAAGCTGGAGGAGGCTAAGTCACCGCAGACATCTTGGAAGCTGAGAGCTGCAAACTGCTTGCTGCAAAGGCAGACTTCTCCTGGAGGTAGGGTGGGACTAATTCACCTCAAGGCCTACCCCTTGTAACTGCCTTCCTCCAGGAAGGCTCCACCTCTCAAGGTGCCCTGACCTTGCCAAACACATGAGACTGTGGGGGACACATTTCAAACCATGACAGGCAGCGTCTTCTAAAGCTCAGAATGATCCTGAGTTCTTACACTTCTGCCCCCATGTCCCATGTACTCACATGAATGGTATGAGCCATACTGCCTATCTAGATCAGATGGTGGCTCTATTTTTAAATTTTTGAAACTCCACCACACTGAGTTACACAGCGGTTACACTTGTTTGTATCCTCACTTGTCTTGAAAATTAAGCTCCAAACGAATTAAAGACCTTAGCAAGAGTCTTAGAATAATGATATGTGTTTAGTAAAACAACCTCAAGATAGGAATGTAAAAAATGATCTACCAAGTGTGCATATGACAAGAGGACAAAATCTGGACCACTTCTTATCTACCTCTTGCATGAAATTCTAAGCTGAATCAGAGCAAGACCAAGACAGAAAGTGAAAGAGAAATGAACAAGCTCAACATTCCTCTTCCCAAGAGTCCCATGTCCTATTTTCAGCAACAAAGGTCCAATCAAAGCAGTGAGTTAATGGGGGAAGTGCCTGTCCGAGGCAACTTGAACACAGCATTGATTTACTGTGGACATTCCAATTCCAGTTGGGCGTGCACACACACACACACACACACACACACACACACACACACACACACACACACAAAGTCCTGAGCCTTTTGAAATGTTCCTGACATACAGCTTAGAAAAGAGTTCTGTGGGGATCCATTTTTCTCTGACAATGTTAGAAACAGGAGAAGCATGAGAATTTCAATAAATAATTTATACTAATTCATAAGCATTACTCACTCGGCACAGTCAAATACAAGTCAGTTGGGGATATCAGTGCTCATTGCCAAGACTACGATTTTACTGTGGTTCCATTATTTAAAACCTTCTCCCACATTCTGATTTTTTTCTTTGCTAATATTTGGAGCAGAAACCAGAGTGTAAAACAATCTAAGGAACCCTGCTAGTCAATATTTGTCTTTTATGCATCACTGCATCTCAGAACATGCTAGTTAAATCCTTGAAGTCAAAAACGTTTTTGTAATTCTCAAAACGTATTATCTTTATTTCATTGGTGTCTGACAGAAAGCTACATCACACCAGTTTTGAGATGGGAGTTTTATAAGAAGCATATGTGTGCTCAAAATAAGACCATGCACCTGTTCATTAGTTTCTAAGAAAAAAGATCATCTCATCAATTTCATACATTTGTATAATCTATTCTCCCTCTATCTATAATCTATTTTCCCTCTATCTTTTATTATCGTCTCCTTCTCTGTGCTGTCTGCTGCCCTTCTATACAACTTTCCTCTCATATTCATGTCCTTTTGTTTTGTTTTATGTCCCTCTGGGTTAAAACCAGGGTCTTTTTTAAAGGTCTACTCAGATTTAGAGACATCGCTTATCCCAGCCGAGCCTTGGATGATAGATGCCAGAAAGTCTCTGGCGTGCTTCTCCTGAATGTATCATTGTGCCTAATCAGATCCCAGGTGAACTCAGAATGATTCAGCGCTGGGCACGTGGCAGGGATAATGTATGGAGTCATTTGCTTGGAGATACAGAGTCAGATTGTTGTCTGGGCACAAATGAGGGCTAGTTCCAGGGACACTCAGCAAAGAAGATGGTTCCTGTTGATCCATCTCAGAGGAAGAAAGCACCCCTCTGGGATGTCAGAAGGAACACTGGTTCCATTTACTCTCTGCAGAAAAATGTGCTCACAAACCTGGTATAGAACAGATTTCCAGCCTGGAAAACCTAAATCAGGCGATTAATTCCACTGACCGCGGTGTACAAGAAGAGGGAGGATGAACAGACAGGCAGCAATAATTTTAAAAGACTCAAATATTAGCCCGCTCTTTTGAGTTCTGGAATCCATGCGTGGAGAAAGAACTTAGGCACCAAGGTTGTCTGATTTCTTCTTTAGGTCTTAGTTTAATTCTCAAACCCAAAATGATGTATGGAAAACCAGCAGAGATAATTTTTCCTGCCTTATGGAGAAAGCTCCAAGGTCAAATTATAGCAGGTCATTGGTCCTTAATGCCTCCCATTTCTATGGAAAATAATGTTTTGATTTCCTTGCTCCTCAATTTCCAAATTTCTGACCCTGATCACAAACAGCTAAAAAAAATGTTCAGCTGAAGAAACTGAGTTAAGTTCTTGTGCCACTAAATTCCTGACACCTTTAATGCAGATGGTACATTTGGCAATTAATTGTGTGTTGCTAAGCACCGCCAAATGTGTTTGGTTGTCATTAAACTTTTGAAATCAAGGCAGCAGCTTTTTCTCTTATTCTTTTATGTATTATGCTTACCATTACCAAAGAACAGTACTAATTGCTTATTGATATTGAATTGCCTTCATCATTTCTTTCCAATTCTTGCCAGAAGTAAATTTTCCTTTCACATTTATTCTTTTTTTTATAATTTATTTATTTATGCCCACTCATACAAACGTAATAGGTACACCGATCCCCTTCCTCCATCCACCCCTCCCTGGACCCCCTTGTTCCCTCCCCCTTTCCCATTTCTTTCCCCCACTCCCTATCTCCCAGTGCCTCCTCCCCCATCCCTGGAGCATCCTTTAATGTGTATGTCAGACTTTCCTCTGGGTCCTCCTCTCTGATGAGGTGTAAGGACTCAGTGGTATTTCCTAGAACTCTTTCTTGTGTTCCCCTTAAGTATAGGAACACTGTTGTAGCTGTTAATCCCTAGCTTCTAAGGATCCTAGTGCCTTTAGTCCATGCTAGACTTTGAGGAGTCAATAATGTGTTGGTCATTGCGCAGGTCATGCAAATTCCTATTATGATTGCTTCGGCCCTAACTTGTGCTCTTACAGTCTTACTGCCCCCTCTTCTGCAAATTTGTCTCTCATTCTTTGGTCAGATTTTTTTTTTTTTTGAGATTTCAACAAAAAAAATCTGAATGAAATCCTGTCTCATCTTCAGTTCTTTTCTTTATTTTGCAACTAGAAACAAATTCTGTCATCACCACACCATTCAAATTGTTTTTGTATAGGTAGCTGCTAATCTTATATCTCTTCAGTCAGACTACTTACTCTCAGATGATAGAAACTATCTTGATGCTTATTCTTTCTGGAATGTTTCTTTCTTTTTGGAAACATGCTATCACTTCCATCTGATTTTTCTCCAGATTTTCCATGCAAGCATCATAAAATTTTTGCTGCTGATTTCCATTTCTTATCTAGATTTTTTTGTCTTCTGTCTCAGTCTTTTTGTTTTTATATTCTTAGTCATTGTGAGAATATCATTCTCCTCTCCTGAGTTTTAGAAAGATCCCCTACTGGTGATTACCTGTGTAATCGTGCTTCTTTCAAGTTTAACATGTCTAAAATTTAATTCTCTAAACTTTATTCCTCCTTAGCTTCCACTGAGAGTTTTGTGTGGATTCTTCTCTTACTCTCCCTTCTGGCCCCACAGAGCTTGCATGTGTGTCGTATCTGCCACATGCTTCTCCCAGGACTCCATCATCCTTTGCTTTCAAGTGAGAGTGTCAGAAAAGCTTCTCAGCTTAGGTAATTGCTACACTTCTTATTGCTGCCCACCTGGGCTGCTTTCAAAGCTATGCCTGCTGTATTTATAATCAGTACAGAAAAGACAATTCCTAAGCACCATTCACACAGCTGACATTATCAAATTTTACTTTTTGGCAAATTTCAGTTGACAGGAAAAGCACTTTGCTTTAACAAAGTCAGAATATTAAAATAATTTTCTGATGGATGTAAAGAATGACAATTGTTAAAGGAGTATTCTTTTTCTTTTGTCAGTAGGTGCCCAATACAACAGCTAGAGGTGATTGAAGTTAACATTATAGAACATAGACCACATCTTGGTATTTCTCCGGTTAGGATTTTTTCCTGTGGTGTTATTTGTAGAATGAAGTTTAAACTCTTTTGCAAGTTATAAAAGGCCCTAGACCCTCTGGGTCAACCTTACAAATTAAAAATACTGTGTGTTGTTGCTTGTTATACAGAGTGATAATGCCATAATTTCTATTATATCACCTAATGGAATCTCTCCATCTTTCCCCTCCTCCATACTTATTTATTAAAATATAAAGCAAAATTTGTCTTTCTTGCAAGATGTCCCTAAATGTAACTGAATAACTTCTTTACCTGTGAATATTATTAACATTACAATAAGTACACAATCCTCCAAAATTCTTGTGTTAGGTTGACTTTCTATGTAATCACATGAAATTGCCACAAAAATAGTTGCCTGCTGACAATTTCATGTAGTTCCCATGTTTTTTCATTTTCATATGAAAATGTCTTAAACTTTTACGTATGTTAATTTTTTCTAAGATTACACCCTTATGTTTCTTTCAATTTCCTTTTGCTTTGTTGATGAAGTCTGTTTGAAAAAAAGAGAATATAGACATTCCTATTTTCAGCCCACTTTGAGTCTGACCAAACCCAATAAATAATACGTACCAAGAATACTGTAGGCCAGTGACCTCAAGCCAAGGTTTTCTTATGTTATAAACAAGAAAGTCACTGTCAGCATCATGATCCAAACCTTGTACTGAATAAAGTGGTGAAGAGAGAGGGAGTGTATGTGCAGGCTGACAGGATGTGATGCAGGCTGAGAAATTATGGGGCACAGGCTGAGAAAGAGAGTGTGGCACAGACTGAGAGAAAGTATGGCACAGGCTGAGAAGGCTTGTGGCATAGGTCTTACACAATATGTGACACAAGGCCAAGAGGGCATTGGGCATAGGCTGCCTTCATTTTTGTATTTGTTGATGCTGCACAGTGCTTGAAAACATGGGACCTTTCATCACGAAGTGATGGCAGAAGATTGCTAGTATATCAAAAACTGTGAAATTACACTTGGCAGTCACAGGAAAGAAAAGCTCTGCGTGGAACATCATCCTTTTTGTTTTTCTTCTTCTTTAAAATTTATCGATTTATTTATTTATTTATTTAGTGTGTATGTGTTTGTGTGTGGGGGGGTGTGTATCGAGGGAATTGTTTCATTGCAGAAGACCGTGACTTCGGGAATCACTCTGGATTGTTTCTACCTCCTTTTCGCTTTGCTCTGGGATTTCCCAGGCTCTGCCCACCAGGACTGGAAGTGCAGGCCACCTCCATTTTCAACTGGCTTTTTTACATGGGACTTGGGGTCCAAACTGAAAATCTTTCTGCTTCTGAGGCAGAGTCTTAACCCCTGAGTCATCTCTACAGAAATCCCCACCTCCTTTTTTTCCTTTTGTACACTGTCTCTTTTTTCCTGCTTTTCTGTCAGTTCTTATTGTTTTGTGCTTTCTCATTTTATTTTATTTTTGTTATATCCTGGAAGCTTAGAGAAACGGGATCCTTGTTTTTGTTTTGTTTTTTTTTCTTCAGATTCTTTGTGGAAACAAGAGCTCCAGAAATAGTTTGGAGAATAAAATTTTGTCCTTCACAGTTAATCTCAGGAGGTGTTGCTGGTATTTCCTCCATGATGTTTAAGTGCAGTGGAGATGTAGTATTATCACAGTAGCCATTTCCTATTTGAAGTCTAGGCTATATCACAGCTGTGCTCAATTAAGCCTTCTTTAAAATCAGAATAGGAAAAAGGAAACTGCATTTCCCAGTCTATTCTCCATGATTCTTTGAAGAAAATAACTAACTAAATAAACAATCCGAACACCTTCTATTGACTCCTTCCCTTAATGCTTTTCAAATTAACAATGTGTTAAAGTATGTTTTCTATGTAATAGAATACATACTTCTGACTAAACAACATAGTTCCAATGATATCCTAGACTTGCTAAAATTACTGAACTTCACTACTATCAAACTAAGCCATTTTTATCTCATCATTAAAAAATTTTTTATTTTGCAAATACAATAGTATCATAGGCAATGTATACATAGTACATTCTTTCTCAGAAAAGGAAACTCATGAGAAACCCAAATAGTAACATTCATTCTCAACTTAGGGTTAGGAAATTATCAATATTGAGTTGTCTACATTTCTTTGCTATTGTTTTGTCTCTGTTCCTTCCTCATACTGTGTCTAATATTTAATTGATTAAATCTTTCTGAAATATGATATGACAACGTCCTTGCCCTTACCCATGTGATAACCAGTGACCAATATGCTAATTGTGAGTGTTAAATGGACATCAAAACTTTCTACAGAGCTCGAGTGTTGTGTAGAACCTCCCTTTCACCCAAGAGTTTTTGCATCTTTGGACCTAGAGAAACAGGTATCTTTATATCTAAAATGAATCCAAGGGATCTTATATAGGAAAGTCAGACAGATAATCTCTAAACCACAGAAGAAGGTTCTAACCCTTCAGCATGACATTTGAGACTTTTCAAAGTTGGGCTTTGAACTTAGGAAATCGATAAAACACATTTTCAGGACCATGTTCTTCTGTACAGAATTTCACTGTACACTGAGTGCTCCTTATGACTTAGAAAATGTTTCCCCTTTAGTGTCATGATAATATGGACATTATGTCCTCTGATTCTTCCTCGTTCATTGTTTCAGTCTCTTTTGCATGCTTTCCTTTTATTTCTGAAATACTACTTTTCCCCAGGTCCTTTGTGAAGCCGCATCTAGATTCTGTGTGTGTGTGTGTGTGTGTGTGTGTGTGTGTGTGTGTTTCTCTGATCACATGTCATTCTTTCTTGGTGGTTATGTTGTAGTTACAAGCATGGATTCCAAGGCCAGGTTGCCTAGGTTCAATCTTAACTCTGCTCTTCTCTCAGTCTTGTCTCCTTGTACCTTTATTTGCTCACCTATAGCACAGGAATAAGAAATAACAAAAGTATAAATTGTCACATAAATATTTGGAATTCACATGCATAAAACCTCAGTACATAGTAAGTTCTAAATAATCATTTACTGGCCTTTTTGACTAAGGGTTTGTTATTAACCAATCAATTCCATTAGCCTAGGGTTCTCTTTCAGATTTTGTATTTTTTTTGCCTCAAAATACCTCCTTGGCATTTCCACTCAGAAGTGAGAGAACTCCAAAGATTTATCATTTCTAAAATAGAATTTTTGTTTTCATCTTATCACATTCTACTCTTCTGTCTGTGTCTTTAGCTCAGTAAGAGCAACAACAATCTGTGTGCTTAAGATGAAATTGAATGTCAAGCCTGACAAGCTTCTTTTGCTTTCGCTGATATCCATCATCAACTCTTGCTGATTCTAGCAAGGTTGCTATTTGACTACACCTGTACAGACTGTTATTTCCCACCTCACCTTGGCTTGCCAACTCAAAATCTAACTCGATATCTGTGACTTTCAACTACTGCTCCACTTGCCTTCTCTACTCAACAATTTGACTACATTGACCATTGTAAATGACATTGATGTGACCCTGAAGACTTCCAATACTTCCCACTGTCTCTGGAATGAATTATAATGTTCTTCTAGGTCTTCAGAATGTCATTATTTATAACTTAAAATCTTAATTATCTTTCTGTCTCAAGTAACTATCACATTGTCTGCTACATGGAAAATATCTAATAAACATATTATATATAAAGAAAGCAAAGGAAGAAGAAAAATATAAGCCCAAACATCTCCTTCAAATGTCTGTTATTTCATTCACATCAAAACTTGATTTGTTCCATGTCAATACTGATAACTTTTATTATTGCTTCTGAAACATGTAATAGCTATAAAATTCTACATTTAATACAAATACAACATGTTTCCATTTGTTGGTATAACATTTTTGATGGGATTCTTTTTAGAATAGTAGGGATTCTAAATCCTGTAAGTCTTGTCCTTCATGGTTATTCATCCGTAACATTTCCTGATTGTGGGTAACCACAACATTCTTTGCCATTAATCTGAGCATCTTATGAGATTTCCAATCCTCCCTGAATTTTTTGGTTTCTAGTCCCATTAGTAAGCAAAGTCTGGATCTTATTGAATCTAATGCCAAAAAGGCAAGTACCTTATTTTAACTAGAAATGGATCAAAATAAATGAAATAAATACAAAGGAAAAGGAGATTATTTAAGTTTCCATGGAAGATCAAGGTTTATAAAATATGTAATAGAGAAGTTGGAAGATCATCAACTGAACATCAAGTCCAAACTACTTATGCAAAAAACATACAAAAAGCTTCTTATGCAGAGAGCTTATGGAACTAGACACAAATCACCAAGCTATTTTGCTGGATTTGGTTGTTTTGTTCAATCCTGAGCATTTCATGCTCACTCAGGTAGCTTGGGAGAATTTTCCCATAAGCTTCAGAGAACTATAAATCCCTTCCCATCTAGGCCAGTGATTGATTAAGGAAGATGCACAGATAAAACTAGCTGTGAAAGCATTGAAGAAAACACTCCTGTGATATCATTCTTCATATAGTCTGTCTGCTTTTAAGAATTTCTCAGTCTTGAGGTCAATATGTACTTTCTTGGATAAGATAGATGTGAGGTGTGTTATTTAGCAGGTAAGAGAGTAGAGAAAAACAGAAGTGTGGCAGCAAAGAAATATTTAAGCAACTGTAACAGTTGGAGAAATATACAGATTCAGCATATAAAATGTTGTCCATCCTTAGTTATCTTTGCAGCACTGATTGCTTTCGCCTCCAAGGAATACTAAAGGGAAGTTGACTGAGTTTTTATTGATTAAAAGAAATACACTCCAATTATTGCTTTCCTTGTCTGCTAAAATTCTCTCAAGATCATACTTGTCAACCTGAGTTTTATTCAGATGCCTGCCTGCCTAACTTGTGTCTTGGCATTGCAAAAATTCATTTCCAGCCTTTCTCTGATCAGGTCCATTCATTGTTTTGTTGCCATATTCATTTTCAATCAGGAGGAATCATAATAGTAGATGACACATTGGTCCCAATAATCCATAATTTTCTAATATGCATGATTGTTGTATAAAACTGATATTATAGGTTATTGTCATGGCATTAACCACTTTGGAAGTTAATAGTTCATTGCTTCACCAGCAAGGCTGTTATCCTACCTTTTAAGTTTCCTTATCTCTCAGTATTTATTCCTAACTTAAAAAATTCTCCAACTAGTTTCCAAATGCAAGCATTCCTGAACATATCTCATTCTGTTGCCTGAAAATTTTTCATCCTTGTCTGGTTTTGAAGACACTATCAAAACATCAAAGAATAACTTGAGTTTATATTTATAAAATGTTCTTAGTCTTTTGGAATGTAGAATCACCATTTCTTTGCATTCAAAGCCATCTCCATCTCTTACAGACATATTCAGATTAGATATTATACTAATAAAATCAATTGGTAATACTCTTTTTCTTCTCCTTTGAAGTAAATATTGAGCCAAGTGCAGAAAGGTGTTTTCTTGTTCTATAGGCAGGATTCCTTGGGAGCTAGTTTATAATCAAATATGGTCTTGGTGATATGAGATTGGGGCGGGCGTAAGGATATAAGCTAGTTTAATGCTATCACATCAACCAGCCAGAATATTTTCGACAGTAAGTCATAGGGGAAATCTTCTCCTTAGTACCCTGACTTTGAACAGAATTTCAAGGCTTTCACTCTCTGGACTGTTTTGCCCCTGTTCTTAGAGATGGCCAATTTCTTCTACCATGTTGCACTTCTAGTCACCTTGCAATTTGGTGTTAATAACCTAAGAGCCAAGTTTTTCCAAAAGATTTTATAGATTTATATATTATGTTTATTTTAAAGATCAAATAGGTCTTTAATTTCCTATTTATGAACCTGTCTATCAGAGCTCTCGTTCATACACCCCTGCCTTTATCACGTTTGTTCACTTTCGAGGATGATCTTAGCCTTTTGTTTTTTTATAAGGCATCTGTTTAGATATAATCTATCCTTGAAGAACCTCTGCAAAATCTAGAATTCTCATCATTCTCAATGGTGGGCACTATATTTTTAAGATGGGAACTAAGGAAGGTTCTCACCTTCTAATGTCATTATATTGCATTGTATTAGAAATACTAATTAGTATAACAAGATGAGAAAATAGAAAAGATCAGATTGGAAAGGAATAAATGAGCTATTTTTTACTGCAGGAAAAAATTTAACTAATGTTCCTGGACTTAGTAAGACTTATGTCAAGGTACTGATTACTTTTTTTTATGTCATCAGTGAATGACTAGAATTAGAAACTATAAATTTTACCACTTATGATAACAATAAGAATATAATCCTTTACTGGTAGAGAAATATGAATTTTGATGTGAGATATCAAAGAATCTGTAGATTAATATAGAGATATTCTCTGTACAGAAGAGACGGCATTAATTCTTTCCAACTTTATCTGTAGTCAGTCAATCTGAATGAAAATCTCTAAGATGTCTTTTGCATGATAATGACAGATTGATTCTACAGTTTACATGCAAGGGAAAAATTCTCAGAAGCTAAACTTAATACTGAAAAAGAAGGAATAGAAGAGAAAGAACAGGAGGAAGAGGAGGGGAAGGAGGTAGACGAGAAATATGAGGAAGAAAAGGAGTTAGAGGAGAAGGAGGAAGAAGCACAAGAGGAGGAGGAGAAAACGGCAATGAAATCAAGGACTTGGTGATAGGAGAACAGAGATCCACATATTTCAAGACTTCTGTTGGTAGCAACTGGGACACAGCTATCTGTTGTCATTTTCCTTAAAATTTTAGGGGTCCCGATTCGGGTGAGCAAAAATCTTTAGCTTCAATACAGAAAGCTGTTTCAGAGAAAGTCAGTGTGAAATAAAGCTGAGTTTGTTTAAAGTTTAAATGGATTTCATATAGATTTCAATCACAAGGATAAAAAGAAAGAAGGAATTGCTTGGAAAAAGTGGAGACCTCCCCAGGCACAAGTGTGAGGAGTGCTAAACTTTATCTACACAGTATCATATACAACTTTGAAGCTCTTATGTTTAAAGGAGTGTGAAAGAATTTAAATGAGGTCACAGGTGGTTCCTGAAGAGCACCTGACAGAATGACAGTTGATGAGGATCAGCTGCAGGTCACAGGTGTGCAGAAACGTAAAATGCCTTTACCATAAGCACAGTTTATAGTCTTGCTTGCCAGTCTCAAGAGATATCCAGGAAAAGGAATGTGGCCTAACAGAGGTCAAATTCATTAAGACCCTAAACCTAGGTCACTGTTATTCTAGCACAAGACATCTACTTATGAAGGGACTATTGTCTCTATATTGGAAACTTTCAGTGAAAGTGTGATCATTAGGCTGGAAATCATTTTTATAAAAATTTTATTTTTATTAACAAATTTTGTACTTTGACAACTTTATAATCTATTACATTCTGATTCTTTTATCTTTCTCACACCCCTGCCGGACCACTTCATGCTGGAATTCTTGTTTAACACCTGGCAAGAAAGAAGTATCAATCAGATCCTGGGGTGAGGGCCTCCTTTATCTTCCCAGGTCTCTACAATTTGCTCTGTCTTTCTATGCTGCCTTATGTACTTTATATACCTTTCCAAAGCATAATCATCATATCAGTGTGGCATTTGAAAAAAAGACAAATATATCAAGAAAACAGATAGAAATCCTAGAAGCAGCCAAATAAAAATAACTGATTTTAGACAAAGTAGCAAAGGCAAGTCAGTGTGCAAAAGAGAGTAGGAACTCCATAGGCAGAAGGATGAATCAAAACAGAAATCTCAAATCATTCATAGGAGTAACCTAAACTAATATTGGTTTTGAAAAAGAATAATAAATAATGGTGTAGTTCATAAATTTGGTTTCCTTAAAATTAAACATTTGCTTACTATACAATATACTATTGAAAGAACAAAAATAAGATAAACACTTGAAGAAAAAATACTTATAAAATTCCTCTCAGATGAAAACCCTTCATCCTAGGGGCCTGGGAAATGGTAAGGCTTATGGTCGCCAAATGCTCACAAGACAGAAGAAAAAGAACCAGCTTCCAAAAGTTGTGCTTAGATGTCTACCTGCATACTAAGGATCACAATTCTCTCTCTCTCTCTTTCTCTCTCTCTCTTATAAATAAGTAAATAAATAACATACTATAACATTAAAAACTCTCTGCTACAACAGAGAAATATAACCCCCTGAATGGGTGGGTAAAAGATTCGGGCATGGAAAACAAACATATGAAAAGATGCTCCTATTATAGGTTATTAGTATGTAGATAACCCATTAAAATGGCACTGTACTATTGGAAAGATTAAAGGCTACAATATGGCATTCATTACTGCTGGATGCAAGTTCGAAAGCATCAAGATACAGCAATTTTTGAAAACAACTTGGCAGTTGACTACAAAGCTTGCCTGATTTTTGAGATATGCATGAGTCCCACTAGCAGGTATTTAAATTTGAAAATATGTGTGTGTGTGTGTGTGTGTGTGTGTGTGTGTGTGTGTGTGTGTGTGTGTTCACAGCAGTTTCATTAATAGTTTCCAAGACTGGGGTTGTGAAGATGGCTCAGTGGATAGAGTGCTTATTTTTTAAACCTCAGGACTAGAGTTCAGTCCCCAGAATCCACACAAAAGCCGGGCTACCTTGGCAGCTTCCAGTAACTTCATCATTCAGGAAGCAAAGTCAAGGAATTCCCAGTTAATCTAGTTTTAGTTGAGATGCTCTGCCTTAAAAGAAGCAGAGAATGATTGAAGACACCCAGTGTCAACTTTGAACCTCCACATATACATACATGAACATGACTGTGCACCTGCACACATGCATGCAACCACAAATCTGTGAGCACATGTATATACACACTCCACACACAAATGTTAAAAATAGCAATCATTGCCAACACTGGAAGCAACTAGTTTTTCTTCAATTAGTTGAAATTAAATGATTGCATACAATTAAATATTATTTATCAATAAAAAAAACTACTTCAACCACACTAGGATGAACCCAAAATAAATAATGGTAAATGTAAGAAAATAGCCTGAAGAAAAGCTATACATCATATGATTCCAAATTTCATGACATTCTGAGAAAGACAAATCTACAGAGACAGCATAAAGGTGAGTGGGTTTCATCAAGAGAAGACAAGGGAAAATTAAATACATGACTTAGAATTTATGTGAAGAAAAATTATTCTACATAATATTCTGATGGCAGATATCTGTCATTATGCCTTTCTCAAAGTCCAAAGGAATTTAGAGTGTAAAGAGTAAGCTGTAATATGTGAAAACATTTGAAAATCACTTAGGAGTTTTAGGGGCTCCAAGGAGGCCTGTGGTCTGCAAAAAGAGAATCTAACTGTATAAAAAATACTTAGAATGATCTCATTGAAAAATGTGAGCAAAATGGTGTTGACTTCAGTTTTGATTAGAAGCTGCATAATTATTTATATATATAAAATATGTGTGTGTATATGTAAAATGTTGGCTGTAAGTATTCTGGTCTCAATGATACAGTTGATTCCTGTGGGGATATGGATGAATGACACTGAGCAATTAAGTAAGGGGGAAGCAGATAGTGGGTACCAGGCTTTTCCCTATTGAAGTGAGAGGTTACAGATAAGCCAGCGGAGGAACTGAGAATTATCAATTAAGAGTAAAGAAGTACAATCAATATCACCCCCATAATGACTTCATACTGAACTTAAAATAGATATAATGGATGCACATAGTAATATTTATAAATACACTCACAGACATAGCATAAAGATGATATTCTTGTATTAAGAAAAAAGCCTAGAAAAAATGATAACTCAAAACAGCATGCCTAATACAAAGAATTCATTCAGAAACAATCCACAGATATTTTTTGGAAAAAGGACTGATTCTAGGAGACAGAAATTATTTAAGCATATACTTTCTTAGTGTGCTTAAAAGTAAGCTTTGAAATCAGCCAACAATATGGAGGAAATAGATCAGAGGGACCCACTCACCAACTTCTGCTTTCAGAGCTCCCAGTGACCAAATCCAGAATAACTTGACCACAATGTAATGGAAGGTAACCTTCATTCTGAAATAAATATCCATGATTCTCTAGTGATATAAAGAAATGTTTGAGTAAATAAGTAAATGAAAAATACATTAGTTTTCCACACTGAATTCCAAATTTAGGTAGACACTCTGTCCTCAGAGAGCAGAAATATTACCCTCTATCCCTGTGTGGCTGCTTAGAAACTTCCTTCTAAGCAGTGTAGGAAGGCAGAAAAAAAAAAAATAAAAAGTTCAGGATGAAAAGACCTGGCAGACACTGCCTCATCCAGGCAGTTAAGATGAACAGCAGCAGAAACAGAGGCTATGTTAATGATATGCATTCTGGTATGATGCGAGGGAAGTGGCATTGATTTTTGCACAAATCACATGACCATACTCTAATAATCGTGAGGAAATACTAGGCAGCTACCAACTGAAGGACAATTTACAAAACACCCGAGAGACACTCCTCAAATTATCAAGGTCATAAAAGCACAGGTAATTTTTTTTCAATCTTTAATTTCTTTTTTTATACATTTTTATTATTATTTCCGCTCAAACAAACGTAATAGGTACACCAGTTCCCTCCCTCTCTCCTCTTCCCCCCGAACCCCTTGCTCCCCCTTCCCTCACCCCTCTCTCCCCATCCCCCAATGCCTCTCCCCAATCCCCGGAGAATCCTTCAATGTATGCCAGACTCTCCTCTGGGCCCTCCTCTCCGATGACATACAAGGACCCAGTGGCATTTCCCTGAACCCTTTCCTTTTTTCCCCTTAAGCATAGAAACACTACTGTGGCTGTCAATCCCTTGCCTCCAAGGATCTTGGTGCCTTTAGCAGATGCTAGACTTTGTGAGGTCAACAGTGTGTTGGACATTGCGCAGGGCATGCAAAGTCCAATTATGATTGCTTCAGCCCTAACTTGTGTGGAGTATCTTGCAAATCATTGCTCCTCCCATCCTTTTGCTCTTACAATCTCACCGCTCCCTCTTCCGCAAATGTCCCTGAGCTTCAGGATGGGGAGAGATTAAGCTGGCCTAGTTCTAGGTGGTTGATATAGAGTCTCTGAAGTTCTGGATTGTGGTTTGTTGATTTTCTTTTGCAGTTTTGCTGCTCCTTCAATGCCCTTCACTCCATCCTGATGGGCATTGTATGTCACCCCCTGGCCAGAGACAAAAAGCTGTTAAACTGGAGTCTTGTTATAAGAGCACATTAAAGGGTAGATGTAATAAAAGTAGGAAACCTCAGTGAGGGAGGGGTCAATCACCCTTGCAAAATGGTTACTTTTTGCCAGACTATATGCCCTCCCCTTCTGGTGAGATCATACCCCCTCAGTTGTAAATGATCAGGAACGAACATCTGTGAACTTAACCAGGTGTCACATTACTTACTTGCAGTCCTTGATGGAGGCCTATTTTTTCTGCTGTAATATGGTCCCCTCTCTCCTTGTTTCTGTTGTGGTCCTCCAATCCCATAATTTGAGAAAGTGATTGAACCACAGGAAGTCAAGGAGAAATGACAAAGAGAAAGTGGTGCTGTCTTAAAGGAAATCCTGGCCTGGAGGGAGCACATCAACTAAAAACCAACAATAATCCTCAAACACCATGAATAGTAGCTTGTTTAAATATACAATAGAGATTCACTGATTGCAACAAATGCACCATATTAATGTAAGATGCTGGTATCACAAGTAGAAAAAACAATCATGAGGAAGAAATTTTACTGAAAACAAGAAAACATATCACCATATGATTATTGATGAACTATCTGAGCAAAGATAATTTTAAAGTGATAATATTGGATTAGGATCCTAAAGTACAGTAAATATTCTTGATTCCAAAGTTATGTAACATAATGAGCAATAAGAGAAATGGGAAGTTATCATTAGAACACAAAAATAATAATTGCCATAGCCATGAGCCATTCTAAGGTGACAACAGTAAATACTATATATCAACAGATATAAATTAAAGAAGTATATTTGCAGAAGTATATTTGGCTCCCAAAACATCATTGTCAACTAAATATTTATATAAAGCCAGGAGAAGCACTTTTCTGTGGAGAAACTCCAAACATTGTGACTTGGTGATCTGGGGAGAAAAAATACAGTTTTTGTAATATTGCCAATAACAATGCCTTCCCACAATGTACTCAAAAGAGACTAATTCTTCAGAAAAAAAAAAAGTCATAAGGTCACAAAAGGAAGGACAGAGTGGCAAGACGCTACTGATTACAGAAGACCAAAGGCATAGAAACCATTTTGCATTAGGTCCTGGGACAGAAAAAGAACACTATTGAAAAAATAATGGAATATGAAAAAGATCCATAATTTCATTATAACATTATTGATTTGTTAGTTTGGTGTTTGCACTATGGTTTTACAATATATTAACATTAGTGAAGCTTGAAGAGGAAATGCAGGAACACTGTGCTATTTTTATAGTTCTACAATTCTAAAATTATCTCAAAATAAAAAGTTAAGATAGTGCAAAATGAAGGAAAGTCCTATTTCCAAAATTCCTTACCCAAGAAAAATTTGCCTGCTTCATTTGGGACTTTTATTTGGAGCAGTGCTTTCTTCTGCTAAGTGCTAAAGTTTAGTTAAGAACCACCAAGCTCTTAATCAACTGACAACGTAGTGTTTTCCCTCTTTAAAGAATGTAGTGACTCCTTCAAGCTATGTCTAGTTCCCTCATTTTAAAACAACATGACTCTTGTTCTAATCTGTTCCCAAATACCTTCAGTTCAGGAAGGAGGTCTGATTGGGGTCAGATGGATTTATTTAACTGTGACTCAAAGCCAGGTAGCTATTAAATGCCAAGGGAAGAAATAACTCATCTAGCTAGTTCAGACTGCCAGTAAATTTCTTTAGCCCAATAACTAACTTACTGCATTCACTATGTGTAACCATGGGTTCCTCATTTATCAATAGCCACATCTGTTAAGTCACATTGTAACTTGGAGTATTTGATATGTTCATTCCAATAGTAATTTTATTCACAAACTCAAGAAGTTTGTGGACAGACAAAGGTGGTATAAGTATGAAGTGGTAAACAAATTGAGAACCTTTAGTCCTGTGAAAAAAACCCATGCTCTTTAATATTCTCCAAAGAGCCTACTTTGATTTTTAAAGGAAGTCAGTCAATCAATAAGGCACTATGAATTGTTCTCCTTTCTCTTTAAGACCCATATAAAGGTTTTCTTTGTTCATTTAATGGGTGACATATTTTTCCCATTGTTTGAGGTCTTCATTTACCTTTGTTCTTTTATTAGTTTATTTATACATTCAAAAATATTTTTTATTGAGCTGGAAAGAAGGTTCAGGATCTAAAATCTTCACCTCATAAGCAAAAGGACTTAAGTTTAAGTCCACAAAACCCGTATAAATATGCAAAGTGGCCTATAATTCTGGCCCTGGAAGAGTCTAGGAAACCCCAGAACAAAGCAATAAGGAGCTAGAAAAATCTAGGATGTTACCCTGGGGTTTCCACAGGCACTTGTGGGCCCTCTCATACACATGCAAAACATACATATACATGCACAAAATTATTCATAAGTAACCAATTATTTTCTAAATAGTAAGGATAAAGTTATGAAAAGAAAACACAGATCAGTAATTTAATATGAATGATATGCACATGTATTTTAAAAAGTGAATGTTACTTGTCAAAAATTTGAAAGAAAATTTTCAAAAGTTTTTCAAATTATCATAAGCAGAATCAGATAAATTACCAAAAAAGTTGACATGTGGTATTATTACTTAGATGAGAGAAATAATATTTTTGGTTCAAAACTATGGCCTGTAACTATCATAGACAACTGCATACTTTACACTGTGAAAGAACATCAAAACAGAAAGAAAGAACATTTTATATATATATATATATATATATATATATATACACATATATATATATATGACACACACATATATATATGTCATAGCAGGGAGAAACAGGAAGCAGTTAGGTACTAGCCAAGTACCATAATAGCCTAAATGTGTTTATGAGGCAAATATTATCCCTAGAACTCCTCAGGTAATAAAGTATGTCAACTGCAAACTGATCACTCACTAAATTGTCCCTTAGGAAACCAGGTAGGAATATTCTAAAGACGATTTGCTGGAGTTTTCTCCTTTCACTAAGATACTGGGAACTATAAAATACTTTATTTTGAAAAATTAGTAGATTTTTATTTGAAAAATTATCTGACCTATGTATTACAAGCTTTTAGTTCTGAAGAGCTATTTAGAGCTAATCAAAATGTAACAGGATATGAGGAAAGGTGAAAAATCAGACATCAGTTTCAGGATGAAAACATTTCATGCAAGATGATTGTTGCAAATTTTACCATTCTATAAACTCCTGAGACATAATTTATATCTGATTACTTCACCTTTATGTTCTCTATGTAGTTTGGTGAGAAATACATTTGTTGAATTAATGAATGAAATTGAAATTAATTTCGATAAATTTGATAGTAAAGATAGCAGCTTTATAAAGATACATTTATAAACTTGTGAACCAATATAATATATGAATATAAATAGACATGAGAGAAAAATTATGTGCATGTATTGACACACTTATACAAAGTGAGCAGAGATAAAGAATACATAGCCAGTGGTTATTATGCCTTGAGGCCAATATAGAAAGGTTTCAATGAATTATTAAACACAACTCAAGTAAAAAGTAGGATACACTTAACCAACAAAGGAGGCATTCATTATACATGGGAACAAAGCAAGAATAGTGTGTGCATTATACATGGGAACAAAGCAAGAATAGTGTGTGCTGTTCTGAAGCAACCTGAAGGCTATCATAAAGTCACAGATAAAGAGTTTGGCTTCTACAGACAGCCGTTGTAGTCACTAAAGCATGACTTGAGAGCACATGGGTTTATCACATGATTTAGAAAGGAATTTAAGGACAATCAGAGCATCCAGTTGGAAAGCTAATACATGCATGCAAAAGGCAGATAAAAGTCTCTGGTCCAGAAGGTCTAAATTAGGGTCATTATTAATGGAAGAACAACTCTCCACTACTTTGAAACTAACTGCAGAGGGCACATCCATCAAGGTATGTATGCGCAGCCCACACTGGTCATGACATTCACATTTAGAATTTCCACTTATTAAGATGAAAACCAATATTTTGAATGATTAGGGCAAGCATTCTTCAGGCCAAGAAACGTGATTGCATGCTTTGCAGAATTTCTTCCTGTGACGTACAGAATAGTGGAAATCTAATTTGAAAAATATGAGTATGGAATGAATTTATGCTTGATTCACACTGCTCCTCCACTTTCAGACTTTAAAACTATGATACTGTTAGAAATCTAAATCAACTGTTTTTAAATTTCCTTTTTTTATTGAATTGTTTCAGAATTACTTATATAAATGTGATACCAATCCCTTTACAGACTTATGCTAAGGGAATCACAAACATTGTTTTCTCTTAAGTTAACCTTCCACTTTGTTTCTTTACTGTGGAGACCCATTTTTATTTCATACAAGCATATTTATAGTTTATAACTTTAATCCTTTTCTGAGCTGAAATTTTGTAGATTATAAGGTAAGGTACTGTTAAGTTGGCAAGGAGAGGAATCCAGTAATCTTGACAATATGTAACTTGGAGATCCATTTTGAAGAAAAGCTAATACAAAGAAGAAATGTAATAAATACATATTGTCTTAGAGTTGAGGACCTGGTGGTCAAGGGAACTAAAAGCTAAGCCCTAAGGTAGGAACACTTTAGACAAAGGAGCTATCTTAATGTTAAAGAGGTGACATGGCAGGAGGAAATCTGAAGAGAGTCCTTGGGGTGGGAGATTGAGATTTTCAGAGTCTCTGACATATCTTTGCAGACATCCAGATACTCATTGGGTCATGGTTTGAAATGTAAGTTGCCCCCACAGACTCATGTGTCTGAATCTTTAGCAGCTGCCAGTATTTGGGAAGGTCATTGCACCCTTAGGAGGTAGATCCTTGCTGGAAGAAAGCAGACCCAAGGATGAGCCTTGAGGTTGGTTGGTTAGGTCTGCTTTTGAGCTTGCATGCAGTAGGTCTCAGTGCCATATTGTCTGAAGTGACCTAGCCCTCCTCCAACTTCTGCCAGCCACTCATGCTTTTTCCACCAAAATAGACTGTATTTTCCTTCTGGAACTGCAAGCTGAGCTGATATCCTTTTTGTCCCCATAAGTATTTTGGGCCTCAGCGTTGTCTTACAGTAGCACAAAAGAGTGACTGTACACATTGCTAAGGAGTTGCAAGGGAAGTAGGGCAATGCAGGGCGAGGAATAAAAGGTGGTGCAAAAGAAAGTCCTCCCTCAAGGTCATTAAATCCTCACCATGGAAGATAAACCACAAGTGAATTAGGATGGCACCTGTGGTAGATTCTGGGAATCATCACATTCCAGCCAGTACAGTGGAAGCTTTATAGAAGGGTGTGACTATGGTTAACAGGAGTCAATTTAATTCTTCTCTTAGTAGATATAAATATTTCAAAGAACATCTACTGTAGATCCCCTTGGATCTATGTCAAAAATACCATAAATGTATGAATTCTATCTGGATTGTAATGTCTATATTTATGCTAGTACTGGAGTTTTGGCTATTACAACTTTATTGCATTTTTGTGTGTATGGGATATGTGTGTATTTGTGTTTGTATTTGTATAGGCAGACATGTCTATGGGTTCTTCGGTATGTGTATGCAACACACTTGGAGGTCAGAAATTGGGCAGATATTATAACCCCTCTATATTCCCAGAGATGTCTGTCCAGCCTTAATTTGGATAATGGGATATAAATTCCAGCCCCCATACTTTCATGTCCAGCATTACATCCCCTAAGACATACTGGCTACCTTTTGTAATATTTTTAAGTTTTTAAGTTAAAGTAATGTGATTGATACCATCAACTTTGTTCCTTTTTTTCCCTGAAGTATTTTAGAAATTAGGGATCTTCCATAGTTCTGTATCAATTTCAGATTTTTTTTTCTGCTTCTAGAAAAATCCCATTGGAATTTTAACAGAGATCATAGTAAATTTGTAAGACTCCTTAACATAATTACAATATTAATTCTAGCCTATGAACAAGGGACAATTTGCAATTTCAGAGACATTTCAGAGTACCTCCTTACATACATTTATTCCTAAGTTGGCCAGCATCTTTATTTGTTTGCATGTTTGAGATACATCTCCCTGTACAGTCCAGGCTGTATTCAAGCATGTGATCCTCCTGATTTTGCTCCCTTGCTCACACCTGATCTTTAGTATTATTTTCATTGTTTTCTGAAATGAGATCTAGTTTCCTGGTTTCTTTTTGGCTATCTAATTGCAAAATGATAGAAATACTACTGTTTTAATGAAGATTTTGTATGTTATTGACTTACTGAATGAATGAATTCTAAGAAGGTATTGGTGGACTCTTCAGAGTTTACTTCTCTGCATATGAGACCCTTTCTTTCATCTTTGAACCTGGACAATTAAAAGTTTTTCTTTTCAACAAGATGCCTATTTATTTACTTATTTAGTTACTTTTGCTTAATTGTTCTGGCCAATTCTGTAGACATTTCTCAAAAGAAAGTATATAAATTGTTCAAAGATACATCAAAAACTCTTCATCAGAGAGAGGTAAGTCAAATCCTCACAGTAAGATATGGCTTTGTTATTAGACTAAGTCAGCATGTGAATAACCTGCTTCTCTGGCTCTGAAAAAGCTTCTAACCTCCCTGTAGCTTTGCTGCCATTTCCCCTGCTGCCCTGCATGATGTCACAGCAAACTGCCATCTGCTTCAAACCATGACCTCCAGCTGGGGCCATGCACTCCCCACTGCTGAGCAGCAACCCAGCTACCTTATTTTTTGACAGAGATCCTGCAATTACACAGAAGAAAAGACAGCTTTGTCAACAAATGGTGTTGGGACAACTGGATAGCCACATGCGAGATAATGAAATTAGTCCCTCATTTCTTACCTGGTACAAAATCAATTCAAAATGGATCAAAGTCCTTAATGTATAACTAGCTCTGAAGCTGTTAAAAGGGAACAGCAGAAAAACTTTTATATGTAGGCATTAAGCAATTCTGAAAAGGACTCCAATAGCTTAGGAAATAACAAGAATTCACTAATGATATTGCATGAAATTGAAAAGCTTCTGTAAGCAAAAGAATGATTATGAGAGTAAAGACACAGACTACAGAATGGTTAAAAATCTTTGCCAGTTATACATCTGACAGAGGACTACATCTTGAATATATACAGAAAAATCAAGCAACTAAACATTAACACCTAAATAAACTCCCCCAAAATTGGAAATGAATGATTAAAAGGTCCTCAAAAGATGAAGTACAAAAAATCCAATAAACATAGGAAAAGCTGTTCAACATCCTTATCCATCAGGGAAATGCAAATTAAAACTTTTTAAAGATTATATCTCACCCCATTGAGAATGGCTATCAAGAAAATTAGCAATGGGTTAAGGAAATGGCTAATCAGGTAATATTGCCTGCTATTCAGCAATGGGTTAAGGAAATGGCTAATCAGGTAATATTGCCTGCTATCCAGATGACTAAGTTACTCAAGCCCACATGGTAGAAGAAAGACCCTATCTGTGAAAGCTGTCTTCTGATCTCTACAACCATTCCATTGATAGTGCATGTAAATATGTATTCTCTCTCTCTGTCTCTCTCTCTCTCCCTTTCTCTCTCTCTCCCTTTCTCTCTCTCTCTCCCATATCTGCTCTCTGATAAAGTAATATATATATATATATTTGAAAAGAAACCAAAGAACAAATGTAGATTGGTCCAACTGCCATTAAAACCAGGATGGAGGGTCCTCAAAAACTAAAGCTAGAACTGTAGTCTATTTTAGCTATACTGTTTCAGATTATATATCTGAAGGACTACAATGTGATGTGCCACCTACTCATTCATACTCCAACTGCCATTAAAACCAGGATGGAGGGTCCTCAAAAACTAAAGCTAGAACTGTAGTCTATTTTAGCTATACTGTTTCAGATTATATATCTGAAGGACTACAATGTGTTGTGCCACCTACTCATTCATGCTCATTAATGCACTATTCAAAGAAGACTGTGAGCCCATCAACAAATGACTGTATAAGCAAAATATTATAGATACATAATGGAGGTTTATGCACCAATACGGCATAATGCAATTATGTAATATTTAGAGAATACATACAACTGGAGATCACCATATTAAGTGTAACAAATGAGATGCAGAATGATAAATATCATCTATGCTATTACTTATGAGTTCTGGAACTTTTAGATACATATATATGATATGACTGCATAAAAGAGACTAGATAAATGAAGGTAGGAGGCTAGTGTAAGGGGAAAGGAAGAGGAAAGAAGACTACAGAGAGGTAACGTGGGTAGAACAAGGTTTAAGAACTTGAAATTGAAATCCTCCACCATGTGATCAAACCATTCAATGTACACATATGTAACAAAAGCAAATTAAATTAACATGTCAAAGAATCATGTCCATCCTCCTTTGTGTAGCAAAACTATGAAATCCATCTAGGTATTTATTAGTGAATAATTATAATGGAATGCACGCAAATGCACTTACTACAGATATGAAGCAATGAAATATTATCCAATCACATAAAATAAGGAAATCATATAATTTGCAGCAACCTTGATAAATGTGGGGGATTTTTTTTCTATGTGAAATAAGTTATGAAAGAAAGACAAATCCTGTTTGTGATCTTTATTCATTTTATTTGAAGATGTTAAACACATGGATCCTGAGCAGACAGTGATAGGAACTAAAGGTTAGAGTATAGAAGTAAGAATTAGGAATGTTTCTGAAAGATATAAGATTTCAGGTACACAAAATGAATAGCATCCATAATCCACAGTGTATCTCAGAGAGAATGTCAACTAACAAAGCTTTAGAATCCCAACAAAGGACAAAAATAAACATATTTTGTTGAACATCTTAACTGATTTCAATCATGCCACAAGTGCATGTGCTATCAGTTTTATAACATCTGGTTGTGTTCAATTAGTTGATTTAATTTATATTATATATTTAAATGAAATAAAAGTAAGAAAATAAATAAAAGTCAAAATTTATCGCTTCTCGGTCCTTTTGGCTAACATCAAGTGTAAAAGTCTAAATTTAGATCACATAAATTGAGAATCTTAACCACAGGACACTGCAACTAACAGAAAACTTAGAAAGTTGACTTTTCCTTATACTTACAAGCAAGGTAAGTGAGGTTCAGGCAGTCAGAGAGCTTTCCCAGAGAAACCCAATTCCATGCAGCCCAAACTGTAATTCTGAGTTTCTGACTGCTGACTCTGTACTTAAACTGCATTCATCTACCTTACCAAGTGTCTTTCCTACAGCAGATTTTCACTATGTACTTGAGTTTTATAGCAACTAGGTTAAGGATCAAAATCTACTGCTAGAATATACTAGGAAACCTAAGTTCCTTACACTCCGTCATTCACATCAATAGTCATACTATTAACCATTTCCCGATAAAAAATTTAGGATCTATTTTTTATTACCCAATTATCAAGAAATATGCATATTCTTTGAAACACTAATTAAAGTTGAATACATGAAAAGTTATTTTTAGATTTTATTAAGAGTCAATATTACATATGGGTCAGTTTATTTTTAAGTTATGGAAAAATTTTAGTGATTAACAAAACAACATTGAGAATTTAGAGCAAACACATAACTTTGAATACATGGAGAATCCTTTTAGACTAGTGGAAATTTAAATATATGCTCTGAAACTATTTTAGTTGTAAAGCACTGTAGTGCTAGCACAAAAATAGACACAAAACAAAGCTATGTTTTCATCTTTTGTAGACATATGTTTTCATTCCTGTTAAGTAAAATACAAGTAGCATTTCTGGTTTCTATGGTAATTATGTGTTTAACTTTTCTAGACATTGCCAAAATGTTCTTCAAAGGAGCATACTATTTTTGATTCCCACCAACAGCATATGTGTCCAATTGTTCCATATTCATTGGTCAAGAATTGCAACAGATTTGTGCATATAGGCACACTGTACACATGCAAGGGAACTGATTTGTGGATATTTCCCTTCAATTCTTTTTTTCTGATGATGTTTATGATGTTAAACATCCATGAAAGTGCTTCTTGACATTCTATCTCTTCCATTCAGCAGTGAAAGGAATAAGATTATCTGTAATCTTATAGAATTTAATACAAGAACCATCACAAAGTATTTGAAGAGGCATGTTCAACATCTCAACTCTAGTGAAAGATACGTGTATGTTACATGAAAATGTATGTGTGTGTCGGGGGGGCTGGAGAGGTGGCTCAGGGGTTAAGCCTCTGCCTCGCAGGCAAAAGGTCCTGAGTTCAGATCCTAGAACCCACGTATAGACGCCGGGCAGAAGCAGGGGCGGCCTGCGTTTCTGGTCCTGGTAGGGCGGAGCCTGTGAATGCCGGGGCAGAGTAAACGAGGAAGAGGTGGATGGTTCCCGAATTCGTCCGTAGTTCTACACACACACACACACACACACACACACACACACACACACACACAATTGAATAAATAAGAAATAATAAAAAATTAAAAAAAGAAAATGTATGTGTGTATGCTAATTTTCCTGCTTGAACCTTCAAATTGCTGAAATTTCAGAACTTTGACACCATATCTGATATAGGATTTTGAATATACCATCAGAATTGTATGAATCAGTTGTATATGTACAACCTAAGTTTAGAATGTTTTATAAACTTTAAAAATCAAAGCACACAGAATTTTGGAGATGACTCAGTGAATAAATCACTTACACTCACAAGTGTGAGTACCTGAATTCACATCACAAGTACTCACTTGAAAGCCAGGAACATGTGGCAGCTACCTATAATCTTAGCCTTTGGAACATGGAAACTGGGGATAATGAAGTAAGTTGGAAAGATAGATAGTTGAAAAGGTAACATCTTGGTTTAGTGGGAGATTGTCTCAGAAAATAAAGTGAAAAGTAATTGAGAAAGATGCCTGATTTTGACCTGTAGCACCTATATACATGTATATGTACCCATACACATATGTTCATATGTATGCCAACACACATGCACAAACAAAATATGAACAAAACAGAAAAACAAAATAACTTACACATATTAATTTTTCCTCTCCATTCATCATCCTTCCTCCATCTCAAGACAGCCAATAACCATTATTTAATGATGAATCCATATTCTGAGCATTTCATATGAGAAGAATGATATATGGATCCTGATGGTGAACTTTTTTTATTCAGAATAATGCTTGTAACCCATCTTCTAGCATTACCAAATGTCATGATTGAAAATGTATCCCCCACAAGCTCATGTTTGGAAAGGGCATGACACTTTCAAGAGGTGGAACTTTGCTGGAGGAACCCACAGGGTGTAGGCCTTGAGGATGATTAATCTCACCCTACTTTCAGAAGCTGTCTGCGATTGCAGCTGGCAGTCTTGAAGCCCTCAGCCTCCACGAAGGATGTGACTTAGCCTGCCTCTAATTTCTGCCACCAGTCTTGTTGTAAAGGGCTATATCTCCCCTTTATAGTCTTAAAATGAATAAATATTCTTTTCTTCCCTTAAGGTGCTTGACTTTGGATGTTTTCTCACAGCAACAGATAAGCGTGACTGATACAGAAATTTGTACCAATAAATGGGATATTGCTCTGAGATTAAGAGCATCTGGTACAACATGAAGTGTTTTGAAGTTGAAAAAAATTGGTACCAGAGAAATGCAGTGTTGCTCAGTGAGACTAAGAGAATCCAATACAAAAAAGTGAAGTAGTTGTTCATGAAACTGGGAGAAGTTGGTACTCAGCAGTTGGTCAATGCTGACATGTGGCTAATATGCCTTTGGAATGGCTTGTTGGAAGAAATATGGAGAATTTTGAACTTTGCATGGGGAAAGCCTTTGTGTTTTAGAGAAGAGGTCAATCTTGTGAAACTTTGGAAGAGACTGATACTGTTAGAGACATGGGCATTGGAAGCTTAGCTTGTGATGATCCAGAGGAAAACAGAGATTGTGTTGGAAATTGGACTAGGGGCAAATGGAGCAAAGCATTAGCAAAGAGTTTAGTGATATTTTACCCTCATCCTGAAAGCTTACCCAAAGTTAAACTTGAGTGCTTGGTGGAAGAAATTTCAAAACAATGTCGTTTTGACAATGTTACGTGGCTGTTTTTCAGTGCTGTTGTTCAGAGTCACAAAAAATAGAGCAAGAAATCAGACACAACGAAGTGAAAACTGAGGTCTGATGAGAAAAAAAATGCAAATTTAAAGACTTGAACCAAAAAGAGCTTGAGAACAAAATGATGGCTATTGTTAAACAGATTAGTCCATTAATAACTCAAAACCTTCTCTGCCTTTGAAAAGTATTTCTACTTTGAGGGCAAGATCCTCAGAGAAGGCTCCCACCTGCAATAATGCAATTTATTTGGAAGGGAGAAGCTGAACCAGATGTGAATTAAGAGGACCAGACTCCAACCCAAAGCTATAACAGAACTTAGCAAAGTCATCCATTCAATTCTGGCTTCAGAGGAATCAAAGATTCAAGAGAAAAGTGACCATGGACCCCTTCTCCAAGGTTTCTGAGAATGGTGAAAACCAGACATTATGTGTCAGGAAGCCTGCAATTTATTTGTCAAATAATACTCCATTGTATGATTATACTGTATTTTATTCATCCATTCATTAGAGGATACACATCTGAGATGTTTCCTCATTTTTAATATTTTATGAGTATGATACTCAATTAGTTTGCTGGGTTGCTATAATGAAATACTATGACCCAGAGGCTAAAGTAGAAGAAAATTATTTCTCCCAGTTCTAAATGCTAGGAAATCCAATATTGAGGGGCTAAATTTCTGATGATGGTTTTCTTTCTGGTTTGCATATAATTACTATTCTACTGTGTGCTCAGGGAATGGGGAGAGAGAGAGAGAAAAAGAGAGAGAGAGAGAGAGAGAGAACACAGTTTGGTTTCCCTTCCTCTTCTTTTAATAACCTAGCCCATTAAAAAGGCTTCAGTTTGCATCTTTATTTAGCCTTCATAGCATCCCCTAACATCCTTTCTTTAGATATAGCACCATAGTCATTCAGTTATGGCTTCAAACTATAAACTTTTTGAGAAGGAAATTACAATTAAGTCTGAAATAGTTATTTGTTCTGATCATTTATGTTCAAATTTGGATAGAAAATAAATTTCATTCATATTTCATTTCTACATACATTAATTTAAAAACTATATAGTAATTCTATGTTCGACATTTTGAATGGCTACCCAAACTGCTAGGAAAACCTTAAATTCTAAGAATGGACCTTTGAAGACAATTCTGGTGATATTTTAGGGAAAGAGAAAACATGTAGAGAACGTGAGTTTGATTGCTTGTGTTGTTGGTTTCTTTTTACAAGATTATTTAAGTATAATAATCATATTGACAGAAATGTGGTTGGTTTGGTAAAATAAATTCTGTTGAAGTCTTCGGTGGAATTGAGGAATGGTTGCTGTAAATAGGGGGAAAGGCTCAACTTGGTTCTGTTCTAGTGTTTTGGAAAATGCAAATTGAAGAATCCTGACTTAAGATGTTGGTTGAGATGTGACTAAGCAATGTGAACGGGTTATGACACAAGTATGCATAATTCAATATGAGAAAATAGAAGTGAATTAAAGATTAATTATTTCATCAAAAGTGTAGCAGAACCTTGGTCACTCCTGAAATATACCTTAAAGGACTTTAAGCATGTAACAATGACACATGAGCGACCATTTTAATAGCTACGCTATTCACAATGGCTGAAAAGCACAACCAGTCTAAATGCCTATTAACATATTGATACATAAAAAATATGGTATTTATATACAATGGATTTTTTTCAGCTCTCAAGAAAACAATATCATGACATTTTCAAGAAGTTGAATGGAAGCAGAAATCATGTTAAGTGACATAAACCTGTCTCAAAAAGACTCATACTGTATGTTTTCTCTCATATGTAGAATCTAAGTGTGTGTGTGTGTGTGTGTGTGTGTGTGTGTGTGTGTAGGTTATAAATATATAAAGATAATCTTGAGAAAAGACTAGAAATCTTGAGTTATTGAAGAATGAGTAAAGAGATAACAATGGTATACATGCACTATGTCAACAGTATAGAACAGTATTAATAGGGAGGAAATTGAAAGAGGAGGGGGAGAACATGGGAGAGGAAGCTGGGAGAAGGGGGTTAATAAAACAACATATTATCATATATATATATGAAAGTAAGAATAAGAAATACAATTACCTTGTATGCCAAGTTTGAAATAAATTTATATAAAGTGAACTAGAACTTAATGATTTAGAAAAATCCCTCCATAGTCATAAGATAAGGCATGCTCAAGAAAGAATATCCAAGATCTGACCAAGTAGACTTCTGATTTAAAGATTTCTATGGGGGAAATGAAATCAGATGCAAGTATTCAAAGATGTAAGTCCCACCATGGGTCTAAAGTAATAGGTTCCGGACAGCCTAAAAGTACCAGAAGACCTGGGGAACACATGGGCTTTGGGTCTCACTGCCATTGAAGTTTCTTCTATCTGCATCCATGTGCAGTTCTTCTTGGCTGCCATAACTGTAGCCAGACCAGACCAAAGTATGACTCAGACCATCTCTCTGGTAGGCATAAAGATAATGTTGGTGATACAAGCATTACAAGTAAGTAAGTACAGGACTAATGTATGTTTCCTTCAAAATCTCGACTTTCGTTTGAAGGAATGTAGAAGGAGTCTCAGGCAAGGGACAGAGAATTGCTGCAGGGGCAGAGGTATCTGAGAGAGCGCTAGCCAGATGGATAGCAGTGCATCCAGGTCTCCAGCATTACTCATCCATTAATATTTAAATCCAAGCTGGGAGAACTGTAGGTAACTGCCTGCAACTCCTCCTTTGGCCTTCCTGGAAGGAATGAAGACATTCTGCAAAGATACTTGTGTATTGTCTACCAGACATTTGAAACAATGGGCCTCACAAAACTGAAAGTTCTACAGGAATCTCATGGTGGGAGAAGAAAAGGTCAAACCTGGTGCCAGTTTGAGAGGAGCTTGTTTCACTTATAACTTAACAGATGAGCTTGAAGGAAAGACTGAAGTATAGACAATGATGATTGATCATGACAGGTCTGTTGAATTACAAACCTGTAGTTTGTCGAGACCCTAGAAGAGGAATTTGAGGAACTTTTGTTCCTGGACCTCTTGTTTCTATTCCCAGTTTGAGCATACTTCATAATGAATAAGTTCTCTTTTTTCTTGCTTTTCATTATTCCTCATCCTCTTTTTCTTCCTCTACCTCTTCCTCCTCCTCTTTGTTTTTCATTTTATTTTTTGGCTACTGAAGACCGGTATCCAAACTGACTTATTAGAATTACAAGGCATCATCTTTAACTTCAACCTCTCCTGTCACATTCTTAGAATTTCTGTGGGGTATCCTTGGGGAAACTGTTGGGGAGGGGACTCCCTGAGCCTTGAAGACTCGGCTCCTTCAGTGTGTTTGGAAAGTGGGGTCTAGAGTAAAAAACAACTATTCTCCATCTATATATCTAGACTAATTTTGAACCTGTTATCCCTTTCTTGACTATTTCTGCCTTGTGAATAAGAATATCTGCCCTATGCTGACTTATCTTGTATTTAGGAAATGCATAACTGGTTTGATCATATAGGTTCACTGCTTTGCTTCATATTAAGCACATATTTGATTGCTCATCCATATAGAATTCAGATGAAGCTCCAGACTTTATCTTTTATTTTGTGACAGCTAAGAGATTGGATGTAGGAACTCACAAGCATGTATTCTACAGCTGAGCAATACTCTCCACCTCTGGCTCTAGACTTCAGAGTTTTGAATTGATGTTCTATGAAGCAAGAAGTTTGGAGCTAATAAATATACCTTGTTAGTTAGAAGTTCATGCAATGTTGGAGTCTAGGAAAATAATAGTGTAATATGAATATTTCTGTCTTCCAAAGCATGTATGCTGAACTTTGGTCAAAAGATGTTGATGGTATTGATGGTTGGTGCATTTGAAAAGTAGACAGGCTCATGGACAGGATTATTGTCTTATGTAAAGTTTGAAGGGAGCTAAAAGCTCATCTATGCTTCTTCCCTGTGAAAACAGCATGAGAACATGAATGTGTCTTGTGGAACATTCTAGCCCACATCATGTATCAAATCTGCTGAGGCCTATATCATTGACTTGTGACCCTCTGAGGTCTATAAGGAAAGAAATTTAGGTTGTCTCTGTATTATTCTGTCTCAGGCATTTTGTGATAAGCAGTAGGAATGACTAAGAAGTCAATTTTTCTATACTCCATCAGTTTTGTTCATCTTGTTAAAGTATGATTTAAATAGAGTTTAAAATTTTATTTCCTATTTTGAAACTTTGATCAGTTTTTAAACTTTATTCCCCTGAAGCTTTCATATTCCTTCAGTCTGTTTTTGTCTTGTCTTAGTGACTTGTCCAATTTGTTTTCCTCCAGTTGTTCCTTAGATGACATAGCTTTAAGCATGCAGAGCCCACCATGGCTGTCAGTGACCTCAGCAGCTGTCTCTGGCTGTGTCTCCCTCTGGTCTTTGTGAGGATGTCTGATTTGGCTTGTGTCGTAGCACACTCAGCTCTACGGCTTCACTAACTACTAATTGCTTACTTTTGTTTCTTGATTTCATCCCACTTTTTGAGACAAGGTGTCATGTAACCCTAATCTCAAACTTTCTGTGTGGTTAATGAGCATGGTGAACTTTTGATCCTTGTGCCTCCACACTTGTGTTGCTCTATACCTGGTTTTATGTGCTGCTGAGATCCACTGCAGGACTTTGCATGTACCACACAATGCCATTAGCATTTGAGTGATAGTCACAGGCCTGTTGTGTTTGAAGACACCTGAAGAAAAGCATATTGTTTCACTGTCAGTTGCCGTGGTGGTCTCCCAGTCAATGGTTGAGATTTGCTGTGACCCCAGAAGGCTTCTTGCAGCATTTTCTGTAAAGCACATAAAAATAGTTTTCTTTATGGATTTTATTTTAGGTTATGTGATTCTTAGGGGAAGACTCTTCACTGTTGTCAAGAATCCTCTTTAGTCTTGATCTTCTCCACTCTCTGTTTCCAAGGACTTCAATACCTGTTGACAGGTACTGTCAACTTTGACTTTGAACTCTCTGTGTATGGGCTCTGCTCTTCCCACAACCCCAAGTTCTGAATTCTTGTTTCAGAGCTGAGATGACAGTGGCACCCTGGGCGACCAGCATGACACAGGGTGGAGGCAGGAGCTGCTCATCCCTTCAGCTTGCTTCTCTTCCCTCTACCAGAAAACATGGCTGAAAGCTGTCATGGCCTCTGTGCTCCAGCACAGCATGATAGGGGAAGGCTCCTTCTAAATGTCTTTGACTAAATGAAATTGACAGTTTAGACATATATAAGGTCAGCATTGTCACAAATTGTTCTCACCATTTTCTAAGGAAACCTTAGAAATGTGTGATAATCCTAATCAAGCAGTACTTATTTACTGATGTGATTTAGAGGGATAATCCCCCGTATTGCAAAGAATATTTCTCTTTTTCTAAACAGGATTACATTGGATTTGTGTATACTTAACAGAAATATAAAAAAAAAGCATTCAGACTTGTATATAGATACTACATTCCTGTAACTGCATTTCTGAATTTTACGTCAAACTTACAGAATCAACTTCTTTAATCAATTTATTTATGTTATTACCATATGAGATAGTATAAAGATTTAGCAATTTGAAGATTCTTTCCCTGTCCCTGATAGTGTTTCCCAGATAATATTTCCTGACTTGGTGAAACAGTCAGAAGTCTGGTTAATGATTTAAGGTCTTTGATAAGGCATAAGGTTCATCTTTCCCATTGTGGTTCAGATGTTTCAGCTGTGATAATCCAGCATCAGAGCCAAACACATAAATCATTAAAGGATTTCATTTGCAAAGCGACAGATTGTTTTCCTTGGCTTGTCAAAATTTACTCTAACTCCAAATTTGCATTCTCAAAGCAAATTCCAGGAAATATAATAAGATATTTTGAAAGACAAAGGAGCATATGCATGGTTTCCACAATGACATTTAGCGTCTAATCTACACTCAATACTGAATTTAGCTATGCTTCAAAATTTGAGGAACAAAATAGCTGACATGACCCCTCTGGGATAGATGATGATTCTTTTCAACAGAATTTCTCTGAATAGCTGTGGGAAACAGTCTGAAAGTATGTTTAGCATATGCACACTAGTAAAGTTGTATATGCTGAGGGCATAAAAGTCACTCTAAAGAGAGATCAGCAGTATATCTGCTCTAGCAACTCCAGCAACTAAAGAGAGAAGTTTTTAGGATATATGGATCCAGTGGGCCTAGTACTGAAACATACTGGTCAATAGTAAATTACTGAAGATGCTTTCATGCATTCATTTTACCGGTGTATTTCCTGGACATCTGTCATGTGTTTCTCCCAAAATACAAAGGTGATTAAGACAAAGCTCTTACCTATACAGTGTGTGGTCCTAGGTTGAATCAGAATGTCTATCTTCCAAAAGAGAAAAGACAAAAGTAGTGTGACTATTATGGAGACAAAAAATACGTCCCTTATAGTTGACATACTTTTAACCAGGAATCAAAACCGATTTTAGGAAAGGAAAGACCAATGCTGAGAAAAGTGATTCCTGTATACCCTTTCCCTCACTGGCCACCTTGCAGCCTTCTGGTGTTTTCCATTTCTTTATTTTCCTCTCTGTATCTCTCTTTCCTTAAGATTTTTATGTCTGTCAGTATCTTCTTTCATCAAAAAAATTTTCTGCATCACTCAATAATAGATGAGTTTAAGTTCCTTAAGCTATTTTTTCTCCCTACAAGATTTTTCACTCAAAACAAAACAAAACAAAACAAAACAAAAATAAGCTCTAGCAGTGCATTTGAGGACTCTCAGGTAGCAGGTTGCAGGTCAACCACACTTTAAAGGGCAGCTGCATGCATGGCTTACTTGCAAATTCCTCTGCCAAAGATGTCTTGACAGAAAAAAAGTAAGATTAGACTAAAATGTTAAAGAAAACAATGGTCAGTCACTGTTGTTGCTCTCAACAACCAGAGATTCCTTCCTAACAAGTTTGTTGTCCTAAAACTGATGAACCAAAACGTACTTGGCACACCTCTGGCTCCCAGGCATGCACAGTATGGGTTTTAGAGCCTCCCTGGCAGGTTGTTGAAGCCATTTTTTGGCACCACAATAACAACATATATATGCTGATTTTCTATCACTATCAAAAGAAAAGCTTTTATTCACCATTGCTTTTCCCACATTCATTCAAGGACACTTGAGAAGATTGGAGCACAGTACTGGGTAGAGGATCTCCCTTCGTGTTCTGAAATACCGAGCAATATGAATTTTTTCAGATGCTGCTTTAATACATATGGCAGTCATCAGAGCCAGCAGATATAGAAACATAGTGGAAATATGGTCCTTATAGCTGCATCTTCAATCTGAGACTGGATATTTCTAGCAGTGGATCCAGTGCTGAAAGTTCCACCTTACAGTTATCCGAATAGATACTTAGAGTGTGGATCTTCTTGCTTGTGGTTTATGGTTCACATATATGTTGAGTGCAGCTGCCAAACTTAGTAGGGGGTATATTATATAGAGAATGTAGCCCGTTTGCCTGGAACAGGACTCACTCTCCATCCCAGGTAAGTTCCTCTGGCACCCAGGGCAAGCCTCGCCCCAACTCCTCCCATCAGCCAGCCCGAGCAACACCCAGGCTACCTTGGGCTTGCATGGGCCATGCCCCAGGTCACAGCCCCTCTGTCCCTTCCTCCCGTTTGCCTGGGAGAGGACTTGCTCTCCATCCCAGGTAAGTTCCCCCCAACACCCAGGTCCCCACTCGTCCTAGCTCCTCCCACCAGCCAACCTGAGCAACACCCAGGCTGCCCTTGGGTTGCATGGGCCACACCCCAGGTCCCAGCCCCTCTGTGCCTCCCACCGGCCATGGACAAGTATCCCTCCCAGTCCTCCATCCCAGGCCCTCTGCCCCTTCAGCCCGCCCAGGATCCTTGCTTGTGGTCCAGGGAGGACACACTGCTACTCAGAATTCAACAGAGTCCGAAAGAAACTCAAGCAAAGCTCTAGGGTACAAAGGGCATACATCTGAAGTCCTCTAAAATCATCTTATCACATGGGAGAGATAATTCACATCCAGCTCAAAGATAAGTAAACCTTTTTTTACCATACTGCTCCTTTCTAGTATTAATCACTGTAGATTAACTTTTCCATACAGCCACCCCAAAAATATATACAACTCTGGGGATTATACCACTTACCCTCACATATCACCAAGGTACTAAATCGTAAAAGCGCACTACCATACTAATATTCACCCCCTGTCTACTTAACCTGACTTAACTGATATACTAACAGCCTAATAGCCTCATCTAGGAAATAATACTAACCACGAACATATGTACCCAACTCCAAGGCAAGCACTAGTAATAACTGCCTGAGAGTAGTAAAACAAACTAAATCAGTTCAGTCAAAACCACACAGAAACTAGTCAAGCTATCCCTATTTGCAGATGACATGATCTTATACCTGAGGGATCCCAAAAACTCCACCAGGAAGCTCCTGGAACTAATTGAGAAGTTCAGCAGGATGGCAGGATACAAAATAAATATGCAAAAATCAGAGGCCTTCCTATAGGCCCAGAATGAAAGAAGTGAAAAAGCCCTGAGAGAAACAATCCCATTTACTGTAGTCCCTAAAAAAATGAAATACCTTGGTATAAACCTAACCAAGGAGGTAAAAGAACTTTACAATGAAAACTTTAAAACCCTAAAGAAAGAAATTGCTGAAGACATCAAAAGGTGGAAAGACCTCCCTTGTTCCTGGATTAGCAGAATCAACATTGTAAAAATGACCATCCTACCAAAGGTGATATACAAATTCAATGCTATACCAATTAAAATCCCAAAACAATTCTTTAAAGAAGTTGACCAAACAATCTCAAAATTCATATGGAGGCACAAAAGACCCAGGATAGCAAAGACAATCCTGAGTAACAAAAACACTGCTGGAGGTATTACCATACCAAACCTTAGTTTATACTACAAATCCATAGTTATAAAAACAGCCTGGTCCTGGCTCCAAAATAAACACACAGATCAATGGATAAGGGTTGAAGACCCAGATATAAGCCCACAAAAAAACAGCCATTTGATCTTTGACAAAGGGGCCCAAAGAATCCAATGGAAAAAGAACATCTTCAACAAATGGTGCTGGCAAAACTGGATCTCCACATGCAGAAGATTAAAGCTGGACCCGTACTTGTCACCATGTAGAAGACTTAATTCCAAATGGATCAAGGACCTTGATATAAGGCCAGAGACTATAAAAATCATAATTGAATGGATAGGGAACTCCCTTGAGCTGATTGGGCTAGGCCAACATTTCCTAAACAGACATCCAATGGCACAGTCACTGCTACCAACTCTCAACAGTTGGGATCTTGTGAAATTAAAGAGCTTTTGTTCAGATAAAGAGATTGTCACACGAGCTCAAAGGCAACCCACAGGATGGGAGAAAATCTTCACTAACCACATATCTGATAGAGCTCTACTGTCCAGAGTGCACAAAGAACTTAGAAAATTAAACACCAAGGAAACAAATGGCCCAATTGAAAAATGGGCCCTGGAACTTAAAAGAAATTTTACCAGGGATGAAATTAAAATGCCTAACAAATATCTTAAAAAATGCTCCACTTCTTTAGCCATCAGGGAAATACAAATCAAAACCTCCCTGAGATATCATCTCATCCCGGTCAGGATGGCAAAAATCCACAATACAAACAACAACAAGTGCTGGAGAGGATGTGGAGAGTGGGGAACTCTGCTGCATTGCTGGTGGGAATGCAGGCTCATATAGCCACTCTGGTGAGTCGTCTGGAGATTCTTAAAGAAATTAAAGATTGAAATGCTATGTGACCCTGCTATTCCACTTTTGGGAATAACCCCCCATACAGCAGAGGTTCACCTCGATAGCACAAGCATGACCATGTTCATAGCAGCACTGTTTACAATAGCAAAGTCATGGAATCAACCTAAATGTCCAACAGTTGACGAGTGGATAAGGAAACAGTGGTACATCTATACAATGGAGTACTACTCAGCCATCAAAAAGGATGAATTACTGGAATTTGCTGGGAAATGGATGTCATTAGAAACAATTATATTAAGTGAAGTATCTCAAACTCAGAAAGTTAAGTGCTGTATGTACTCCCTAATAGGTGGCTCCTAGTACCAACCTCACCTAGCCCACATTGAGACACTCAAGGGCAAACCTATGTAATACAGTAATTGCAAGGCTTGTGAACAGGAGGGATGGGGTTGGAGGGCCACACCAGACACAAGGAGAAAGGGGACCATGTTACAACAGAGAAAATCGACCTCTAAGGAATGCAAGTAAGTAATGTGACACCTGGTTAAGTTCACAGACATTTGTTCCTGATCATGATCTCACCAGAAGGGGAGGACATATAGTCTGGCAGATGAAAAATGATCATTTTGCAAATGGGTGACCGACCCCTCCCTCACCGAGGTTTCCTGCTTTTATTACATCTATCCTTGAATGTGCTATTATAACAAGACTCCAGTTTAACAGTTTTTTTGTCTCTGACCAGGGGGTCACATACAGAGCCCATCACGATGGAGTGAAGGGCATTGCAGGAGCAGCAAAACTGCAAAAGAACATCAACAAATCACAATCCAGAACTTCATAGACTCTATATCATCTACATAGAACTAAGCCAGCCTAATCTCCCCCCATCCTGAAGCTCAGGGACATTTGCGGAAGAGGGGGCGGTAAGATTGTAAGAGCAAAAGGATAGGGGGAGCAATGATTTGAAGAGTCTCCACACTAGATAGGGCTGAAGCAATCATAATAGGACTTTGCATGCCCTGCGCCATGTCCGTCACACTATTGACCTCACAAAGTCTAACATTGGCTAAAGGCACCAAGATCCTTGGAGGCAAAGGATTGACAGCCACAGTAGTGTTCCTATGCTTAAGGGGAACACGAGAAAGGGTTCAGGGAAATGCCACTGGGTCCTTGTACGTCATCGGAAAGGAGGACCAAGAGGAGAGTTAGGCATACACAATAAAGGACTCTCTGGGAATTGGGGGGGGGGAGGCACTGGGAGATGGGGAGGGAGGGAGGGGGAACAAGGGGTTCGGAGGAAGGAGGGGGGGAAGGAACTGGTCTACCTATTAAGTTTGTATGAGCGGAAATAATAATAAAAAATGTAAAAAAAAAACCACACAGAAACTGAAAGATCTTAAGACACAAAACAACAATGCCCAAGTCAAAGCGCAGAACCATGGGAAACAATGGCCAAGAAGACAAATCTCCCAGCAAAAGAATTAACCCCATAATGATGGAGTCCAACAACAACAAATTCACAGAAAATAGCCAAGAAAACCAGATCCAAGATAACAACTTTCAAAGCATGATCATTATTACCATGATCAATACTATGAAAGAGGAAATCCGGGAGGAGTTAAACAACCATGTCAAACACTTTGAACAGGAACATAACAGACAGTTGGAGGAGTTGAGAAAAACAGTTCAAGAAACAAAAATAGGCATAAAGCAGTTAAAACAATCTCAAGCGGAGTTTAAAATTGAACTGAAAGACAAGTAATCTTCAACCCAGAACTCAACAGAGTCTCATTAGCAGAACTAATGAAGCAGAAAATAGAATTCAGATCTTGAAGACAAAGTGGGAGTATTAACTAGCTCAATGGAAGAGGTTGTTAAAGCCAAAAAGATACTTAAGAGGAATATTCAAGAGTTATACCATACCCTGAAGAAATCTAACATGTACATTCATGGAATACCAGAGCAAGAATCCCAAAATACCACACCTGAGGAAATTCTTCAAATTACCATAAATGAAAAGTTCCTTCAACTAAAGAATGAGAGGCCCATTCAAATACAAGAGGCATTCTGCACCCCAAACAGATATGATCAAAGTAGAAAATTGCCATGACAAATAATAGTCAAAACACTCCACATTCAAGAAAAAGAAATGGTGCTGAGAGCTTCAAGGGAGAAAAAACAAGTCACTTTTGAAAGTAAACCTATTAAAATAACTAACGACTTCTCAATGGAAACCATAAAAGCAAGAAGAGCTTGGAGAGACGTACTTCAAGTATTAAATGAGCGAAAATGTCAACCAAGGCTGATATAACCAGCAAAACTATCCATCATGATTGAAGGAGAAAGAAAAGTTTTCCAGCACAAAGACAACTTGAAGGTGTACATGTCTACCAAACCAGGCCTTCAAAAAATGCTAGAAATTATACTCAAAATTGAAGAAAAAACAAGCATATCCAGGAGGACAGAAGAGAAGTATAGTAACACCAAAACCTAAAAGCCAAATAATACACTTACAAAAGCCACTAAACACAAAAATGTCTGAAATTAAAAATAATTTCTCCATTATAACATTAAATATCAATGGAATAAACTCACTGATCAAGAGACACAGATTGCAAACTTGGATTAAAAACCACAACCCATCAATCTGCTGCCTGCAGGAAACTCATCTCACCACAAAAGATAGGCACATCCTAAAAATAAAAGGCTGGTCAAAAATTCTGCAAGCTAATGGAACCAGGAAACAGGCAGGGGTAGCCATTATGCTATCAGAAAAAGTAGTTCTTCAAACAAAAAAAAAATCATAAGAGACACAGATGAATACTACAATTTAGTCACAGGCACAGTTCACCAGGAAGACTTCACAATACTGAACATATATGCACCCAATACGGGCCCGTCCAGATTCATTAAGCAAACCCTATAGCATCTAAAGCAAGAAATCAACCACCAAATGATAATTCTTGGGAATTTAAACAGCACCCTCTCAACATGGTGAGTAAGTAAAAAGCTTAGCAGAGACACATTGGAACTTAATCAAACCCTTACCGAAATGGACCTTAGAGATCTCTATTGAACTTTTCATCCACACACCAAAGAATACAAATTTTTCTCAGAAGTACATGGAACCTTCTCCAAAATAGATCACATATTGGGCCACAAAACAAATCTCCACATATACAGGAAAGTCGAAATTCTAGCCTATACCTCATCAGACCACCATGGTCTAAAGCTTGACATGCACATCATAACAATACACTAACTCCTGGGAACTTAACACTATGATGCTGAATGAGAATTGGATTCAGGAAGAAATTAAAAAGGAAATTCAAGATTTCGGGAAATTGAATGAAAATGAGAATATAATTTACCAAAATCTTTGGGACACAATGAAAGCTGTCCTAAGAGGTAAGTTCATAACTCTTAATGCCTACATCAAAAAAATGGAAACATCACAAATAAATAACCTAACAATGCAGCTTGAAGCTTTAGAGACACTAGAGTAATCTGATCCCAAAAGCAGTAGAAGAGAGATTAACAAAATAAAGGGAGAAATATCTGAAATTGAGATTATGAAAATGATACAGAGAATCAACCAGTCAAAAAGCTGGTTCTTTGAAAAAATCAATAAGATTGATACACCCCTAGCTAAATTAATCAAAAGCAAGAGACAGAAAATCCAAATTAACAGAATTAGAAATGAAAATGGAGTTATCACTACAGATACCCAAGAAATTCAGAGTATCATAACATCATATTTCAAAAACTTATATGCTGTGAAATTTGACAACACAAAAGAGATGGATGAATTTCTAAGTAAACACAACTATCTAAATTGAATCAGGAAGTTGTGAATTATTTAAATAGTCCTATAACATATAAGGAAATTGATGAAGTAATCTTGAATCTTCCCACCAAGAAATGTCCTGGACTAGATGGATTCAGCACAGAGTTCTAGCAGACATTTAAGGAGCTAAGAACACCAATACTCCTTAAACTGTTGCATCACATTGCAAAGGAAGGAACACTACCAAAGTCTTTCTATGAAGATAATATCATCTGAATCCCCAAACCTAATAAAGATACACTTAAAAAAGAAAACTATAGGCCAATCTCTCTGATGAACACAGATGCAGATTCTTAACAAAGTCAGCAAATCAGATTCAAAAACATATGAAAAAGATCATTCGCGGGGATCAAGTAGGCTTTATTCCAGGCACACCAATTTGGTTCAACATATGCAAATCAATAAACTTAATTCACCATATAAACCAGTCCAAAGTCCAAGACCACATGATACTCTCGGTTGATGCAGAAAAAGCTTTTGACAAGATCCAACAGCCTTTTATGATCAAAACCCTAGAGAAATTTGGAATGAAAGGAACCTTTATCAATATAATAAAAGCTGTATACAACAAGCCCACAGCAAGCATTAGGCTCAATGGGGAAAAACTAGAAGCATTCCCACTTCGATCAGGAACTAGACAAAGCTGTCCACTCTCACCACTTCTATTCCATATTGTACTTGAAGTCTTAGCTAAAGCCATAAGACCAGAAAGGGACAAAAAAGGGATTCAAATCAGCAAGGAGAAGTCAAGTTATCTCTATTTGCAGATGACATGATGTTATACCTGAGTGATCTCAAAAACTCCACCAGGAAGCTCCTGGAACTAATACAGGAGTTCAGCAGGGTGGCAGGATACAAAATAAATGTACAAAAATCAGTGGCCTTTCCTATATGTCCAGAATGAAAGAAGTGAAAAAGCCCTGAGAGAAACAAACCCATTTACTATAGCCCCTAAAAAAATGAAATACCTTGGTATAAACCTAACCAAGGAGGTAAAAGACCTTTACAATGAAAACTTTAAAACCCTAAAGAAAGAAATACAGAAGACACCAGAAGGTAGAAAGACCTCCCATGTTCCTGGATTGGCAGAATCAATATCATAAAAATGACCATCTTACCAAAGGCATATACAGATTCAATGCTATGCCAATCAAAATACCAAAGTAATTCTTTAAAGAGGTTGATCAAATAATCTCTAAATTCATATGGAGGCACAAAAGACCCAGGATAGCAAAAACAATCCTGAGTAACAAAAACACTGCTGGAGGTATCACCATACCAAACCTTAGTCTATACTTAGACAGCCTGGTACTGGCTCCAAAATAGACACACAGATCAATGGGTAAGGGTTGAAGACCCAGATATAAGCCCTTTGATTTTTACAAAGGGGCCCAAAAAATCCACTGGAAAAAGAGCAGCATTTTCAATAAATTGCAAAACTGGATGCACACATGCAGAAGATCAAAACTCGACCCGTATTTGTCACCATGTACAAGACTTAATTCCATAATCAAGGACCTCAATATAAGTCCAGAGACTATAAAAACCTTACTTGAAAGGGTAGGGAACTCTCTGGAGCAGATTGGGCTAAGCCAACAGTTCCTAGTCGGAAATTCAATTGCACAGTCAGTACAACCAACACTCAACAGATGGGATCTTTTGGAATTAAAGAGCTTCTGTTCAGATAAACAGATTGTAACTCGTGCACAAAGGTAACCCAGAGAATGGGAGGAAATATTCACTAACCACATATCTGATAGAGCTCTATTATCCAGAGTGCACAAAGATCTTAGAAAACTAAACACCACGGAAACAAATGGGCCAATTAAAAAATGGGCCTTGGAACTTAAAAGAAACTTTACCAGGGAAGAAATTGAAATGTCTAACAAACATCTTAAAAAAATGCTCCACATCCTTAGCCATTAGGGAAATGCAAACCAAAACCTCTCATCCTGGTCAGGATGGCAAAAATTTACAATACAAACAACACCAAATGCTGGAGAGGATGTGGATAGAAAGGAACTCTCTCTCCTACATTGCTGGTAGGAATGCAGGCTTAGACAACCTGGCAAGCTGTCTGGTGATTCTTAAAAAAAGTTAAAGATTGATGCCATATGACCCTGTTATTCCATTTTGGGGAATAATCCCCCCTACAGTGAAAATTCACCTCGATAGCACAGGCACGACCATGTTCTTAACACCACTGTTTACAATAGCAAAGTCTTGGAATCAACCCAAATGTCCAACAGTTGACTAGTGGATAAGGAAAATGTGGTACATTTATACAATGGAATACTACTCAGCCATCAAAAATGGGAATCTTTGCCAGGAAATGGATGGAATTAGAAACAATTATATTGAGTGAAATATCCCAGACACAGAAAATTAAGCGCCATATGTACTCCCTAATAGGTGGATCCTAGTACCAAATCCACTTAGTGACACACTCAAAGATAAATCTCTGTAATACCTACAGTAATTGCAAAGATTATAAACAGGGAGGGAAGGGGAAGGAAGGTCCCTCCAGAAACAAGAGAGAGGGGATCATGCTACGGCAGAGAAAATAGGCCACCATCAAGGACTGCAAGTAAGTAATGAGACATCTGGTTGGGCTTGCAGAGTTTCCTACTGGTCACTTACATCTGATGGGATGTGATCTCTCCAGAAAGGGAGGGCATAGAGTCTGGCAGATAGAAGTTAACCATTCTGCAAATGGTCTCCTACTCATATTCCATCTACTTTTGAATCTACTCTTATAATAAGACTCTATTTTAAAAGTCTTTTATCTCTGGCATCCAATACCCATCAGGATGGAGCCAAGGGCGGTGCAGGAGCAGCTAAACTGAAAAAAAAATCAACAAACCATAATTCGGAAAATCAGAGACTCTACATCAACCACCTGGAACCAGGACAGACTAATCTCTCCCATTCTACAGCTCAGGGAAATTTGCGGAACAGGGGGTGGTACAATTGTAAGAGCCTATAGATGGGGAGGTTCAATTATGCTCAAGATACTCCATACTTGGGGCCGAAGTAATCATAATAGGACTTTGCATGACCTGCACAATGACCAACATATCATTGAACACCCAAAGTCTAGCATGAATCACAGGCAGTACGATCCTTAGAGGCAAGAGATTAACACCCACAATAGTGTTCTTATACTAAAGGGGAACACACACAAAAAAAAGGCTCTGGGCAATGCCATTGAGTCCTTACACCTTATCAGAGAGAACCAGAGGGAAGTTTCACATGCACACTATAGGATGCTCCAGGAATGGAGGGGAGGGGGCACTGGGAGAAAGGAAAGGAGGAGGGAAAGGAAAGGGAAAAGGTGGGGAGGGAGCAAGGGGATCCTGGGAGGGGGGGAGGGAGGAAGGGCAATGGGATATTTATCAACTTTGTGTGAGTAAAAGAAATAAAAAATAAAATAAAAAAATAGAGAATGTGTACCCATTTTTTTCATAAGAACTAAAGAGTCTGGGAAGATGGCTTACGGGTCAAAACCCTTCCTTTTCATCCAAGAAAAATGACTGAAATTTGATTTCAAAATCCTGAGTTAAATGCCAGCCTGTAATTCTTGTCCCAGAATATAGAGTTTGGGAATCCTGTAGCAAGAGCCAGACCAGCCTTAATGAAGACTACTGGGATTAATTTTAGAGACCCTGGCTCATAACAGTAAAGTAGGAGATAAAGGGAGGATGATCCCAAGCATTGGCATTTTGAAGCATAGTTAAAACACATGCACAATTAGGCACACAAATGGGTTCACCCACATGCAAACATTCATGCACATATACACATACCTCATACATACATGCACATGAAAAGAAGAAAAATTATTAAATGCTTGCATTTTCTTTGTAGGCCTACTCCCCCACTCTCTAGCCTTTATTTTCTTTTAACTAGGCAATAAAATGCCTTCCTTTCATGGAGAAGTTTCTCTATATAGAGCGCTTTTCCATGTGGTATTTGTTTACTGTGCCAAGGTTTCAAAACATGAAGAAAATTGTCCAAAATAAGCTTGGGGTTGGGAATGAAATATTATATTTGAACATCAGGGACACATTTTTCTCCATCAAAGAGAAAGTGGTTAGAAAAAAGATAAACCTTAAAGTTAGGCTGAAACAGAGATTAATTTTAATGAAGGTTCAGAAAAAGATAGTAAGTGCATTGATAAATAGCTTTCTTCTTTTTGCTTCATTTTCAGTCCTTTCACAGTTCTGTGCTCAGAGTTAAAAAAAATTCTAGGCTTCAGTAGAGACTCATTATAAAATGAAAATCATGAAAGTTACAGGTATCCCAAATGAAGAGCCAGGAGTATAAAATTTTCAGGGCGTATCCTCTGATGTAATCATTCTTTCACTCTAAAACACTGACTGAGCTCTTGCTTGTTGTGAGTCATTAACAAGGCACTATGGAGAATACGGAGACGGATAAACTTCAGAAAGAAAAATCTAATCTGATGCGCTATGAACATAGATGTATATGGACCACATAAAAGAGCAGTGGGAGGTAGGGTAGAGAAAAGACTCCAGTGCATGAAGGAAAGCTGTAGAATATGCTTGGTTTCCCATGAATCTGAACTGCCCAGCAGAAAGGGTGCCATTATTGATCAAACACTTTGTGTGTGTTAGTCTGGATCAAGTGCTTGTATGGAATTTCTTGTAAGATTATGTCAACAATAGACATGACAGAAATAGACAGAGAAGCCTGAAGTGATGTTGCAGTTCCCTTCTGCATACATCATTAATATAAACCGTACTTTTCAACACAATTTTTATCTAATTTTATTTTTTATTGTTTGGTACTTCAGTGCATAAATGCAATGAATTTATTTTCGCCTCTCGCCCACTCCCATCCCTCTCCTGTACCATTTCATATGTTCTCCTTTCCAGTTAGTCTCCCTCCTACCTTCAAGTCTTTTGTGTGAAACCCACTGGACTTCATTTGAGGTGCCTGTATTGGCAAGTGCCTAAATACTTGCTGAGACATACATAAATGAATGAGTAAATTTTTCAACACATTCTATACAAACCATGAGCTCCTAAGATCCTAAGTAAAGAAATAAGAAATTGCCCATCACCATATCATGAGATCATTCCTCAGTCAGCCTCACTACAGTGTTGTACTCTGAAGCAAAAGCTCCATCTTTTACATAATGCAAGATCAATGAAGGGTAACATTGTGATTCTATCCTCAAAGATAGAATCAGGATACCTTCCTCTGTGAAGGCTGAAAACAAACAAACAAATGAATTTGGAAGAACAAATCTCAAACTTAGAGAAAATCGAAGAGAATAGTGAATTAGGTTCAACAATTCTCAAAATTAGATATTTGACTTATTGTTCTGTCTTCTTTCAGCACTCATTTGCCCTTTTACACCTTCTCTCTCTCTCTCCTTTGTTTTTTTAATGCATAGTGTAGCAAAATATCTTTTAAAACATGGTAGCAATGTTTTTCTCACAATGACAATTTTCTGTCATTGACAATTCTCACAACTTTCTCACTATGACATTTCGCAGAGATACCACAGGCAACAGCCCTGTCCAGACAACACCCTGTAGTGTCATCCCAGGAACTTACTACCAGCCTTCTCCATGAGATTTGAATGAAGTTTGTCTCTGAGGGTACGTTGTACACACCACATCGCTTCCTTAAAAGAATATGTTTTTCTCTTTCAAAGTAATTAGGTAATTTTGGAGGTATATGAATAAAACTTAAAGGCAAGCACATATTGTGCTGTCCAAAAATCTCTCACACAAAGATATTAGAATTTATAAAATACATTTAGCTGTAATCATTTATTAAATGACAGTTGTACAATAATTATTTTGAAGTTCTTGCATTACTATTGAGTGTAATGTTGCATTGTAGAGGTTACAGTACAGTTAGAAACAAAGTACACAACAAGGATCCAGGAAGGATGACTCCCTCCATGTTTCATTTACATGTGACTCTAAATAATTTTGAATGACAGTCAAAACTTATCTAATTGTGTACTTCAAATATGTGTGATTTTCACTGTCAAGTATATATTGATACAATTGTTATAAGGGAAGTTTAGTCGAACTCATGACTCAAAAATAAAGGCTGTATAGAAATCTCAGGGCAGTATGACATCAATATTTATATTTTTCCCCTCATAGTGTGCTGCAGTATAAAGAATTCTACTACAAATTATGTGTAAGAGAGAGGAAAAAGGCATTTAATTTTCAGAGAAATATTTATCTACTTAGTATTCAATATAGGAAGGGCTTGGTTTTGATTATTTTGACTTTATATTAATTCTTTAATTCTTTTATCATTTGGATTTGCTGTCACATATGTTATCTTGATTATGTTATATAATTTACCTGAAAATAGAGAAGTTAACCTCTCTATTTTCTTTTATATTTCTGTTAGATTTACTAATCTCATTTCCACTATGTTTTGTGTTAATATCAAAAAAGAATATGTAAACTTCTTCATTGGTCCAAATTTCATCTAGTTTTCATCCATGTTAGGTATCAGGAAATAAAATCTCCTTACTAGAATAAAATTTAATGGTTTTTAAATAGTTAAATATACTTTGTATGCAAAGCAGGAAGTGTTCCTCAAAGTAGTCATTTATCTCTAAAACTCAGAAGTTACATTGGACTTGTGCACATGAATAAAATTCTTTAGATTAGAACAATGAAATCATTTCTATTACATAACTCCTCCTAAACCAGGTGGTAGATAGTGTTCATCCCATCTGTGGGTATGTGTAGAAGAGGGCACTTAAGTGTGTATACCTGTAGAGATCTAAGGGTAGCATTGGGAATTATCTTCTTCCTTATTGATTTGCTTTGGGAATTTCTAAGCTCCACCTTTCAGAGCTGGAATTAAAGACTGCCGCCCTACCTGCATTTTAATGTGATATCTGAGCACAGGTCCTTTTTGCTTGAAAGGCAAAGGCTTTAACCAGAATCTTCTCCCCAACTGAATAGTACTATTTTAATTAATACATTGTAAATAGTCCCTGAAATCCAGAATTTTTTTTAACAATTTACCTACAAAGACACCCCTGAAACACAGGTTTGTCTGATTCCAAAGCTCATGATCTGGTTGATTTCACATTAAATGGGTTCTAGAAAATTAATTTGAAGTTTAACAGTCACTTGTAGCAAACCACCCCAAAACTTTGTGGCTTAAGACAACAATAATTTAAATTGGCCTGGTTCATGTTTGGGCAGAGCCTGAAGTTTTGCTGCTCCATATGACATTGCATTAGACATGTGATACAGGCTGAAGGATTCGTTTTGGCTATGACTTGCTTAGGTGACTGAGTAGATGGTTGTAGCTGTCAGTGTAGCACTTAGTGGAGATTTTTGGTCAAAACTTTTTCATATAACCTGTTTGCATTGTATAGAAGCATCTTACCATAAGCTCTTAGCTCAGTTCTAAGAGCAAAATCTCCAAAGGTCCAACAAATGGGAACATTGTCTTTTGTAAAATAGCAACAGCAGTTACACAGTCTGGTCACTGTTTACCTAGATTCCAAAAGAAGCTCCACAAAACCCACCTCTTTCTGAACATATGCCACCATCCCTTGTAGGATGAATGTATATAACATGGAAACCACCTTTAAAACATAAAACCCCAGTAGTCATGTAGACTATAGTTTTTCAAAACAATTAACCCCCAGATTACGGTTTCTCAGATCATGTTCAACTATGGCTTCCTCACTTATGTCTTTGTCTGTGTCTGTTGCTGTAATAGTGCTCCTGACACTGTGCAATGTGCAAAGGGTGGATCTGGAGACCAGCAGTCCTAGACCAACGTGCCAGACAGGGCTGTCCGACTGCAGCATCACATGGCAGTGGGGGGAAGTCCTTGATGGGAAGAAAGAACAAATCCATTCATTGAACACTTTAATTCCAAAAGAGGGTGGAGATCTCAGACTTTAGGAGATCCCCAAGTTCCCACCTGAACAATGCTGAAATGGCAACCAAATTTGACACATAGAAACCATAAGAACATGTAGTAATTAATGATGCTATGGTATCCTCTACAAACCAAATAATTAAGCTTTGAGACCAAGACCTGTGAAAAATGTTAAACAGTTATTTGAGGGGTTTTGCATATTTATTGTATTTGAGATGCATTCATCCAGGCATTTGAGAGGAAGAAAAGAATAATAAAGGAGTTATTCAATTCCTTTCCCTAGGACACAGACTAAACTATGCAGCTTATAGTCTTTTTTGAAATATAGAAAATACTAGAAAATAGAATACTAGAAAATTAGTAGGAACAAAGTTCTTTATTATCTCTGTATTATAAATATAAAATGAAAAATTAAATCTAATCAAAATACTGAAACCCAAATGCCTAAGTGCCAAGAGGTCATGTGAATGAATGAGAGAGATGGACACTATATTAAAATGGAGAAGCCAGAGAAGCAGGATGATCAAAGAGTCCAGAGGAGACCGTTTGGGGCCCAAATAGCCTGGCCTGGAAAATAAAGCAAAGACCCTGACCACCGCAGTAAACAGTTATCCAGCAATAGAGATACAAAGGCCTCACAGAGGTCATGAATTGCTTTTTGCCAGACAAGATCTCCCCCACTCACTGAGCTCTTGGTTGACAGAAACAATTCTAAAGACTTAGTGAGTCACTAGTAGGCTTGGATCACTGGTAGAAATAAAGCTTAAGGGCCTGAAGGAAGTAGCTGGAACTGAGCACACTGACTTCTTTGTCCTAGATTTTTAAATTTTTCTATTATTTATTTGTTTGTTTGTTTGTTTGTTTATTTTGCATGTGTGGGTTATAAGACAGAGCGAGAGAGAGAGAGAGAGAGAGAGAGAGAGAGAGAAAGAGAGTCTGTGTGTGTGTGTGTGTGTGTGTGTGTGTGTGTGTGTGCGCGTGCGCTTGTGTATATCAGAGGGTGCTGTGTGTACCTGTGGAAGACCAAGGGTGACTTCGGGAATCAACCTCCTTTTTCTTCACTCTGGGATTTTTGCTTCAACCTCCTTTTTGCTTCACTCTGGGATTTCCCAGGTTCCACCACCAGGGCTGGAAGAGCAAGCTGTTGCCATTTTTTGCCTGGTATTTTTTACATGGGACCTGGTATCCGAACTCAGACCTCTGCTTGCGAAACAGAGTCTTAACCCTTGAGCCATTTTGTCCTAGATTCTAAGCTAGCTGTATATTTAGTTTTTCCTCATCTCTCTTAGCCCATGTAACAACATGGAGAAATATGTAAATATCGTAATATTGGCCCATGGGTATAGCTGAGTGAGAGAGCATTTGCCTAGTATGTTCAAGGTCCTAGTTTGATCCCCAGCATTACAAACAAACCAATTCCACCAAACACATATACATAAAGAGAGAGAGAGAGAGACATTACATATATGCATACTTTATATACAGGATAGTCACACATGTATACTTATAATACCTCTATCATGAGGATTGTGAGGAAACAATATTTTGGTACTAATAATGCAAATTCTACCATTTCTGTAAATCATGAAGTCAATCAAAATTTAATTTTCTCTCAATCAATATGATGAAATTAATTGTCATCAACAAAAGGATCTTTGGTGGGCTCAACTCATGGCCATCCAGAGTGTTTTCTTTCTATGGGAATGTTGAATCATAAGCCACATTTCAGATATATTATTTCTGTGCAGGAGGAGAAGGGAATTCTTTATTCTTGATCAAAACACTAACTGTGGTTCAGCAGAGTGCTTCCAAATGAAAAAGAAACACTTACTTTTTTTTTAAATGAAACTAGAAAAAAAAAAATAGCTCCAAAGTAAATAGCCAGGGGCACAATGGCAAAAATAAAATCCACTTTAACATTTCTAAGATTGACAATACTGCACGGAAAGAACCAGAATTGGCTGAGCAGTGTGGCTGTGGAAACTGAACCCCTTCATATCTGCATCCACTGTGGGCACCTACTGCTGTCTTTAAGGGGCTTTGCCAGTTGGGGGTGGTTCAGTTCCCCCAACATGCCTTTTTATCTTTCTATGGCTGATTGCTAATTTCCTGGGTATTAATTACAAAGTTCAGTCTTTCCCCTATTGAGTCTGAAATAGAGAATGAGGACTAAGTTTAGAACAAAAGCTGTCAAATTCTCCTATCCACTCAGAACATTTAAGGCCAAGGACATGCTAGGCAAAGATACACATTCCTCCTCTTTCAGGAAAAATCCTGTGAAATTAAGATGACTCAAACATTCCTTCGAGGTCCTTAAAATAAAGGGTGAGTGTTAAAGGCATTCCATTTTTGAATGGGCCTAAAAAAAGTAGTCTTTTTCTGGAAGATATAGAAAGAAGGATAAAATTATCTCAGCCTATTGAGCACAAATAAATGTTGTGGTCGTCCTCTTGTGCATGATCAAAACCTTGTCTTAGTCACTTGCTGGCCTCTATGTCCTCAGTGAGTTCACTGCTTTAGAGTTGTTTGGAAACAGAAAGAAGTACAATAGTTTCGATAGACCTAACTTTTTTACTTTGATCACGGGAGCGAATCTCAGTCTCTGGGACTGTTGGCTGGTTGCTTCAACAACAAGCAGTGATTTCTGACACATAGTCTTATTTCACTTCCAAGATCGTGTGGTAATCTCCAGGTGAAACAAAAGACAGTCCCAGAAGACAAAGCAATCTACCAGGCCAGTAGATCTGGCAACGGGATTGCATAATTTCCCTTTGCTTGCCTCAAAGGTCATCTGACTCAGATGTACCACAAATAGACCTCGTTTTAAAGCAAGGGGCATCTTACCTTTCCATTAGCAAACCTCTTAGGCAAGTTTGATTAAAAACATAAAAAAGATGCCTGCAGCAACAAATCCTTGTGATCCTGGGTCCAAGTGTCAGGAACTGGGACAGAACACATACTCTACCAAAAGTTGGACGAAGTTTTTTTAGTCCAAAAAAGCTAAACATAGGAGAAAACCTCCTTTATAGACCTTAGTATTGTTTGGTATTGCATGTGAGTCAAGGATGTCACAATTCATCAAGTCCTTCATTCTCTCGACTTTACGATGAATGGTGCTAGTCTGGACAAAGGAATTTCATATTCACTCTGTAAATTTCTAGGGGTTTTCCATGTTTAAAGAATAATGGAAAACATCGTTCTATTTCAATAGATTCTTGACTAGCTATTCCACTTTTCTTTCCTTCAGCTAGGGTACATCTATTTATTTCTATAGTTCAGTGCCCCAGTCATGAAGCAGAGGTCATGTGACCTGTGCTGAAGAGAGCAGCTGGGCCCCATTTTCCTCCAACTGTACCATACCCACTGTCACTTCCCATAGCTTCCAATTTAGAAGATTCTCTGTCCCATGAGGTCTCTAATACAATGCTTTATTAATTATCAGAATATGTGGACTAATTTGAGGAGGACAGGTCTTTCCGTTTTTGCCCTTTCTCTCTGGAACAAACATAGGCCATAAATCTATTGGGATACTGCTTTTTGAAACTTTATTTGATGTTTGAGGTCTCACTTTCTGCACAATGTTGTTTTCTTTAATTTTTGCTTTTTCTTTTTCAAACTGAAGCAAGAGCTGTTAGAATATTTCCTTATGCCCAACACATGTTTCTTCTGTGAAAATTATTTATTGTGTCCTTTTGAACAAAAACAACTAAATGAATACATGTATTAGGGTTCTCCAAACTGGAGATGGACCAAATATGCAGGTAAGATGGATTTGCCAAATGAATGCATAAAAGCAACCATCACAAAGAATTATTTGCTTGTGTTTAAGTGCAATCTGATAAACGAGCTCTTTTAAAAATATGAATTCCAGATGATGGAAAGATTAAAGACTGTAGACATAGGAAATTTCTGAGGAGTTCCCAAATCTGAAGAGTCTGGCTCTGACTTATTTAGAGCCCTTGCCAGCATGAAGGGTTTTGCTTACCTCTTGACTTTAGTTTGAAAAAAATATGGTGGAGGATCTGCTAGGTGATGACATTTGGGATTTTTTAAAATATATATAACAGAAGCCTGTCTTCCTTTTTTAATGTCTTCTTGTTCTGGTTCCACTGAGATATTCTCCCTCATGCACAATGGGTAAACGTAGAAAAAAAATTTGTGAAAAAGTTAAAGACAAGTCAAACAGAAATGTATGTGGTGATTGTCTTAGATTTTCATCAAGTGGTCTGAAATAAAATCTTAAGTTACTTTGTAAGTTCTGTGTAATCAGGATTCTGTTCTCTTTCTTCAGCAATTTTCTTTCTTTCCTGATCTGGGCTATTTTAGATACAACAGAAAGCAATGCCTCGTGAGGTGTCTTTTCTGGCTCGAATCCCTGTCACCTCTCAGTGTCTGGGTCTCTGCAGAATTGCCACATGTAACATTATTTTTCTCCAAAGGGATGAAAGGACATAAATGATTTATTTTTGTATTACATTTAGGTGAAATTAAATACATTTACATATTGAAATGAGATTGATAAAGTGAATGCTTGTCTCCCATAATGCAAAAGCTCCCTGAAGGTATTTGTCTAGGGAAAGTGAGAGAACATACAAATCCCAGGTTCTCATGAAAAGTCAGCATTCAGTCACATCAATTTAGAATTAATGTCTTTGATGCAGATAATAATAGAAAGATAATTAGACTTTCACCTCCTCATTTGCATTCTTTGAGCTCATTCTTGATTAAATCAAATGTGTAGGTTTTTTTTCTTGTTGATGGTATTTTTGTGTACTGGTAATTAAGTCTCAGCCATAAGAATTACCTACGACACTTCAGGAAGCCCATTCCCCAAGACAGTTCTCACCCAATATTTCTAACAGGCAGTTATTTGTGAATTGAGGAATTTTATAGAAAGGCAAAAGGACAATGCAATTTTAGAATTGGTTTTGTGAACTTCACAAGTTAGAGCCTGAAATTCTCTCTGGGAACTGCTGAAATCCAGTCTTTATTTTCCATGTATGTGTGAGTGAAGGTGTGTGTGTGTTTGTGTGCGTGTGTGTGTGTGTGTGTGTAAACTTACAAACACAGTGTGCAAACCACTGAACCCAGCCATAATGTCTATTGGGGAGATCTGGCAAGAAGCGGGAGCTGAAGTAATGGTGTGGAGAGCCTTGGCCCATTAATCTCAAAGCAATTGATTCTTTTGTAGCCATTATATCACTTTCCATTTAAAAGGAAAAAATGCAGGTGATTCTTCATCTCTCTTTTATAATAGATAAGAATATAAACTTGTTCTCAAAGTGGGGAAGTGAACAGAATTTAAGGTGTTCATCTTGTCAGTTTCTACACTGACACCAGTAAGGAGAGGGTATTTGCTCAGCATACTTGCCACGGCTCATATCTGCTTCCTGTGCAATGGATATTCTGGGTTGTGTATTTGTCTAAATAGCTTCTCATACATGTGAAAATATGTTGCCCCAAGGCTTGAAGTTAATGAGAGATGGTAAAATACCAGGAAGATATTTTAGCATCATTACGATTGACTGTCTTTGGATGTGTGATTTTTTTTCTTACAAGAATATTAGGTAGAAATACTTAGTTTTTTTTTTAATTAAGAATGCCTGGATTTGGTTGGGGAGATCACTCAGTGGTTAAAGTGCTTGTCATTGAAGCACAGGGCTGAACTTCTGAACCCCAGATCCCATGTAAATGTCATGTGGGTGCGGTATCCCACCTATAATTCTAGCTCTGGAAATTCTCAGAGGAAGCTAGTTGTAAAACTATGCCTATTGATAGCTCTGTGTTTGACGAGAGACAGCCTAAAAACAATAGTGTAGAAGAGCAATCAAGGAAAATTTGTGATATCACTTTGGTTCTCCATGTGTACCTCCAGGTGTGCATATGCCCAAGTACATGCAGACACACACACACACACACACACACACACACACACACACACAGACCACATATATAAATAATAGTGAGAAAACAAAGAATGCCTATATTTCCATACAGCATACATATTTAGAAACAATTTTAATATGATGGATGATTAAGGCTAAAGCAAATTAGAGAAAACTCTATACTCAGTACAAAACACATGGTTACTCAAACACACACCACATGCTGTTTGTTCAAAAGATGTTCTGCTAACCTTGGCTTAAAAATAAGCAAACATAAATCCTTCCAGAAAGTTAGATGACATCAGAAGGAAAAATTAAAAGGAACTTCAGAGTGAGGAACACCTAATGTGTTGTATAAGTTTGTGGTTTTCAATTTGATTGTTCATGCTAACAGCCCTGTACTATTGGCTTAATAGCTGGTTACAAAGAAGAAATCAAGGCACAAGAGAGTGGACCTTACAACATTGCTTCACATTGGCATGACAATAATGGCTTATATCTCTGGGTTTAATGTGAAAGTTCTCAAGTTCGGCTTCAAGTGAGTTTTATAGCATGAACAGTGAAATTATAGAGACATAAAAAGTTATATAAGAGGTATACCAGTCTGTTTTCTGCTTTAGCAATAAAATGACATACACAGGGTTTATTCCAAGAGAGTAGATATAGGCTCATGATCCTACAAGTAAAACACTAAGGTACTGCATTTGATGAAGGGCTTTTTTCTGATAAAGTCCTGAGATAACACAATATCACATGGTAATGGATAAGAGTTTATGTCTGACTTGAGATCTGACTTTGCTCTGTATTCTAATAAACCCAAGAAGATTCAATCATGGGATCACAACCCAAAGACTATCAAGTCTCTCAAAGTACCCAGATCTAAATACTACAGTTGAGTTCATACTTTTTTTTTCTTTTTCATGTATATGTATGTGTGGTATGCATCCACACATGCGTATATGTGAACACTTCTGTGTATGTGGGTGGAAATGTATACACATGCATGAGGAGGACAGAGATTGATATCCAGAATCTTTCTCTATTACTCCATACTTTGTTTATTGAGGCAGGATCTCTCAGTTGAACCCAGAGCTGGCTAAAATGTCTAGTCTTGCTAGCCAGAATGTTCTGATGATCTCTTATCTATGCTTTTCAAGTACTGGAACTACAGCCAGGTTGCTGTGTCAATCTGGTATCTAGGTGGGTTCTCCGGATCCAAGATTTGCTCTCCATGTTTATGCAGGCACCTCTGCAGCTTTGCAATATTTTTCTATGGGGATAAAATTTCAGCACAAGTTTATAAGAGAATTGGTCATAAGCATTGAAAACCTTCTAGCATAAGACTTGACATAAGATTTTCATCTCATTGAAAGGCATCAAGAAGAATGGTGTTTGTCTATGGTAACTTTGGAAATGAGAGAAGCCTGTAAAATTAAAGGTAATAGATGCTAAATTATAAACTAGTTAATGTGCTGTGTTACATGAGGATTGAGAGCTAAGAATTTTGAAAACAGTGTTGTATATATTGTAACTGAAGAACTGATGAAAATGGTTGATGGTAGGAGCAGGAGGAATGTGAGGTAGACAAGTGATCTATGTGGTAATAAATGGAGTTGCAGGTATACCTAAATAGTCCTGTTTAACTTGCATTAGGTAGGGTGGCTGAGTATAAAATACTTATAGATAGATACATGTATACATTTGGATTGATATATCATACCTGTAGTTCCTTACCTGTCAGGTCAGACTATCTAGAAGTGATGTAACACTGATAAAAATATCTAGCAACTACAACTTTGTTTCTCATGTCCTTTGTCTTAGTTATTCTTCCTCTTCCTATGACAAAATACCCTGACAAAAATCAATTTAAGAAAGGAAAGTTTTATTTAAACTCACAGTTCCAGAATATAATCCATCATGGTGGTAAGAGCTTGAAGCAAATGATCACGTTGCATATACAGGCAGGAAGAAGAGAGACATGAATGCTTGCTCTCAAGTCAGCTTTTTCCCTTTTTTGTTAGCTACACAAATATTTATTGCAAGACACAATTCATAGAATATTGTGAAATACTCAAAGCTAATGTAAGATTGTTAATCCATGTTCATGTTTTAAAGGCATAGAAAACAGTAAAATGAGTTGATAATCATGTTAATTACTTTAGTGAAGATTTCCTTTGGAAGAATTTGGTAATAAATAGACAACCAAATGAGGCCTGGGTGGCAATAATTACTTCTTCAACTAGAAAGTACTTTAATAATTTGCTCCTTTGTGATAATTTGGTTCTATTAGCTTTCTTATTTATAAATCACATATTGGAAAATAAAGAAAAGTATGCCTGCACCCATAGGTATACTATTATCTTTTCTTTTTTCTTTTTATTTCTCCCACATCTTTTTCCCTAATCATACAAGCTCAATAGGTACTCTGTCCTCTCCCTCCCTTCCTCCTTCCTTCCTCCATCATAACCCATTCCATTCTCCACCATTTCCCCCTTCCTTTCATCCCCCTCCCTACTTCCCCTTCTCCCAGCACTTCCCTCTTCCTCTCTCCCATCCCCTGGAGCATCCATTTATGTGGGTACAGAATCTCCCCATGAGTCTCCATCCTAGTGAGGGCTCAGCACTCAGTGGCATAGCCTGGGGCCCCTTCTTGGGCTCCCCGTTTAAATGGGAATTCTATTATGACTTTTTAATCCCTTTAAGAATCCTACTGCCTGGAGCCTGTGATGCATGCTAAACTTTGGGGCTTATTGACATGTCAGCCATTGTGCAGGTCAGGCAAAGTCCAATCCTGGCTGCTGCAGCCTTAACTTCTGTGGAGTATCTTGCATATAGTTTGGTCACCCTATCTTTAATCTCTTACAATCTTGCCGCCCCCTCTTCTACAAAGTTCCCTGAACTTTAGGATGGGGAGAGATTTGGCTTCTCTAGTTCCAGGTGAATAATATAGGCTCTTTGGTGTTCTGAATTATGATTTGTTATTGTTTTCAGTTTGCTATTCCTGCACTGCCCTTGGCTGCATCCCAATTGGTGCCAAAGGTCATCTTCTACCAAAGATAAAAAATTGTTTAAATGAAAATCTTAATATAAGAGGAGATTCAAAGATAGATGGAAGAATAGGAATAGGACACAGTAGTGTGTGTGGGAGTGTCAGTTTGTCATTTGCCAGATGGTTACAGCCTATCTGCCAGTCCCTATACCCTCCCTGATTGGTGAGATCAAACCTGTTCAGTCCCAAGTGACCAGGAAGGAAAGTGAGAGTGAACTATACCAGATATTTTGCTACTTATATGCAATATATGACCTTGGCCTATTTTATCTATTGAAGTGTGTTCCCCTATCTCCAATCTTTTAAGGTCCTCGTTCCCCTTCCCTCCTGTTAGTAATCCTTTGCAATTACAGTGGTATTACAGAGATATACCTTTGAATATGTCATCGAGTGGGTTTGCAACTAGGATCCACTTATTAGGGAGTACATAGGTGTATAACTTTCTGTGTCTGGGATACTGCACTCAATATATTTTTTTCTAATTCCATCTATTTCCCAGCAAATTTCATTAATTCATAATTTTTTTCTCAATCTCAGGAAATGATACCTTTCATTAACTATTTAGATAATCCCTCATAAGTATGTCTGGAAGTTTGTCTCCTAGACCATTTCAGATTGTATTAAGTCTAAAATACAAATCTTGAACTTCATGGTGGTTCAAAGCAATTGAATAGGTAAAAATCAATAGTCCCTCATAGAGCAATCACAAATAATTTACATAAACATTTCATTTATGAAGTGGGGTGCTCTTAAAGTACAGACTGCCTTTACTGACTTCATTTCAGAAAGCACATTGAGTGAAGCACGCAAAATACAACACACAGTTGAGGGAAAGCCCAACAAATACCTATTCAGTCAGGTAATGAAAATTAGCACTGGCAATAAGTCTTGTTTGTATGTATCCATAGAAAATGTGCTATTCTTTCTCAAACTCCATCCAACAACCCAAATCAAAAGTGATTCATTAGAAAAAATCCAGGGTACAGACATTCTTCCAAAACCTGATCAGCACTTCTCAAAACACATTATGTCACCAAAGCAGTGATGTCAGCAAGATGGTGCAAGAGTTCTGTGTTTGCACTAAGGCCAAAGAATTGCAGCTAGCAATGATCAAAAGTAAGAATATTTTTAAAGTTTTGTTTTGTCTTGCTTGCAAGTACTCTACCATTGAATTATATTCTTGCCTCTCTAAAAATTGTAAAAAACTGTGTTGGAAAGGCATAAAAACAGGTTGTATACTAAACAGTGCTACTTCAAAGCTGATAATGCAATTCACAGGGTAGTCACTTAGAGCTATGATTCCTATAAGGAAAGAAAAGAATTGGAAATAGTTATTCAAGTTCTTCATAATCTTGGACATTTATGCAGACAGGTTCTTCCTATCTCATCCCATAAAATATACTTGGAGTATCACCAGGGTAGACTGCCTGGGCTCTGTTAGAAGTAGCCGGCTGTGATGATGCTCAGAGTAGACCTTGATCTTATGATTGATCTGCATTCTGGTAAACACAACCAAAAACATAACAATGCTAAACAATAAAAGAATGCCACAGGAAACCCAGTGCCTAAATATACCTGGTTTGATTCTCTAGTCAGATTTCCCAGTAGGCTCCAGTGCTCCTGAGTCTTTTCCAGAATAGAGGACAACAGTCACTCCCTGAAGGAACATCTGACTCTGTTCCATCCCAATACTGAACAGTAACCTAAGAAAGCCTTACTGTTCTTAGGTATAAAAGCAAGTCCATATTTATGCACATCCTTTATTCGTGTCTCTATTCTGCATAAGGAAAAAGCAATCCCAGAAACCATACCTAGCCTTGGCATCTAGAATAAAGTCTGACCATCTAGAGATACAAAGCAACAGAGCATATAGCAAAAGATGGAAGCCCATGGCATTGTTCAGAATGGGACAGTTTCAGATCTCAAATTGAAGTCCTGTCTGATGACAAGCTCATTCAGTGGTCTTTTAAAGTTATGGTGAACAGGCGATGATGCTATTTAATTTTAATGTACAGACAGTGGTTCAACACAATCAGACAACTTGACAAAGCTAATCCACACAGGCTCCCTAGGAGCTAGTCTATCACAAATCTCTGATTATGATAAATGAAAAGGTTTATAATTCCTAACTAAACATACTAAATCAGAAGAGGAGACCATTTTCAAATGTGCAGGTGTCAATATGAGGATACAAGAATTATGAAATTTTGATTAGTTTCCAAGAGTATTTTCTGCTGTTTGTTGTGTTGCAGATGTCAAGCTTTAGATCATGGTGGTTTGATAGTACACAGGGTGTAATTTGAACTTTCCTGTACATATGGAGATTTGTTTTGTGGCCCAATATGTGGTCTATTTTGGAGAAAGTTCCATGCGTTGCTGAGAAAAATGTGTATTCCCTGGTGCTTCAATGGAATGTTTGATAGAGATCTGTAAGGTCCATTTTTGTAAGGGTTTGATTTAGTTCCAGTGTGTATCTGTTAAGTTTTAGCCTGTCATTCTATCCCACATTAAGAGTGCAGTATTGAAATCCCCAAGTATTCTCATTTTGGGATTGGTTTCTTGCTTTAGATGTTGTAGCATTTGCTTAAGGAATGTGGAGGAGCCCATTAGGTGTGTTATGTTCAGTATTGTGAAGTCTTCCTGGTGAATTGTACCTGTGATTAAAATGTAATATCCTTCTGTATCTCTTATGATTTTTTTTGGTTGAAAGTCCACCTTCGTCAGATAGCATAATTGTTACCCCTGCTTGTTTCTCAGTTCCATTAGCTTGAAGAATTTTTGACCAGCCTTTTACTTTTAGAATGTGCCTATCTTTTGTGGTGAGATGTGTTTCCTGAAGGCAGCAGATGGATAGGTTGTGATTTCTAATTGAGGTTTGTAATCTGTGTCTTTTGATTGGTAAGTTAATTTCATTGACATTAAGTGTTATAATGGAAAAATTACTTTTAATTCCTGACAATTTTGTGTTCAATAGCTTTCAAAAGTATATTATTTAGCTTGTAAGTTTTAGTGTTATTATACTTCCCTTCTGTCCTCCTGGATATGCTTGTTCTTTTCAAGCTTGAGTATCTTTTCTAGAATTTTTTAAAGTCCTGGTTTGGTGGTCATGTAAGCCTTCAAATTGTCTTTATGGCAGAAATTTTTTCTTTTACCCTCAATCATGATTGATAGTTTTGCTGGGTATATCAGTGTGCGTTGACATTTGTGCTCATTCAATATCTGAAGTATGTCTCTCCATGTTCTTCTGGCTATTTTGGTTTCCATTGAAAAATCATTTGTTATTTTAATAGGTTTACCTTTAAAAGTGTTGGGTTTTATTCTCTTGGAGCTCTCAGCACATTTTCTTTGTCTTGTATGTATAGTGTTTTGATTATTACTTGCTTTGGCAGTTTCTATTTTAGTCATATCTGTTTGGGGTACAGAATGCCTCTTGTATTTTGATGGGCTTCTCTTTCTTTAGATATAGAAAATATTCCTTTATGATAACTTGAAAAATTTCCTCAGGTGTGGTATTTTAAGATTCTTGTTCTGGTATTCCATGAATGCACATGTTAGCCTTATTCAGAGTGTCCCATAACTCTTGAATATTCCTCTCAAGTATCTATTTTGGCTTTAACAACTTCTTCAATTGAACTGGTTAGTTCTTCCACTTTGTCTTCAAGATCTGATATTCTATTTTCTTTTTTTAATTATTATTATTAATACATTTTTATTATTATTTCAGCTCATACAAACTTAATAGGTACACCAGTTCCCTCCCTCCCTCCTCCTCCCCCGTACCCCCTGCTCCCCCTCCCCACCCTCCTCCCTCCCCATCCCCAGTGCCTCCCGCCCCAATTCCCAGAGAGTCCTTTCTTGTGCATGTCTGATTTTCCTCTGGGCCCTCCTCTCCGATGACGTACAAGGACCAAGTGGCCTTTCCCTGAACCCTTTCCCATGTTCCCCTTAGGTATAGGAACACTGCTGTGGCTGCCAATCCTTTGCCTCCAAGGATCTTGGTGCCTTTAGCAGATGCTACACTTTGTGAGGTCAACAGTGTGTTGGACAATGTGCAGGGCAAGCAAAGTCCAATTATGATTGCTTCAGCCCTAACTAGTATGGAGTATCTTACATATCATTGCTCCTCCCATCCTTTTGCTCTTACACTCTTACCGCCCCCTCTTCTGCAAATTTCCCTGAACTTCAAGATGGGGAGAGATTAGTCTGGCCTAGTTCTAGGTGGTTGATATAGAGTCTCTGAAGTTCTGGATTGTGGTTTGTTGATTTTCTTTTGCAGTTTTGCTGCTCTTGCAATGCCCTTCACTCCATCCTGGTGGGCATTGTATGTCACCCCCTGGCCAGAGACAAAAAGCTGTTAAACTAGAGTCTTGTGATAAAAGCACATTTAAAGGTAGATGTAATAAAAGTGGGAAACCACAGTGAGGGAGGGGTCTATCACCCATTTGCAAAATGGTTACTTTTTATCTGCCAGACTATATTCCCTCCTCTTCTGGTGAGATCACACCCCCTCAGTAGTAAATGATCAGGAACAAAAGTCTGTGAACTTAATCAGATGTCTCATTACTTATTTGGGTCCTTGATGGAGGCCTATTTTCCCTGTTGTAACATGGTCCCTTCTCTCCTTGTTTCTGGTGTGGCCCTCCTACCCCATCCCTCCTGTTCATAATCCTTGGAATTACTGTCTCTAGGTGGGCTGGGTGGGTTTGGTACTAGGAGCCACCTATTAGGGAGTACATACGGCGCTTAATTTTCTGGGTCTGGGATACTTCACTTAATATAATTGTTTCTAATGACATCCATTTCCCGGCAAATTCCAGTAATTCATCATTTTTGATGGTTGAGTAGTATTCCATTGTATAGATGTACCACAGTTTCCTCATCCACTCGTCAACTGTTAGACATTTGGGCTGATTCCATGACTTTGCTATTGTAAACAGTGCTGCTATGAACATGGTCGTGCTTGTGCTATCGAGGTGAACCTCTGCTGTACGGGGGGTTATTCCCAAAAGTGGAATCGCAGGGTCATATGGCATTTCAATCTTTAATTTCTTTAAGAATCTCCAGACGGCTCGCCAGAGTGGCTGTATGAGCCTGCATTCCCACCAGCAATGTAGGAGAGTTCCCTTCTCTCCACATCCTCTCCAGCATTTGTTGTTTGTGTTGTGGATTTTTGCCATCCTGACCGGGGTGATATGATATCTCAGGGAGGTTTTGATTTGCATTTCCCTGATGGCTAAGGAAGTGGAGCATTTTTTCAGATATTTGTCAGACATTTTAATTTCATCCCTGGTAAAGTTTCTTTTAAGTTCCAGGACCCATTTTTTAATTGGGCCATTTGTTTCCTTGTTGTTTAGTTTTCTAAGTTCTTTGTGCACTCTGGACAGCAGAGTTCTATCAGATGTGTGGTTAGTGAAGATTTTCTCCCATTCTGTGGGTTGCCTTTGAGCTCATGTTACAATCTCTTTATCTGAACAGAAGCTCTTTAATTTCACAAGATCCCAACTGTTGAGAGTTGGTAGCAGTGACTGTGCCATTGGATGTCTGTTTAGGAAATGTTGGCCTAGGCCAATCAGCTCGAGGGAGTTCCCTATCCTTTCAACTATGGTTTTTATAGTTTCTGGCCTGATATCAAGGTCCTTGATCCATTTGGAATTAAGTCTTGTGCATGGTGACAAGTACAGGTCCAGCTTTAATCTTCTGCATGTGGAGATCCAGTTTTGCCAGCACCATTTGTTGAAGATGCTGTTCTTTTTCCATTGGATTCTTTGAGCCCCTTTGTCAAAGACCAAATGGCTGTAATTTTGTGGGCTTATATCTGGGTCTTCAATCCTTATCCATTGATCTGTGTGTCTATTTTGGAGCCAGTACCAGGCTGTCTTTATAACTATGGATTTGTAGTATAGACTAAGGTTTGGTATGGCAACACCTCCAGCTGTGTTTTTGTTATTCAAGATTGTTTTTGCTATCCTGGGTCTTTTGTGCCTCCATATGAACTTTGAGATTGTTTGGTCAACTTCTTTGAAGAATTGCTTTGGGATTTTGATTGGTAGAGCATTGAATCTGTATATTGCCTTTGGTAGGATGGTCATTTTTATGATGTTGATTCTGCCAATCCAGGAACAATGGAGGTCTTTCCACCTTCTGGTGTCTTCTGCTATTTCTTTCTTTAGGGTTTTAAAGTTTTCATTATAAAGGTCTTTTACCTCTCATAAGCCTCTCTGTTGAGGTCTGGTTTGAAGATAACTTGTCTTTTAGTTCAATTTTAAACTCCGCCTGAGATTGTTTTAACTGCTCTATGCCTATTTTTGTTTCTTCAACTGCTTTTCTCATCTCCTCCAACTGTCTTTTATGCTCCTGTTCAAAGTGGTTAATGTACTTATTTAACTCCTCCCAGATTTCCTCTTTCATCGTTTTCATCATAGTAAAGATCAGGCTTTGAAATCATTATCTTGGATATGGTTTCCTTGACTATTTTCTGTGAGTTTGTTCTGTTTGGAATCCATCATTATGGGGTTAATTTTTTTGGTAGGATATTTGTTGTCTTGGGTTTTGTTTCTCATGGATTTGTGACCTGGGTATTTTTGATTTATCTCTTAAGACCTTCTTTTTGTTTCTGTGTGTTTGACTGAACTGAATTAGATGGTATTACTACACTTGAGCAGTTATTACTAGTGTTTGCCTTGGAGTTGGGTACACCTGTCTGGTATTGGTGTTATTTCCTAGATGAGGCTATTCGATTGTTAGTTCATTGATTAAGTCTGGTTTAGTAGACAGGGAGTGAAGATTAGTATGGTAGTGTACTTTTTAGGTTTACTTCCTTGGTGATATATGAAGATGAAAATGGTATAGTCTCTGAAATTGTATACATTTTGAGGTGGCTATATGGGAATGTTAAACTACAGTGGCTAATAATTGAGAGGAACAAGATATTAAAAAGGGTTTACTTATCTTTGAGCTGGATGTGAAGATTCTTTCCCATATGATGGGATGATTTTGGAGGACCTCAGATGAATGTTGTTTGTTTCCTAGTGCTTTGCTTGGGTTTTCTTTGAAATCTGTTAAATTCTGATGAGTAGGGAGTCCACCCTGGTCCAGATCTGGGGCAGAAAGGTAGAGTGGTTACTGGAGTTCACAGATGACCTGAGACTTGGGGCGTGGCCTAGGGGCCTTCACCATGGCCAGAAGAGGGGATCATGCTTCCATAAAGAAAATAGGTCACCATCAAGTATTGCATGTAAGTAGCAAGACATCTGGTGAAGCTCACTCTCACTTCCCTTTTCGGTCACCTGAGACTAAAGAAGTTTGATCTCACCAACCAGGGAGGGTATAGCGATTACCAGATAGATGGTAACCATCCTGCAAATGGGACACTGATGCCCCCCCCCAATTGCTGTGTCCTACTCCTATTCCATCTACCTTTGAGTCTCCATTTATATTAAGATCTCCATTTAAATAGTCTTTTATTTTCAGGATGGTGCAGGAATAGCAAAACTAAAAACAACAACAAACCATAATTCAGAACACTAAAGACTCTACATTAATCACTTGGAACCAGACCAGCCAAATCTCTCCCCATCCTAAAGCTCAGGGAACCTTATGGAAGAGGGAGCTTCAAGATTATAAGAGCTTAAAGATGGGGAGGACCAATGATATGCAAGATACTCCACACAGGTTAAGGCTGCAGTAGCCATAATCAGACATTACATGACCTGTACAATGGCTGACATGTCAATGACCCCCCAAAGTCTAGCATGCATCACAGGGGATCCTTAGAGGCAAGGGATTAACAGTCATAATAGAGTTCCCATACTAACGGACTGCCCATGAAAGGGCTCCACGCTTTGTCATTGAGTCATTAACCCTCACTAGGGTGGACGACTCAGAGGGAGGATTGGCATTTTTATTTACACAAAAGGATGTTCTAGGGGATGGGAGAGAGAAAGTGGGAGGCACTGGGAGAAGGGGAGGGAAAGAGGGGTTGAAAGGAAAGGGAAAGAGGGAGGAGGGTGCAAGAACAAACTTGGGAGGGAAGAAGGGAAGGAGAAGTCAAGGGTACCTATTGAGCTTGTATGATAGAGAAAAAATGAAAAGTGGGAGAAGAACAAACAAAACAAAAAAGGATTATGAAATTTTGTATCAACATAAGATGCTATAACTATGTAGTTATGATAAAGAAGAAATGGAGACACATGAAACAACTGGCATAACTTAAATAGCTCTCTTTTGAGTTCAAGGAGCTCTAAGAAAATATGAATAGAAAGAAAATGAAATTCACAAAATGAATCATGAACAAAATAAGAACCTGGCAAAGAAGTAGAAATAATTAAAGTGCGATTAAAGTTAAGAAATCAGAGGAAAAAAAGAAAACAAATCAAAATACAATGACTCCTAAGGGAAAGGTTAATATGATACAGCAACTTGAATCTGAAATTCCACCAGTTCTCATGGGTGAGAGCACCTGCCCAGGCTTAGTGGCATTGCATTTGGATTTGGTGGGGTTGGCTGGTAGAATGGATCACTTTTCCTGCTTTCTGGCTGGTTGCCCCAGGTAACCACCTGCCTCATACAACCACTAATGTGGATGGAACTGCTCATGCCCCCACCTTCCGCATTAAAACAAATCTGAATAAATCCTCCTTCCCCTAAGTTGTGTCCATCAGTATTTTTGTCCAGTGATGAGAAAAGTAACAAATACAGGCAAAATCTAGTGAATGAACATTTGTGTAATAGATACTTAAGAAGAGAGAAGAAAGGCCTAGAGAGCCTACTTTAAAAAAATAATGGCTCCCTTTTTCTGTAATCTAGTTTCTCAGAAGGAAGTATACAGATAAAGAGAAGATGAGAGACAGTAATGAAAGTGCTATTTAACAGGAAAATTTAAATAGACAATGAAGAAGAAAGAACTACCAGTCAAGAATTCTTTATCCTTCAGAAAGAAAAAACTTAACATTTTTCAGCCAAGCAGTAGCTAAACGAGCACATTCCTCTAGGACTGTTTATCAGGAATTTGTACAATGAGTTCTTTCAACTGACATGATAGGCTGCTTAACTAATAACAAAAAATGAAAACTTCAATGATGTTTGTAGTCATATTTAGAATTCTGTAATGCCATGACAGGTAAGCAGCAATCTAATTAGTTCTTTTTATTCTAATCAAAACAAATTTTTAGAAACAATTTTAACTATAATCAATAAGGGATATAAATAACAAAATATAAATTTTATCATCAACATAATAGAAAGGACACCTCCTCTCTAGGAGAGAAATATAAAATTTTGTGATAAGTCATTACCAACTTCAAACAGTAGGTTAGAAGCATGAACAGCTTTAGTGCTATATATGCTGGCTCATGTATATGATCTATGGAAGTAGGCATTCAAATGTGTTTTTATGAGCCCAGAAGCAAGCATGAAATACATTTATATGATCCCATGAGCAGGCATGCAGTTGCATATATATGATTCCAGAAGCTGACATGCAGGTGTACATATATGATTCCAGAAGAAGGCATGCAGGTGCATGTATACACACAAGTGCATGCATATGATTCCAGTAGCATTCAAAAAATAGATGTAGGAGTATCATGAATTCCAAGCCAGTCTGGGATAAATATCAACTTCAAAGCCAGTCTGACGGACATAGCAAGATCTTGTCTAAACAAAATCAACCAACCTTAAGAAGGAAATACTAGAAGCTCTAGATGTAGTTCAGTGGGAGAATACTTGCCTGGTATGTGTAATACTTTGGTTTCAACTTCCAATATTGCAAAAAAAAAGTTCTATATAAGTAACTACAAACCAAAATTCTGTAAGAGTCACAGAAAGTTTAAAAGGAAAGGATTCAAAGTATAACAGTACAGATAAAACACCACTAAAGAAAACAACAAAAAAGAAAAGGTCAAGAAAAGGGCCCAGAAAACAATCAGAAAAAATGTAAATTGACTGTATCAAGCATTAACCCATCCATAAACAATTATATCTCAAAGAGATTATATATTACCATTTCATTTTTTGGGGAAAATAGAGAAAACATTATTTTCTGTGTTGTTTATAAAAGATGAAGTCGTTTAGGAAAGACTCATGTAGACACAAAATGATGGGATGGGAAAAATATTTCACATAAATAGAAACTAAAAGGGTACAGAAGTTATAGATGCATCAGACTGAATAGACTGAAAGTCAAAAGCTATAAAGCATTGAGATTATTGATCATGAGAAGGATGTGAATTCACCCAGAAGAGATAAATAATATATGTATATATACCCCTATCATTGAAGCATGTAAATATATAAGTGAATTATTAAATTTATGAATGAAAACTTTTTTACCAGAAGACCATAGTATTCCACATCCATCAATGCACAGTCTGTTTGGACAGAAGATCAATAAGTATATCATAAATGTCTACATGCTGATACAAGGAACAGCAGCAAAAACACGTCTTTCTCAAAAGTGCATGGAACTTTCTTCAGATACATCACATGTCAGGCCACAAAATAAGTTTTAAGCCAATTTAATGATGCTGAAATCATATCGGGGTAGTTTTATATCACAATATTGTGAAACCGTAAATCAGTAATAGACATCCTATCAAATGTACAAACTTGGACACTATACAACAGGCTCCTAGATAAAGTGTGGAGCACAGAGAAATTTTAAAAGTTATAAAAATACCTTAAAACAAAAGAAAGTGAAAATAAAACACACAAAAAATGAAGTATAACAGAAGGAGTCTGATAGCACAGAAAACATATGTTATCAAACTGGATAAGCCAGAAGAAATAAATAAATTCACAAAAATCTAGCCTACCAAGACTAAATCATGAAGAAAGAGAAAATGTGAATACATCAATATTGAGTAAGGAGATTGAATCAGAAATGATAATAATGAAAGTTTCTCACATCCAAAAAACTTAAATGATTTCACTACTGAATTCTAGAAGATATTTAAAGAATTAACAGTGACTCTTTGAGAGAGCAATACTATCATTGCTCCACTGGATTCTTCTAATCCAAGTTGTTACAACTTGTAGCATTCATAGCTTGGTGAGGCCCTTGAAAACTTTTTTCCCCTGAGCCACTTACCTTTTTTTTCCTCCTCCACACCTTACCATATTCTATCCACCATTTTTCCCTTGGTCCCCTTAAATCATTTCTTACTTAATTACCTTATTCATCTATTTGCTTGTGCTCTTTCATCTCCACTCTTTTGAGATCTTACTCCAGCCTCCCACTTATGATTCTTTGTAGCTTGCGGTTTCTACAAAAGTTTTATTCAATTATTTAATTCTGAAGGTTCAATGCTAGGACCCACAAATAGGGGAGAACATGAGGTATCTGTCTTCCTGTATATGGGACAATTTACAGAATACAATTTCTTCCTCCATTCATTTACCAGCAAATTTTATTAATTCATTGTTTGACACCTGAATAGTATTCCATTGTGTATAGGTATCACATTTTCATTATCCATTCATCTATTTTGGACATCTAGAATATTTGATATTGTGTATGGAGCTGTAATGAACCTGGATATATATGTGTCTCTGTAGCAAGATGCAATATTCTTTGGGAATACTCTCAGAAGTGGTATAGCTGTGTCATATGGTAGTTGGACTTTCAACTTTTTATGAACCTTCAGACTGATCTTCAAAGTGATCATATACATTTTCGTTTCCTACAGCAGTGAATGAGGGATCCCTTTTCCCTTCATCCTCACCAACAATATATTTGTCAAATGTTCAGATTTTGCCATGTGAAAAGTTTCTTTTCAGTTCTAAGGACCATTTTTAATTGGGTTGTTTACTTCCTTGACATTTAATTTCTTGAATTCTTTTTATACTATTGATATTAGCCTTCTATCAGATATGTGATGGCTAGTACTGCAAACATGTCCAAATAACAGTGGAAGGGGAAAAACAGACATGGGACAGGAGCACATATCTTAGTACTAACTATAAATACTTGATAGTAAACTGTCATTTAAACACTTGTTATAACCTTATATAGAAAAGTTCTCAGCACTCAATGAAGATGCAGCCTATTACAATGGAAGGTTAGCGAGTCCACAACTGGCCACAGCAGAATATAAACACTCCTAGAATGCTTGCCCTAATCAGGCCCTCAAAAATCTCTCCTCATCCCAAACCTCAGGGAACTTCGTGGATGAGGGTGCTGTAAGACTGTAAGAGCCTATTGGTAGGTCGGTGTATTGCTAGCCAGGACTCTCCAGTCATGACAAGGTTGCTGTATCCAGCAGTTCATTACAATGAGATCTACTTCCACCAGATGTACATAGTGATTAACACACCTACATTCCCCCATGGACCAGCAAGTATCTCAATAGAAGCAACTACATTCTAAATAAGAGAAGAGTTGATTCCCTACCTGTAGAATTACACACCAAAGCGCCTCTTACACTATTATAGAGACATGTTCCTGTACTAGTTCATGAACGTGGCATGGCTTGTTTGGAATAGGATGTGGAGATTAGGGGGGCTATGTAAAAACAAACCATTTTGTTTCTATATAAAAATTATTAAAATGTTTATTAAATAAAAAGGGTTAACAGCAATTCTGCTCAGTCTTTTTCAAGCCAGAAAATGGAGGAAATACCTTGAAACTCATTGCAGGAGGTTAGTATTCCAGACAACAAAATCAGAGAAAGACACTATAAGAAAATGATAAACCAATATCCCCCAATGAACACAGAAGGAAAAAAACCCTCAATAAAATAAAGGCAACCACAGTTGAAAAGCCAGTCATGGGCTGGAGAGGTGGCTCAGGGGTTAAGCCTCTGCCTTGCAGGCAGGTCCTGAGTTCGGAAACTAGACCCCACGTATAGAGCCGGTGGAAGCAGGAGCGACCAGCGCTTCTGATCCTGGTGGGGCAGACTCTGTGAATCCCGGGACAGGGTAAACAAGGAGGTGGAGGCGGTCCATGGGGGTTCCCGAATTCCCCTGTGATTCTACACATACACACGCATATATACGCATACACGCGCACACACACAATTGAATAAAAAAAAAAAAAAGAAAAGAAAAAAGAAAAAGAAAAGCCAGTCACTATGAGCAGAGGGGGCTTTCCTGAGAGGCAAGGCTAGGCCTTGATTAGAATAATTAGATCATAATTAGAATAATTATAAATGATAAGACTCACAAGATCATCTTTACTAAAAGAACTTCTTCAAGACACTTTTGTGATCAATACTTTTGCACCAGACTAAGTATAGATGGAATCAAATCATGCATAACAAATTCATAACTAAAAAAAAAAAAAGGCAGCTGAACAGTTTCCTCTAAATCAAGGACAAGATCAGGATATGTAGTGTTGTGACTATTTTTCAAAATTATACTGGAAGGCTTGGTCAGAGGAATTAAGCAAGAGAAAGAAAATTTAAAATACTACTAGAAAAGGGAGGAGTAAGTTTTCTGTCTTTATTGAAGATATGATCTTTAAAAACAACTTAATTGCAGCAAAGGTTATGCTTAAAAAGAACTAAATAAAAAAAAAGAACTAAACCAGGCCTGGAGAGGTGGCTCAGGGGTTAAGCCTCTGCCTTGCAGACGAAAGGTCCTGAGTTCAGATCCTAGACTCCATGTATAGACGCCGGACAGAAGCAGGGGTGGCCTGTGCTTCTGGTCCTGGTAGGACGGAGCCTGTGAATCTTGGGGCAGAGTAAACAAGAAGGAGGTGGAGGTGTCCATGGTGGTTCTACACATACACACACACACACAACTGAATAAAAAATAATAAAAAAATTGAAAAAAGAACTAAACCAATAAAAATTCTTCTCAAACTCTTTTTGAGCAATGAAAGTGGAAGGAATACTTACAAACTTACTTATGATCCCAGTTTTCAGAAATATTCAGTTCAGGAACTCAGTAAACTTGCAGAATAAAAATTAAAAAATACTAAAAATTAATACTGTTCCCATTTACTATTAATGATGTATCTTAAAATAAATTGTGAAGATAGTGTTCCTATACTTAAGGGGAACACAAGAAAGAGTTCTAGGAAATGCCACTGAGTCCATACACCTCATCAGAGAGGAGGACAGAGGAAAGTTTGATATACTCACTAAAGGATGCTTCAGAGATGGGGGGAGGGGGCACTGGGAGAAAGGGAGGGAGGGGGGAAAAGAAGGGACAAAGCAGGGAGGGAACAGGGAGGTCCAGGGAGGAGTGGAGGGAGGGGACAGGGGTTCCTATTATGTTTGTATGAGCAGAAAAAAATAAAAAAATAAATAAAATAAAATAAAATAAATTGTGAAGGAAATCATATTTATAGTAGTAACAAACATAATTTCTTATAACTTTATGCAAGGAGTGAAACCTTTACAGAGAAAACTATGAAACACTGATATAGGCAAACGAGAAATAAATGAAATCTTACAGGAAGAATTATTGCTAAAGTCGTTATGCTACTCAAAATAATTTACAGATTCAGTTCAGCACTCACTAATATTCCAAAATAATTTTTCACAGAAATGGAAAAATTAGTCCTTTAATTTTTATGATCCAGAAAATGCCAGAAGCAGTCACTCTCCAGTGAAAAGGAGAAAATTGGAGCCATCATACTATCTGACTTAAAACATATTTTAGTATGTTTTGCATTGTGCTATACTATTCTATACTATGAAAATAAGTACATGGAATGTGGAACACTATAGAAAGCCCAGAAATAAATCCATACTGTTATTTTCAACTTACTTTTGACAAAGATTCTAAGTAACATAGAATGAGACAATTGCATTCCCTTCAATAAGCAGGGCTGGGAAAACTAGCTACCTACATTTAGAAAAATTAACCATCAGTGATGAATTAAAGCCCGGAAGAGACCACAAAAAACTGTCAGGAAGCCATTAACACATAGTCAAAGACAGGAGTCACTGGGATGAGGACAAGGTCACTGTTAATGGAAATGTGTGTTAGCATGGACACTATGTAAAACAACAGCATGTTGGTCCCTTAAAAAACTAAAACTAGAACTACTGCATGCTCCAGAAGTTTCCACTTTCCCAGATTACATATCCCAAAGAAAATGGGATTAGTGTGCTAAAGGGACATAGAAGGAGGATCCTGTCAGGTGTGATAAAATGGATAAATATTCAGCACGTTGTGCTGAATGAAATAAGCCAGATATAGAGCAGTAAATATAGCATGTCTCGCTTCTCTGTGAAACCTAAATACTTCAGTTCAAGAACTAGACAGCAAAATGATGGTGTCCAGGACTGCATGGGGATGTATAAGTCAAAGGATACAAAACCTCAGATAGAAGAATATGTCTGTCATTTGTTGCACCATGGTGACTTTAATCAATGTAGTCTGCATATCAAAAGAACTTAAACTACAAATCTCAAATGTTTAACATAAATGTGGTATTTCCTATCAAGAGCATGGAGCATAAGCCATGTAACATTTTCAACACATTAAAAAAATCGAATTCCTTTCTTTTATAAACTCTACAGAAATTAGCTATATATGAAACATAGCTCAAAACAATGATAAAATATGTAGAATATCTACTTTTTGATCTGCTTCATCTAGGCTCCTTGTCACATTTTTAGATAAATGTTTACCATCATAATTGTTCCTCCTACTTGTTTTTCCTTTGGACCATTTTTTGTTATGACAAATGTAGATTAGACTCGAATTGCTTTCTTTTAAGGAGTGCTGGTTTTAATTCACTAGACTAATTTATAACAACACTCTTCACAACAGCTGTAACTAATTTTAATATACATCTTTACCATCATTTAACCCTCAATAATCAACAGAGATCATTTATTAAGGGGTTCTTTTCTCTTACTGGCTTCCCACAATCTCAGAGATGAGTCGGCAGCGTGGAAGCAGAAGAGTTCAGAAGGCTGCCTCCCAGAGACACTTTTACTACCACACTTGAACGAAAACACAAGCAGAATCATAAAACAGCAAACTGCATGTTCCGATGCTAAGCTCAAGATCTGATTGCTATTTACACCTGCAATTACAAACCAATGCACACAGAGAATTGGGAACTGCTAACAGATGTGAAGCCACACTTCACAGGCACAGCCTGTCAGCTGGAAACCATGGTCTCTACAAACATACACAAGGTCTCCTGCCTGTGACTTCAGCCCTGTGGCCCTGTAAAGCAACCAGGCAAGTTTTCCTGCTAGCTTCAAGGCTGCTTCCTTTACTATGTATTAAATACCCCTGTAGACAAAGTAACTGACAAGCGAGCATATGCACTAGTTGTGTCGCTTGTGAGGCCTGGAGGCCTGGGATTGCCCTTTTTAAAAAGTTTATTATGATCAAGAGGAGAAAGATTATTTTAGTCAAAAATTTCATATTTTCATTCATATCAACAATTTTTCCTCCTTTGGCGCTGTAAGTGTAACTCAGTGGCAGAGCACTGGCTTAGCTTGTATGAGGACCTGGGTTTGATTGCCATTATCACACATGCAAAAAAGTACAAATCAATGATTTCTCAAATGTTGGACAAGATGTGCTAAACAGAAGCAGGTATATAACTGCTTTGGACAGCAGTTAATGAATCAAAAGTCAGCAAATAGACTCATAAAAGACAGGAACTAGTCATGAATTTTTTCTGAGAGCCATTTCTCATTTACTAAGGATTATTTCCTAAAATAGAAGCCAACCAAAATACATATTTCATTTCAAGTAGAGGCAAGTAAGATATATTTGGAATTTGCTAATTTGGGCAAGCCATGAAGGGCAGCATCTAAATATACAATTATCTTTGGAAAGCAACATGTAATTTATAGAAGGATACAAGCAGGTTATTTAATTAAGAAACTGTCAAAGAAAAGTTACACTGATAAAATCCTCATGTAAGTATATTCTTGCCTATAAATCCTAAATTGGTCATGTCATTGTTTACATGGACACTGTTTACACCACGGAGTTGTTCTGGGATCAGGAAAGACTCTGCTCTCCCAGCTGCTTAAAGTACCACACACTCTCAGACTTTTCCAAGAACAACCCTTACCTCCAGGGAACTGATTTGCCTAGGATCATTGCCCTTTCCCCTTTCTGAGCACCCTGCACTCACAGGTTAGCTGACTTGACCATCTGTCTAAAGGCTGATCCTCTCTGACTCCTGAAGGAGGTACGGAGAGAGGCTCTTCCAGGTATAAAACTTGGTGAGTTGCTCCCCACACACTCATGTTTTGTCTTTGCTGAAATTAAAGTTTGAGAAGGTTGTGGCACCTTTAGAAGGTGGAGCCTTGCTGGAAGAAGGCACATGACAGCAAGTGGACCTTGAGGTTTTTGGAGTGAGACCAGCTTCCTCTAGCAGTTTATTCTTGCTCTGTGCCTTTATGATGGCTGCTGTGACCTGAGCTGCCTCCAGCTTCTGCCCCCATCATGACTTTTCTGCCATAATGAACTATATCTCCCCTCTGAAACCACGAGCTAAATGAATCTCCTTTTTCTCCCTTTCTCCCTGCATATGTGTGTTGTTTCACATCAACAGAGAAGAATAACTATAACAAGCTTCCATATTGGATGCTGTGCTAGGACTTTGGTGTGATAAGACTGAAGCATATGTGCCCATGCTAGGCCATCTTTGTCCTATCTTTGTCCATGTATATCTTAACCTTTCCCTACCCCACCCAGGACTTTTTACAAAAGTGTCTTGAAACCAATCATTTTTCAAATATGCTTGATTCTCAAATATAGGGCACATAATATATCCTGAATCAAAGAATGAAAGCAAAAGTAGCCTGTCCTATGCCATTTCAATAGCCTTTTTGAGGTGTTTGTGTTTCTCATCCTCACACATCTCTCATCTACATCAGCAGGTCATAGTCTTGAAAATAGAACTCCTCTGTCATGCCACACAAGGAAGAACCTTATGGAACTTTAAGAAACTGCTGCATATAGACATAAGATACCATATGTTCAAGGGCTATGAACAGGTGTATTTGATCCTCAGGAGGCAAGGAAGTAGGATTGCTGTCATACAGTGGATATGTGGTTCAATATATTACCCTTAGATGGTCCTCTGTGGCTGACCTTTGATAATAGGTAGAAATATGCTATAATGCAAAGTTAAGATGGGTGGGGTACAAGGGACTTACATGCAGATCGAATGAGGAATATTGAGACAAACAAGCGGAAAAGGTGGCTAAATTGAGGGAGAAAACAAAAACCAAGATGTGTGACAGAAAATGGAAAAATGACCCACTTTAGAAACAGGAACTAACTTTTACATTCATCTTTCCATTAAAAATTCATCCCAGGAGTGAAAGACCATAATCCCAAAGGACATGCTTCTAGAACCTGGACAAAATGTGTATTTAAGTCTTGTGATCAGTGAGGTGTTCCAGAAGTCATGGCATACCATAGAGATTTTTCCTTCAGATCAAGCTGCTGACACTTGCTGGCTGATTCACGGCTACCATCTATCAACATGTTTTCATTATCTGGTCATTAGAGCATGGGGCCCTAAAGCTGCCCACAGAGGTACTGACTAGTGGCCTTCAGCTGCTGAAGAGTATCCCTTCAACCATAACTTAGTCTCTTGGACAGCCGGCATCTGGTTGTCAACAGTTGTGATGATTTCAACTCTGGCTGACCTCAGATAACTGAGACCTAACCTGTTGCAAAGTGTTCTGCTCTTCGGACACTCTGTGAGGCCTACATTAGGGATCAACTGCCTTTCCTCTCCTCATCTTCCCACTTCTCCTCCTTGCTTACTTCCTACTCAATTTTGTTGTTTGAGATAGGCTGTCTATGCAGTTCAGGATACCTATGATCTCCAACTCATATTCTTTCTGCTTCATCTCCCAGGTGCTAGTAGCACGTGGGCATCTCATCATAACCAATTGAGAGGCTGCCTTCTTGCCCCGATCAGTTGGACTTTGTTTCTTTCTCACATACTATAAATTCAGAGAGCATTTCCTAATTAATATCCTGAAGGATGATCTCAGTTTAAAGGCTAGATTTCCTAAGAAGTTTTATTTGAAATGTCCAAAGATAAGAGGTGGTCTCTCTCAGTAAAATGGAGAGAGCACTCTGCAGCTATTATACCTTTGGAAAATTCTTGGGAATGTACATAAAATTTTGTAATGCTATAATGAGTAAAAAAGGAATTCAGATGGTATAGCAAAGAGAAAGTGCAAGAAGTAAGGATGAAAGAGAGAGAGAATATATGATAGAGAGAGGAGATAGAGAGAGAGGAGCAAGATAATTGAACTTAAAATGTTACTCTATATTTTGTTCTTTTCAGTAGCCTAAGCTTAAACATTTTTATTTTTCTCAGCTTTCTTTTATGAATTTACTTCACAATGAATACACAATGATTTTTTTATTAGGAAAGAATATTTTAATCGACCACTCAGTGCTTGGTCTGATGGACTGGCATGTCATAGAAAATTTGAATGCCAATGTAATAATTATTAAAAGTTAGCTGGGATCATTTATTTGTATATTCGTACAAGGATACTATGGGCTTCATTGCATTGATCATTCTAATATTCTTCTTTGAGACAGCATGTCATTTTGTAACAATGGCTTGCTTGGAATTCACTGTGGATACCATAATGGGTTTGAATTTAAGGCAATCCTACTGCCTCAGCTCACATGTGCTGGGATTACAGTGTAGACCAATATGCCCAGATGTACTGTATGTTGTAGTCATTCTTCTTGGCAAAGCTATATTTTATGTATTTCTTTGAGATGAAATATTGAGTCATGCATTTCAAATATACACCCCCAATGTGTCCTTCACTGCTGTCACACCCACTGCTGGCTTGTCTGGTTAGGAGAGAGATGCAGGCATGAATTTCAGCACTGAGATGCAGAGTGCGGGTGTTGTCAGAGGTCCTGCTTGCATGGTGAGAGCATCTCTTCTATGAACATCTACTCTATGACCAGTAGAACATGGCTTTTGTAAAGATATGGGCTAGTGATGCCACATTCTTTCTGATTTCAAGATGTGCTCTTCTATACTCATAAGTCATTTCCCTTTCCCTTCTGGTGGACTTATTAACCCTTCTCATCTTCCATTGTTTCCAGTTAACCTTGTGCCCAAGAGCAAAAAAGGCACATTAAAAGCAGGTGTGCCCCTTTCCCCACTCCGCTGCCCTGGACACGCCTGCCCAGCCAGGACACACTGCAACCTAGGTAAGCTCCGCCCCCGCCCATCCCCAGAACCCCAGGCAGCCCAAGGGACACAGCTCCTCCCACCAGCCAGCCAGGGACAGAACCGCGCAGGGCCCGGGAGGAGGACCCCCTGCGCCGGCCCGCCCCAGCACCCCCAGGATAAATAGCGCCCCGCCGATGCCCCATCCTCCCTTTCCCCACTCTGTCGGTCAGGAGGCGTGTGGTCCAGCCGGGACTCACCATGACATAGGTAAGCTCCACCCCCCCCCACCCACCCCAGAACCCAGGCCAAATAATTCAGTTTAGTGAAAAACGCACAGAAATTGAAAGATCTTAAGACTTAAAACGACAATGCCAAAGTCAAAGTGCAAATCCATGAGAAACAACACTCAAGTAAACAAATATCCCACTGAAGGAATTAATCCCAAAACGTTAAACTCCAACAATAACAAACCCATGGAAAATGGCCAAGAAAGCCTGACCCAGGAAAAATGACTTTCAAAATATGATTATCACCATGTTCAATACTATGAAAGAGGAAATACGGGAGGAATTAAATAATCAAATCAATCGCTTTGAAGAGGAACACAACAGACACTTGGAGGAGTTGAGAAAAACAGTGTAAGAAACAAAAACTGGCATAGAGCAGTTAAAGCAGACTCAAGCAGAGTTTAAAACTGAGCTAAAAGACAAGTTATCTTCAACCCAGAACTCCACAGAGAGTCTTATCAGCAGAACTAATGAAGCAGAAAACGGAATTTCAGACCTTGAAGACAAAGTGGGATTATTAACCAGCTCAATGGAAGAGGTTGTTAAAGTCAAAAAGATACTTGAGAGAAATATTCAAGAGATATGGGACACCCTGAAGAAGCCCAACATGCGTATTCATGGAATACCAGAGCAAGAATCTCAAAATACCACCCCTGAGGAAATTTTTCATACGATCATCAAGGAAAACTTTCCTCATATAAAAAAGAGAGGCCCATCCATATACAAGAGGCATTCTGCACCCCAAACAGATATGACCAAAACAGAAGCTCACCATGGCAAATAATAGTTAAAACACTCCGCATTCAAGATAAAGAAATGGTGCTGAGAGCTTCAAGGGAGAAAAAACAAGTCACTTTTAAAGGTAAACCTATTAAAATAACAAATGACTTCTCAGTTGAAACAGTAAAAGCAAGAAGAGCTTAGAGAGACATACTTCAAGTATTGAATGAGCAAAAATGTCAACCCAGGCTGATTTACCCTGCAAAACTATCCATCATGATCGAGGGAGAAAGAAAAATCTTCCAGCACAAAGACAACTTGAAGGGATACATGTCCACCAAACCAGGCCTTCAAAAAATGCTAGAAATGATACTCAAGCTTGAAGAAAAAAGCAGGCATATCCGGGAGAAAAGAAGGGAAGTATAACACCATTAAAAGTGAAGCAATATATTTACAAAAACTACTAAACATAATAAATGTTTGGAATTAAAAATAGTTTCTCCATTATAACACTAAATGTTAATGGAATTAACTCACCGATGAAGAGACACAGATTACAAACTTGGATTAAAAATCACAATCCATCAATCTGCTGCCTGCAGGAAACCCATCTCACCACAAAAGATAGGCACGCCCTAAAAATAAAAGGCTGGTCAACAATTCTACAAGCTAATGGAAGCAGAAAACAGGCAGGGGTAGCCACTATGCTATCAGACAAAGTGGACTTCAAACCAAAAAAAATCATAAGAGACACGGATGGATACTACATTTTAGTCACAGGTACAATTCACCAGGAAGACTTCACAATACTGAGCATACATGCACGCAACACTGCCCCTCCCACATTCATTAAGCACACCCTACAACATCTAAAGCGAGAAATCAATCCCAAAACTATAATTCTTGGGGACTTCAACACCGCCCTCTCAACAGGGGTGGATCTACAGGTAAAAAACTTAACAGAGACACTTTGGAGCTTTACCAAACCCTTACTGAAATGGACCTTACAGATCTCTATTGTACTTTTCATCCATGCACCAAAGAATACACATTTTTTCAGCAGCACACGGAACTTTCTCCAAAATAGATCACATATTGGGCCACAAAACGAATCTACACATATACAGGAATGTTGAAATTCTAGCCTGCACCTTATCAGACCACCACAGCTTAAAGCTGGACATCCACAAAACAACAAGCAACAAAAAATACACTAACTCCTGGAAACTTAACACTATGATGCTGAATGAGAACTGGATTCAGGAAGAAATTAAAAAGGAAATTCAAGATTTCCTGAAAGTGAATGATAATGAAAATACAACTTACCAAAATCCCTGGGACACAATGAAAGCTGTCCTAAGAGGTAAGTTCATAGCTCTTAATGCCTACATCAAAAAAATGGAAACATCAGAAATAAATAAATTAACAATGCAGCTAAAAGCTTTAGAGACACTAGAGCAATCTGATCACAAAAGCAGTCGAAGGGAGGAGATTAGCAAAATAAGGGGAGAAATATCTGAAATCCAGATTAGGAAAACGATAGAGAAAATCAACCAGTGAAAAAGCTGGTTTTTTGAAAAAAATCAATAAGATTGATACACCCCTAGCTAAATTAACCAAAAGCAGGAGAGAGAAAACCCAAATTAACAAAATTAGAAATTAAAATGGAGTTATCACAACTAATACCCAAGAAATCCAGAGAATTATAACGCCATATTTCAAAAACTTATACTCTGTGAAATTTGACAACACAAAAGAGATGGATGAATTCTTAAGTAAACACAACTTACCTAAATGGAATCAGGAAGTTGTGAATTATTTAAATAGTCCCATAACATATGAGGAAATTTTGAAAGTAATCTCAAATCTTCCCACCAAAATATATCCTGGACCAGATGGATTCAGCACAGAGTTCTACCAGATATTTAAGGAGCTAATAACACCAATACTCCTTAAACTGTTCCATGAAATAGCAAAGGAAGGAACACTACCAAAGTCTTTCTATGAAGCTAATATCATCTTAATCCCAAAACCTAATAAAGATACACTTAGAAAAGAAAAGTACAGGCCAATCTCTCTGATGAACACAGATGCAAAGATTCTCAATAAAGTCTTTGCAAATCGGATTCAAAAACATATCAAAAAGATCATTAAAGGGGATCAAGTAGGCTTTAACCCAGGCACACAAGGTTGGTTCAACATACGCAAATCAATAAATGTAATTCACCATATAAACCAATCCAACGTTCATGACCACATGGTGCTGGCAAAACTGGATCTCCACATGCAGAAGATTAAAGCTGGTCCCATACTTGTCACCATGTACAAGACTTAAATCCAAATGGATCTAGGACCTTGATATCAGGCCAGAGACTATAAAAACCATAGTTGAATGGATAGGGAACTCCCCCGAGCTGATTGGGCTAGGCCAACATTTCCTAAACAGACATCCAATGGCACAGTCACTGCTACCAACTCTCAACAGTTGGGATCTTGTGAAATTAAAGAGCTTCTGTTCAGAAAAAGAGATTGTAACACGAGCTCAAAGGCAACCCACAGAATCGGAGAAAATCTTCACTAACCACATATCTGACAGAGCTCTACTGTCCAGAGTGCACAAAGAACTTAGAAAACTAAACAACAAGGAAACAAATGGCCCAATTAAAAATGAGCCTTGGAACTTAAAAGAAACTTTACCAGGGATGAAATTAAAATGTCTAACAAATATCTTAAAAAATGCTCCACTTCTTTAGCCATCAGGGAAATGCAAATCAAAACTTCCCTGAGATATCATCTCACCCAGGTCAGGATGGCAAAAATCCACAATACAAACAACTACAAATGTTGGAGAGGATGTGGAGAGAGGGGAACTCTGCTACATTGTTGGTGGGAGTGCAGGCTCATACAGCCACTCTGCCGAGCCATCTGGAGATTCTTAAAGAAACTAAAGATTGAAATGCCATATGGCCCTGCTAGTCCACTTTTGGGAATAACCCCCCATGCAACAGAGATTCACTTCGATAGCACAAGCACGACTATGTTCATAGCAGCACTGTTTACAATAGCAAAGTCATGGAATCAACCCAAATGTCCAACAGTTGATGAGTGGATGAGGAAAATGTGGTACATCTATATAATGGAATACTACTCAGCCATCAAAAATGATGAATTACTGGAATTTGCTGGGAATCGGATATCATTAGAAATAATTATATTAAGTGAAGTATCCCAAACCCAGAAAATTAAGCACCGTATGTACTCCCTAATAGGTGGCTCCTAGTACCAAACCCACCCAGCCCACCTTGAGATAATCTATGTAATAGATTAAAAGATAAATCTATGTAATACCTACAGTAATTGCAAGGATTATGAACAGGAAGGATGGGGTTGGAGGGCCACACCAGAAACAAGGAGAGAGGGGACCATGTTACAGCAGAAAAAATATGCCTCCATCAAGGACTACAAGTAAGTAATGAGACACCTGGTTAAGTTCACAGACGTTCCTTCCTGATCATTTACAACTGATGGGGTATGATCTCACCAGAAGGGAAGGGCATATAGTCTGGCAGATAAAAAGTAACCATTTTGCAAATGGGTGATTGACCCCTCCCTCATTGTGGTTTCCTACTTTTATTACATCTACCTTTGAATGTGCTCTTATAACAAGACTCCAGTTTAACACATTTTTTGTCTCTGCCCTGGGTGTGACATACAATGCCCAGCAGGATGGAGTGAAGGGCATTGCAGGAGCAGCAAAACTGCAGAAGAAAATCAACAATCCACAATCCAGAACTTCAGAGACTCTATATCAAGCACTTAAAACTAGACCAGACTAATTTCTCCCCATCCTGAAGCTCAGGGACATTTGCGGAAGAGGGGGCGGTAAGATTGTAAGAGCAAAACGATGGGAGGAGCAATGATTTGCAAGATACTCCACACACGTTAGGGCCAAAGCAATCATAATTGGAATTTGCATGCCCTGCGCAATGTCCAACACACTGTTGACCTCACAAAGTCTAGCATCTGCTAAAGGCACCAAGATCCTTGGAGACAAGGGATTGACAGCCACAGTAGTGTTCCTATGCTTAAGGGGAACATGGGAAAGTGTTTGGGGAAATGCCACTGGGTCCTTGTACGTCATCGAAGAGGAGGGCCCAGAGGAGAGTCAGGCATGCACGATAAAGGATTAAAAGGAGTCTCTGGGAATTGGGGCGGGAGGCACTGGGGGATGGGGAGGGAGGGGTGAGGGGAAGGGGAGCAAGTGGTTCGGGGGGAGGAGAAGGGAGGGAGGGAAGTGGTGTACCTATTAAGTTTGTATGAACAGAAATAATAATAAAAAATGTTAAAACATATAAAAAATAAAAATAAAAGCAGGTGTGGATGTATGTTTGCGTGTGTGTGTGTGTGTGTGTGTGTGTGTGTGTGTGTGTGTGTATTTAAAAGACTAAGAGGCACAGTAGTCTTTTTTTCAACCACCAATTCTGTTAAGAATTGATTTCCTCTAAATGGGAAAGATCCTTTATTCTTACTGACCGGCAAAGCGATGTCTGGTTAAGTGATTGCTTTCTGAGGGCTGATGTTAGGGAATGATACAGCTTGATAGACCCAGGTAGCCAGAATAGAATCAACTGCCAGCTGTTGTTAAATGAACCAAGGAAAGGAGAGGATTAAAATATCCTCCCACTGCGATTCTGAGATGAGAATACATTGTGACAGAGCGGTGAGCGGAGCAGGGAAATAGGGGTGTTAACTAGCTTTCTATTCTCATTACAGTCTCAGGAGGAGATGGCTCTGCATTGGAAGGTAAATTTCACTTGTATTTTGAATTTCCTGAAACTCATGTGATTTCCACAGGTGTCATGCTACTCTGAATCAACCATGTGCATTCCTTTCCTTTTATTCATTTCTTCTTTTATATTCTCTCCCAGCAAAATCATATTTTTCCCACTAGGCACATGACATGTATTAGAGAAACAAAAAATACTCTTGCCTTACTTTCAGTAATATATTTATAATTCAAGCCAAAAGGACAAAGCAAGCTAAACAATTGAGGAAGCAGATATTAACTAATGGATGTCACTGTCAGAGGTCAAAGGCTTTCTTTGCAACTCCTCTGTTTTCAGCAGGTTTGTATGCAGACCACTGTAGTGATACCAAAAGCTTGTGTGAAGTCTTCCAGCATTCCAGACTCTGATGGACCTGAGTGGTAAAAAAGATTTTGCTTTGCTTCAAATGCAAACAATTGTGCTTGCTATAAGTACATAGCCTTTCTTCCCTATGACCACATGCAGGTTTACCTTTATGCTGAAGTCATTTGTCCCACTAAAAAAATAACTTATTCACCACATTTTGAAATCATTACTTGCAAAGGTCCTAAATTAGCCCATTCATTAAGAGCAATTAAATCAATAAATAATGAAAAGTTAACAGGTTTACATAGATATGTATGTTTAACTCAGAATGATATTGCAAGAGTAATCAATCTCTAAATGGTTGGTACAGTATCATTGACAAACACAATACTTCAATGAAAATTGAAGGAATTGTCTTGATAATTGCCTTCACAGGGACTCAGCTCAAAATGCTTCTGAAATATTCAGATGGCTGTCTTAATGTCCATCTTATTTTGCACTTCAAATAAAGATTTTGAGAAGAGCTATCAAAAATTTATCAAATGAGTAACCATTACAAGGAAAAATAAATTCACTCTATGGAAGTGACATGAATTTTACAAAAAAACAAATGAGTAAATAAAAGAATGCACATGAATGAAGCAGACAGCAATTTACCTTGCAGACATCGAAAATTTTACATATGTCCTTGAATTGTTAATAGTTAACAATAACACATGAACTATTCAGTTTGGCATCAGTTCATTTCTTAATTTCTCATAACTTCCTCCAGTCCATCCAAAACACAACAAAATATCATATTTATATTATCACCAGACTTATGAGCAAGCATGGCTGTGCTTATCCATCCTGATTTCCTTTACCATTGTGCATCATTCATTCATTCTTTCACCCACATAATAAATGTTCATGATTTCCAGAATCAGTCCATATATAAAATAAATATAAAGTTTAGCTTCCTAATTCAAAGTGTTTATACTGAATTTGATAATCTTCAAGATTGGAAGAACCAACAAATGTGTGTGTGTTTAAATTCTAACTCTCTAGCTTCCTGTGATGGTACAAATAGCGTGTAACCCATATTGAAAATGTTTACTGTCATAAATTTTTATTTTACAGTGTTGAGGTTTAAACTTCAGGCTTCACACATGTAAGGTAAGTGTAAGATTTTTTTAACTTTTTATTTTGAGACAAATGCTCAGTATATGTCTCAGGCTTGCCTAGAACCTTGAACCTCTAGTCTTGCTGTCTCAGACTCTCAAGTAGTTGAGCTTACAGACTTGAATAGTCAGGTTCTGCTTCATCTTTGATTGTTTTTTTCCTCAAAAGCAGATGATTTGCCTCCTCTGCATACCTTCTTGCTCACTGTGACACTGTATGTAATTGGCTAGTGAGTAGAACATAGGAGAAAATGTTGGTAGGTGTCAGAGCTCAGACCATAATACTCCAAAATTAAATTACTATTATTTTCTGGATATATTATTGGTTTTCTCTCCCATTTAAATTGTGCTATGATTTCAGCTTTTATTCAGGTGAAGTTTCTCTTATCTAAGATATAAGAGAACAATCTCAATTTCTATATTCTAGGGAAATATTTGAAACTAATTCAATTCCTGGTGAGATGCAGATGTTATCAATCAAAATCCATCACACTGTAATACAGCACTAAGACAGAGCTAGAGGCTCTGGGCCCAGATACTGCCTGCTGTGCATGCTTGTATTAAATTCTGTATTAAAATGATTCAGGTTTTTTCTCAATATTCATTATGAAGTTGCTACATTTTAGGGGTTACATTAGGGGTTACATTTACAATCTGGACTTTGTTGCCTCTGAGTTTATGATTTGATGATATTACAAGGAAGAAGGTAGTACAAATGAGGACTACTGACCTCATGTCCCTGTCATGATGGCATTCTCAGGATATGAGTCTTTCAGAATGGCAAATACCACAGCCAAAAGTTATTACTTTGCTAACAATTAGCCGTCGTCCATATTGCTATTGTAGAAGCCAACTACAGGTTCTATGCATTTCTTTTAAGGTGTATAAATGTTTTGCATGAAGTAAGAATGTACACAAAATGTTTTTTGTTTAAATAAATGTATTGATTGAGAGCAGGTGGAAATGGACGACAATTAATTTTCTTTGCTTGACTTGAGATATAAAGGATTTATGATTTCATCCAACTCATGAAATGGAGAAGAGTATCAGCATAATGTTTGCAAGTTTATATTGTGCCTTGATGTTTAAGCTAATTAATTTAATATAGGAAAAATTAATCCATATCAGCTTCAACATGGCATTTATGGTTCTCAGTGTGATGCATAAAGGAAAAGTTTGGCATTTTGAATGATAATTGAGGGTTCAAAGTAAAGGGATCCATATCTAGGATCATCATGAAAGACACAAGGACTTTGTAAAACTACAGACCATGCTCAGGGTTAGAGAAGGAATGTACCATCACATTCTTCTGAAAGAATGTATCCTCTCATTAGTCTGCCTTTGAAATATTTCCTTTCATTACTTTGATAGCAAGTAAGTTGAGCACCTAAATGCAGAGAGCTTCACTCCTGAGTTACAAAGCAGAGAGGAGGATAGGAAGTACCAGTGGCAGCATCATAGGCAGAAGAGAAAGAACTTACATGATCAAAATGTCATGTGTACATAGGAAAAAACAAGCTAAGGTGAACAACAGTAATTTCTTAAGAAGTTTTCTAAAATGAGCAAACCACAGTGATGTTTTTGAGGGTCAATATGTATACTGGACATTGACAAAGAAAAGTATCAGTTCCAACTGAATTTTCAGTAGCTTGAGTATAACATATCATTTGGAAACTTAAAAAGCATCTAGCTTGCTTTTTAAGGCTTGCTCTTTTTAAAATAAGTAGAAATCTGACTGGAGAGATAGCTCGAGGGTCAAGCCTTTGCCTTGCCAGCAAAAGTATCTGAGCGCAGATTCCAGATTCCATGTAAAAAACACTGAGTAAACATGGGAGTGGCTTGCGCTTCTAGGACTGGAAGACAGAGCCTGGGAACCAGAAAGCAGAGCAATAAGAAGGTGGAAAAATCCATAATGATTCCCCAAGATCCCCTTGGGCTTCCACAGGCACACACAGTATCCTCTTATATTCCCACACATGATTGCCACACGCACATATGTACACACTCACACCTATACAAGCAAAAAATAAATTTAAAAAGCAGAGATAATAATACTACAATAAAACTAATATAGGGAAAAATTAATTTTCTTCAGAAACAATGATAATCTTATAAAATATAATACATTGTTCTATAGCTTTTTCTAATCTGTGATGATATCATTGGTGCACGTAGTGAATAAAGCCCATGTTAGTAACTGATATATACAGAAAAGGAGTTTAAGAAATAAATACTAGAGAGTACTGAAGTAGAAGGATGACTTTTGTTTGATTCTCTGCTTGTCACTTTGAACTCTGAAAAGTCATGTTTAAGTGAAGAGTAAATGTCAGAGCAAACTACTAGAAAATTTAAATATTCAAAAACAAACTCCAACTATTAGGCTTTAAAGTTACTTTCATTTTCAATATAACTCACCTTTACTTATAAAACTTTCAACAAAACATCAATATACACAGCAATCTAGGATGATTTGGATGTGTATGGTGTGTGTGTGTGTGTGTGAGAGAGAGAGAGAGAGAGAGAGAGAGAGAGCGCTCATGGAAGAAAAAAAGCCAACTCCCTAAGGTATATTAAAAATTATAATAAGAAAGAAGACAAACCACATTACTAGCAAAAAATTATCAAAGAAAAGTGAAGAAATCTAAGACAGAAAAAATGATGTGAAGGGATGGAAATGCAGCCAGAAAAAATCAAGGAAGAAATGACAGTAATAAGCCATTAACTTACAATGATTGTTTTGGATTTATTTATTTACCTATCTATCTATTTAATTATTTGTTTTCCTCTTCGTTTCCAGTTAAAACAATAAAATTTATCTTGAGGGTTTGAGGCTCCAGAAGTCAGCATTGTTGGGCTGAGGTCAAAGTAGTCAAAGGACTTCTGGTGGTTCTATGGAATATCCATTCCTCCTGTAGTGGTTACTTCTCTCTGCTGCTGTGAGATAATCATTCAAAGTTAAGCGAGTTAAGGGAGAAAGAGATTTATTTATCTTTAGGTTCCAAAGGGGAGCTGCAGTCCTTCATGATGGAAAAGGCATGGGTGGCTGGCAGAGGCTGGAGACAGCCTAAGTCACCAGGAGGCTGAGAGCTACAAAATTGCTAGAGCAGACCTCTCTCTGAAGAAGGGAGGAACTAAGCAACCTCAAGGCCCATTCTCTGTGACTCCCTGCCTCCAGCAAGGCTCTGCCTCCTAAAGGTGCCATGACCTCCCCAAACAACTAAAGATTCAAACATAGGAGCCTGTGGGGGACACTCACATTTCAAACCAGGACACTTGATTTTTCTGAGTGCCATTAATCCTTGACCTGTGGCCACATAGGTCCCTCCTCTGCCGAGTGTTCATGCCTACCTCTTCTCCTCTTTCATCTGTCACATCCCTTAGCCTCTCTCCTGACAGGAAACTTGTGTTTATATGAGAGTTCACCTGCCCAATCTATGATAACCTGTCACCTTACAATGATCTTTATGCCTCAAACAGAAGTGTCAGGAAAAAGGACCTGATTGTCTTGGAAATCACTGTTAATGGGGTTGTCCTCACTAGCCTACAAGGAAACCATTTGGGCCTCACTTTTGGTTTGGATTTCTAAGTGAAGTGGTAAATTTCTATCTTTCCTGATAAGTTCTCATATTAGTCTTTGTGTAGGTTGGTAGTCCCAAATCACCTCATCTAGGTGGTCAAACAAAACTTCAGGGTTGGTGCTGAATCTCCAACAGGACATATTCTGAGCAAGATCCAAAAGGTATAAGCTGCAACTATGAGGCCACACCCACAATGACTCCAAAGGTGGATAGAGACCCTCAAAGAGCAGCTCTGGCAGGGAATCCATGTGTTCCATGGAGGAAGAATCCCAACAGTGTGAGAGAAACACAGAGCAACTTTACCAGGCTAGCAACCAACCCATGTCTCAATGGATGTTTGCCACAAGGCTTCTTACTTAAGTTAAAAGTGACTGCAGGACAATGGTGGATCTGTTAGAATCACAGGGACTTTGTTCCAAGACCTGGGCAGAAGCACGAGCCTGAGGGTCCCTCTACATGTGATTCTGTCCCATTTCCTGACCCTTAACTCAGCAAACATTCTAGTCCTTCCCCTTTAAGTCTGGGTTATAGATGATAGCCACAGCAGGAAGTGACACTAGCATCAGGAGCCAAGGAAACTGATGACATCATATCCACAGAAAGAACTGAAAGGGGGGCACACTTTCTAGCTTGCCAGTCTGCAATCAGAATTACAAAAAATAGTGACTATAGAGGAAAAAATAATATTCAACTAAATGCTGTCTACAAGACTCTTTAGCTTTAGGGATACACAAATTAACATGAGGGGGTGGTAAAAGATATTCCATGCAGGTAGAACAGTAGAGGTTATAATATACTACAAAACAAACTTTATGTCAAAATTCTGTGAAAGCAAAAAGATTCATAAAGATGAGAAAGAAAGTAAGAGAAGATAACAATTAGAAATAGGTAAATACTCATTTTTGGAATAACTAATTCCATAAACTTCCCATTACTAGAACTGAAGGCAGAAATAGTTTGAAATGTAGCAAGACTAGAGATTTCAGTTAGTACTATTGAGAATGGACAGATCATCCAGGGGGAAAAATGAATGAGGAAAGAGCAGACTTGAACAGTACTGTAGACCAAGTGAACATGAAGGACATATAGAGAACAATTTATCTGTAGCAGAATGCGCCCAATTTCCAACACATACCGAACATTGTTTATGATATAGTTTATATATTTTATGACAAACTTTAATTTTAAGTTTAAGATTTAAGCATGCCATGTATATTTTTTGGACTAAGTAGTAGACAAATAGAAATAATGGGAAGAAGTTTAGATAACTTATGAATATCTCAGAACTGACACTCCATAAGCATCCAGTAAACCAAAAGAGAAATCCATGAGGAAATAAAAATATCTCAAGGCAAACGAAAATGGAAACTTGACATACCAAATCCTCAAGATGCAACAGAAGCGTAACTGAGTTGCAAATGATTGAAATGCTGATATGAAAGAAGAAGAGAATTATATGAAAGCCTAAATTTGTGCCCCAGGAATTAGAACAGGAAGCACTGAGCCCTAAGTCAACCAAGGAAAGGAAAATTTAGTATCATAGAAGAAATAAAGTAAATCAAGAATATAAAATAATAGAAAAGATTAAAATCTAAGGACTCAATTTTTCTGGAAATAATAAAAGTCCATTAGCTAGATTAAGAAAAAGAGAGAGCCATGGAGATGGTTTAGCAGTTAAAGAGTTTGCCTCTCCAGCAAAAGATCTGGAGATGAACTCTAGTCCACCTGTAAAATACCAGGTGGATGTTGCAGTCCACCTGTATTAAAGAAGGTAGAGGCTGAATGTCCCAAGAGTCCAATAAGAAAGCTCTGGTTTTGAAAAGAGATACAAGTTCCAAAGTATAACATGCAAGAGTGACCAAGGATGATTCCAGATGTCAACATTGGGCCTCTACGTACAGATGTACATGTGTGCTTGCATATCCACAGAGAAATGTGCCCCCACATATGCAAACACATATATACACCTGAAATCTTACACATATGCATGAAAAAGACAGAAAACGCTTAAATAAAAATGTCCACATAAAAGGGAAAAGGTATAATCAAAAAGCAAAAATAATAAATCTGTACTAAAATTTGTACTACAATGAATTGGATAAGTTTGAAGAAATGATGATATTCCCAAATACATACAATCACCCAAGACTGAGCCATGAAGAAGAATAAAATCTGAGCAGGAAATGAGCATAAGAACTAATTCAGCAAACAAAAAGTCCTAGATGTGAGACCTTCATTGATGAACTCTTCTAAACATTAAAATAAAAGTGTCCATCTCTTTCAAAATCATCCTAAAGTTCAAAGCTTAGGAAATATGTCCAAACTTATTTCACTAATCAAGTAGTACCTTGATACAAAATCCCAAAAGAGCAAAGAAAAGTCAATATCCCTGAGTTCAAATGCACATAACCTTCTTAAAATGATAGCAGCAAACTGAATACAGCAGCAGATTGAAATTCTTATGCATCGTGGTCAATTAAGATTTATTCTAGGAATACGAGAATGGCTCAACATATAAATAAATGCAGTACATCTAATTAACAGTAAGAATGGTGAAAAACCACATGGTTATAACAATAAAGGCAATTTTTTGTAATATTGAGTACCCCTTTGTAATGAAAAAGTACTCTCAACAAATTAAATATAAAAGTAATGTCCCTCAGTAGAATAAGAGTTCTCTCTGACAAACCTATGATGAACCTCAGATTTGATGGTAAAAGCCCTAAAATTTTTTCTGTAAGGAAGAAAATAAGAGTGCTCACTGTTACCCACTTCTGTTTAAGAAAATGAAATGAAACAAGGGAAGATCAAAGAAGGCAAAAATAAATGGAAAGTGCTCCCTTTACCCCACCCCGCTCCGCCGGCCGGGACGCGTGCCCACTGTCCAGCCGGGCCTCACCCCGCGACCTAGGTAAGCTCTGCCCGCGCCCTCCCACCAGGACCCCAGGTCAGCCCAAAGGGACCCGGCTCCGACTCCCAACATCCAGCCGGAGCCACACGCAGGGACGAGGGACGAGGAGGACCTCCCCCTGCGCCCGGGCCCCGCCCGGGCTGCCCTCGGGTTAAATACCTCCACGCCCATTCCCCCATCCTCCCATTCCCCACCACGCTCTGCTGGTCAGGACGCACGCGCGGTCCAGCGGGGCCTCACCCGCGACCTAGGTAGGTAAGCTCTGTCGAGCCCACCCCCAGAACCCCAGGCCAAATAATTCAGTTTAGTGAAATTGAAAGATCTTAAGAGTTAAAACGACAATGCCAAAGTCAAAGTGCAAATCCATGAGAAGCAACACTCAAGTAAACAAATTTGCCACTGAAGAAATTAATCCCATAATGTTAGACTCCAACCAGAACAAACCCGCGGAAAAAGGCCAAGAAAGCCTGACTCAGGATAACGACTTTCAAAATATGATCATTACCATGTTCAATACTATGAAAGAGGAAATCAGGAGGAATTACATAATCGAATCAATCGCTTTGAAGAGGAACACAACAGACATTTGGAGGAGTTGAGAAAAACAGTGCAAGAAACAAAAACTGGCAGAGAGCAGTTAAAACAGACTCAAGCAGAGTTTAAAACTGAGCTATAAGACAAGTTTTCTTAAACCCAGAACTCCACAGAGAGTCTTATCAACAGAACTAACGAAGCAGAAAACAGAATTTCAGACCTTGAAGATAAAGTGGGAGTACTAACCAGCTCAATGGAAGAGGTTGTTGAAGCCAAAAAGATACTTGAGAGAAATATCCAAGAGATATGGGACACCCTGAAGAAGCCTAACATGTGTATTCATGGAATACCAGAGGAAGAATCTCAAAACACCACCCCTGAGGAAATTTTTCAAACGATCATCAAGGAAAACTTTCCTCATATAAAAAAGAGAGGCCCATTCATATACAAGAGGCATTCCGCACCCCAAACAGATACGACCAAAATAGAAGCACGCCACGGCAAATAATAGTTAAAACACTCCACATTCAAGATAAAGAACTGGTGCTGAGAGCTTCAAGGGAGAAAAAACAAGTCACTTTTAAAGGTAAACCTATTAAAATAACAAATGACTTCTCAGTCGAAACAGTAAAAGCAAGAAGAGCTTGGAGAGACATACTTCAAGTATTGAATGAGCAAAAATGTCAACCCAGGCTGATTTACCCTGCAAAACTATCCGTCATGATCAAGGGAGAAAGAAAAATTTTCCAGCACAAAGACAACTTGAAGGGATACATGTCCACCAAACCAGGCCTTCAAAAAATGCTAGAAATGATACTCAAGTGTGAAGAAAAAAACAGGCATATCCAGGAGAACAGAAGGCAAATATAACACCATTAAAAGCGAAGCAATATACTTATAAAAACTACTAAACATAATAAATGTTTGGAATTAAAAATAGTTTCCCCATTATAACACTAAATGTTAATGGAATTAATTCACCGATCAAGAGACACAGATTACAAACTTGGATTAAAAATCACAATCAATCAATCTGCTGCCTGCAGGAAACCCATCTCACCACAAAAGATAGGCACGCTCTAAAAATAAAAGGCTGGTCAACAATTCTACAAGCAAATGGAAGCAGAAAACAGGCAGAGGTAGCCATTATGCTATCAGACAAAGTGGACTTAAACCAAAGAAAATTATAAGAGACACGGATGGATACTACATTTTAGTCATAGGTACAATTCACCAGGAAGACTTCACAATACTGAACATATATGCACCCAATACGGGTCCCTCCACATTCATTAAGAAAACCCTACAGCGCCTAAAGCAAGAAATCAACCCTCAAATGATAATTCTGGGGGACTTCAACACCGCCCTCTCAACAAGGGATAGATCAACAGGTCAAAAGCTTAACAGAGACACTTTGGACCTTAATCAAACCCTGAAAGAAATGGACCTTACAGAGCTCTATCGAACTTTTCACCCACGTACCAAAGAATACACATTTTTCTCAGCAGCACACAGAACTTTCTCCAAAATAGATCACATATTGGGCCACAAAACGAATCTACACATATACAAAAAAGTTGAAATTCTAACCTGTGCCCTATCAGACCACCACGGCCTAAAGCTGGACATCCACAACACATCAAACAAGAGAAAATACACTAACGCCTGGAAAATTAACAATATGATGCTGAATGAGAACTGGATTCAGAAAGAAATTAAAAAGGAAATTCAAGATTTCCTGAAAGTGAATGATAACGAAAATACAACTTACCAAAATCTCTGGGACACAATGTTCTATGAAGTAAGTTCATAGCTCTTAATGCCTACATCAAAAAAATGGAAACATCAGAAATAAACAACTTAACAATGCAGCTTAAAGCTTTAGAGAAACTAGAGCAATCTGATCCCAAAAGTAGTAGAAGAGAGGAGATTAGCAAAATAAAGGGAGAAATATCTGAAATCGAGATTAAGAAAACGATAGAAAAAATCAACCAGTCAAAAAGCTGGTTCTTTGAAAAAATCAATAAGATTGATACACCGCTAGCTAAATTAACCAAAAGCAGGAGAGAGAAAACCCAAATTAACAAAATCAGAAATGAACATGGAATTATCACTACTGATACCCAAGAAATCCAGAGAATTATAACATCATATTTCAAAAACTTATCCTCTGTGAAGTTTGACAACACAAAAGAGATGGATGAATTTCTAAGTAAACACAACTTACCTCAATTGAATCAGGAAGTTGTGAATTACTTAAATAGTCCTATAACATATAAGGAAATTGATGAAGTAATCTTGAATCTTCCCACCAAAAAATGTCCTGGACCAGATGGATTCAGCACAGAGTTCTACCAGACATTTAAGGAGTTAATAATACCAATACTCCTTAAACTGTTACATCAAATAGCAAAGGAAGGAACACTACCAAATTCCTTCTATAAAGCTAATATCGTTTTAATCTCAAAACCTAATAAAGATTCACTTAAAAAAGAAAACTATAGGCCAATCTCTCTGATGAACACAGACGCAAAGATTCTCAACAAAGTTTTAGCAAATCGGCTTCAAAAACATATTAAAAAGATTATTCACGAGGACCAAGTAGGCTTCATCCCCGGCACACAAGGTTGGTTCAACATATGCAAATCAATAAATGTAATTCATCATGTAAACCAGTCCAAAGTACAAGACTACATGATACTCTCGAAAGATGCAGAAAAAGCTTTTGACAAGATCTAACAGCCTTTTATGATCAAAACGCTAGAGACAGTAGGAATGGAAGGAACCTTTATCAATATAATAAAAGCTGTATACAACAAGCCCACAGCAAAGATTATGCTCAGTGGGGAACAATTGGAAGCATTCCCACTTCCATCAGGAACTAGACAAGGCTGTCCACTCTCACCACTTCTATTCAATATTGTACTTGAAGTCTTAGCCGAAGCCATAAGACAAGAAAGGGACATAAGAGGGATTCCAATCGGCAAGGAAGAAGTCAAGCTATCCCTATTTGCAGATGACATGATCTTATACCTGAGTGATCCCAAAAAACTCCACCAGGAAGCTCCTGGAACTAATTGAGAAATTCAGCAGGGTGGCAGGATACAAAATAAATGTGCAAAAATCAGAGGCCTTCCTATATGCCCAGAATGAAAGAAGTGAAAAAGCCTTGAGAGAAACCATCCCATTTACTATAGCCCCTAAAAAAATGAAATACCTTGGTATAAACCTAACTAAGGAGGTTACAATGAAAACTTTAAAACCCTAAAGAAAGGAATTGCAGAAGACACAAGAAGGTGGAAAGACCTCCCTTGTTCCTGGATTGGCAGAATCAAAATCGTAAAAATGACCATCCTACCAAAGGCAATATACAAATTCAATGCTATACCAATTAGAATCTCAAAGCAATTCTTAAAGAAGTTGACCAATCTCAAAATTCATATGGAGACACAAAAGGCCCAGGATAGCAAAGACAATCCTGAGTAACAAAAACACTGCTGGAGGTACTACCATACCGAACCTTAGTCTATATTACAAATCCATAGTTGTAAACACAAACTGGTACTGGCACCAAAATAGACACACAGATCAATGGATAAGGATTGAAGACCCAGATATAAGCCCACAAAATTACAGCCATTTGGTCTTTGACAAAGGGGCCCAAAGATTCCAATGGAAAAAGAACAGCATCTTCAACAAGTGGTGCTGGCAAAACTGTCTCTCCACATGCAGAAGATTAAAGCTGGACCCATACTTGTCACCATGTACAAGACTTAATTCCACATGGATCTAGGACCTTGATATCAGGCCAGAGACTATAAAAACCATAGTTGAAAGGATAGGGAACTCCCTCGAGCTGATTGGGCTAGGCCAACATTTCCTAAACAGACATCCAATGGCACAGTCACTGCTACCAACTCTCAACAGTTGGGATCTTGTGAAATTAAAGAGCTTCTGTTCAGATAAAGAGATTATAACACGAGCTCAAAGGCAACCCACAGAATGGGAGAAAATCTTCACTAACCACATATCTGATAGAGCTCTACTGTCCAGAGTGCACAAAGAACTTAGAAAACTAAACATCAAGGAAACCAGTGGCCCAATTAAAAAAATGGGCCCTGGAACTTAAAAGAAATTTTACCAGGGATGAAATTGAAATGTCTAACAAATATCTTAAAAAATGCTCCACTTTTTTAGCCATCAGGGAAATGCAAATCAAAACTTCCCTGAGATATCATCTCACCCAGGTCAGGATGGCAAAAATTCACAACACAAACAACAACAAATGCTGGAGAGGATGTGGAGAGAGGGGAACTCTCCTACATTGCTGGTGGGAGTGCAGGCTCATACAGCCACTCTGGCGAGCCGTCTGGAGATTCTTAAAGAAATTAAAGATTGAAATGCCATATGACTCTGCAATTCCACTTTTGGGTATAATCCCCCATACAGCAGAGGTTCACCTCGATAGCACAACCACGACCATGTTCATAGCAGCATTGTTTACAATAGCAAAGTCATGGAATCAACCCAAATGTCCAACAGTTGATGAGTGGATAAGGAAACTGTGATACATCTATACAATGGAGTACTACTCAGCCATCAAAAATGATGAATTACTGGAATTTGCCGGGAAATGGATGTCATTAGAAACAATTATATTAAGCGAAGTATCCCAGACCCAGAAAATTAAGCGCAGTATGTACTCCCTAATAGGTGGCTCCTAGTTCCAAACCCACCCAGCCCATCTTGAGACACTCATAGGTAAATCTATGTATTACCTACAGTAATTGCAAGGATTATGAACAGGAGGGATGGGCTTGGAGGGCCACACCAGACACATGGAGAGAAGTGACCATGTTACAGTAGAGAAAATAGGCCCCCATCAAGGATTGCAAGAAAGTAATGTGATACCTAGTTAAGTTCACAATTCGTTCCTGATCATTTACAACTAAGGGGGTATGAACTCACCAGAAGGGGAGGGCATATAGTCCGGCAGATTAAAAAGTAACCATTTTGCAAATGGGTGATTGACCCCTCCCATTGCCTAACGCCGTATGACCCTGTGATTCCACTTTTGGGTATAAGTATGACATCTACCCTTGAATGTGCTCTTATAATAAGACTCCAGTTTAACAGCTTTCTGTCTCTGGCCAGGGGGTATACAATGCCCATCATGATGGAGTGAAGGGCATTACAGGAGCAACAAAACTGCAAAAGAAAATCAACGAACCACTATCCAGAACTTCAGAGACTCTATATCAACCACCTAGAACTAGGCCAGACTAATCTCTCCCTATCCTGAAGCTCAGGGACATTTGCGGAAGAGGGGGCGGTAAGAGTGTAAGAGCAAAAGGATGGGAGGAGCAATGATTTTTCAAGATACTCCACACAAGTTAGGGCTGAAGCAATCATAATTGGACATTGCATGCCCGGCACAATGTCCAACACACTATTGACCTCACAAAGTCTAGCATCTCCTAAAGGCACCAAGATCCTTGGAGGCAAGGGATTGACAGCCACTGTAGTGTTCCTATGCTTAAGGGGAACATGGGAAAGGGTTCAGGGAAATGCCACTGGGTTCTTGTACGTCATCGGAGAGGAGGGCCCAGAGGAGAGTCAGGCATGCACAAGAAAGGACTCTGGGAATCAGGGCGGGAGGCACGGTGGGATGGGGCGGGAGGGTTCGGGGCAGGAGGAGGAGGGAGGGAGGGAACTGGTGTACCTATTAAGTTTGTATGAGCCGAAATAATAATAATAAATGTATTATAAAAAAATAAATGGAAATTATCTTGAATTCATGGGTTTTCATGAATTGGAAGAATATGGCTAAAATATCTATGCCGTCCAAAGTAAACTTTTGATTCAATTCCATTTCTTTTAATAGTCCAATAGAATATGTCACAGCACTAGAAAAATAATCATAAAATTTCTAGTAATATTAAAGAGCATGAATGAACAGAAGAATATTGCTATATAAAAACAATAAAAAACTGGTGGTATCATTCTATTTAATCCCCAAATCTATTCTAGAACTGCTAATTAAAATAGCATAACCCTGGCATAAACAGTAGACCAATAAAGGAGAAAAAAGAACACAGAAACAGATTAATGACTGTGGCTGTTTATTCATGACAAAGGTGATAAGAATATACAACAGAAAAAGCATTATTAATAATAAATACCCACATGCAGAAGAAAAAAGTTAGCATCCTATTTCAAACTAAATACAATATGGATTGACAATTTAAAAACAAGTACTAAAACTGAAAAACTACTAGGAAACAAAGAACAGTAATATCAAAAGTTGGGTAACTATTTGCTTGAGAGGAACTTCTAGAACATTATTAGCAAAAGCAAAGTGAATCACATCAATAGAATAAGCTTCTGCACAGACAAGTAAATGGCAGAGTGAAAATATACCTCGTGGAGTGGGAGAAAAGACTCCATAATCCCACATGTGACAAGGATTAAATATTTAAGGCACAAGAGAAACTCAGATGGTTCCATAGTGTGGAAACAACCTGACCAAAATAATTGGGCAGAGGATCTAGACAGTTCTTGGCAACCTGGTATCCTCCAGCTTATGAGAAAGGCTGACCTATAATGAGAAATAGTCTCACTTCAGTAAAAATGTTAATCACTAAGGACACAGAAGATGAGTATTGTTCAGGATGTAGAGAAAAATGAACGCTGTACAGTTAGTGGAATATAAATTAATACAGCCAATATGTAAAAGTGATATATGAGTGTAGCATTATTCAGAAAAAAACATTTCATTATGGATGTATATCTGTGCACGTGTGTTTGTGTGTGTGTGTTTGTTAAACAGTAAAGAAATTCTCTGTTGTGAAAACACTAATTCTTGCTCTTTGAAGTAATTGGAAGGCCTCATGCTACCTAAAACAAGCCAGGCTCAGAAAGTAATTATCATAGAAACAGATATAATGCTACATATGGTATTATGTTTCCCATAAGTCCTGCCAGGGTTGCTTGAGGGTTTTTATATATTGCAATGCAATTTTGACAAGCATGATATTCCATAGTGAAGAGGATAAGAACCTCAGTATAAAATAAAAAAATAAAGATTCATGCTGAATATTTCAGTAAAAACAGCCATGCAACAGAAATGATTTGCTGAAATAAAGACTTTCCACACAAAAATCTGCCCTCTGTTTTGATAGTAATGCCAAAAATCTATGTATACCCAATTGTATTTTAAATGAGGTGAATGTAAGGACATTTGAGAAGGAGAATATTTTATCTTTTTCAAAATTGCCTTCATCTTAGGTATCCAAGAGGAGAGAAATGAATAGAGGATAGAAACTCAATCAGAAGTTTAAACTTTATGAGAATTTTTAGAGATGGTATTAAATAGCTTGATTGTGTGAATCTTAACTGTGAACTTTATGGATGACAATATCGTATCTCAATGTCTAAAAGGTTTTAAACACATGGATCTTTCCTATCACTCCAAGTTAAATCGGGGTTTTCCATCCTCTTTCCCTTCGTCTTCCAATTTAACTGCATCAAACCCAGCATGCTCTGGGCATGAAAACCTTCCTGGATGCTCATCCCATGATACATTTGTTGCTTCTAGCTATGTCTAGAAGCAAAATTATAAATTGCTCCAATGGAAGGGAGCAGATGATTGCATCATTGACTAAGACTAATGACTGCATCATTGACCAAAAAGATTTTCATATTCTTCTTTTCCTACTATGACTTTTTCCATTCCTTCTAATGTGATAGTATCAAACCCAGAGTCTCTCAAATGCTAGGCAAGCATTCTCTACTGGAACCATACACCCCAGACTTTCAGATAACTATGTGAGTTTTGGCATTTCTTTTTTTTTTTCCTAAAATACTTCATTTCAATTTGCTGCTTGATATTTCTAGTCATGTTTGCAGTGTATTTTGTTTGCTCTCACTGTACCCTCCTTTATCTCCCATCTCCATCCCTTCTCCTTCTGTTTGTTCCATTTCCTAATACAGGGGCCATCTGTGTGGCTTTGGGTTTGGAATTCTCGGTTACAGCCTAATGGGTTCACCACTGGGAACATAAATGATGGTGGTGACACCACATTGCTCCAGCTGTGCCTTGAGACCCTCTCACCATCCATGACTGGCTGCTATACTCCATTTTTGTGCAGGCTCAGCATGGAAAGCCCAGCTGTTTTGACTTCATAAGTGGAATGACGTGGGCAAAGAGAGCCTTGGGATACGTAAAGTAGTCTTTAGTGTACACAGCTTCCAAAACACAGTGCACTGAACTGTCAGCAGATGAAGAGTCTGTGTTTATCTGTGCTGCTTTTTATATAACTCTAAGTATTTCATTACAGTGTTAATGCAAGGAGAAGGCTCTAAGAAGGCACCTATGTGATGGACTAAGGGAATTTCTTGTCCTGTTCTATAAGAAACAGCGTGTAGAGTTGCTAGCAATTTCAGCAGCAACCTTGTTCACACTGGCACCTTCAGCACACACTCGTGTGTTGATCTGAACTCACAGCTGACGCATATCAAGGATTCTACTGCATGGCGGACACACATCGCTACTTAATTTGTGTTTTGTTACAGCAGAATCACAGAATTTTCATGTTAAAAAACTTATTTATTACAGTTTATATTTTTTTCACATTAGCACTTGAGAATTCTAATTTTAAACACAGTCAAAGTTGTTCAGTAAATCTATGATTTCCATTTCATGTTAGGAAAAGAATATCACATAGCACTTGAGAATTCTAATTTTAAACACAGTCAAAGTTGTTCAGTAAATCTATGATTTCCATTTCATGTTAGGAAAAGAATATCACATAACGTTCGTTATCAATAGGAGGTATCAGGGATGGTAGTCAGGATAGTGATTAAACTAGATTATTTAAAACTTTGGATCCTAAGCATAGAGACTAGAGAGATTTCTTATAGAATACTGAGGGTGTTTCTATTATCTATTTACCTATCTATCTATCATCTATCTATCTATCAATCATCTATCTATCTATCTATCATCTATATAACTTCTATCTAATTGTTATCCAGGAAAAACTTGACCGGCCATCTGCCTCAGACTCTTGCATGCTAGGATTATTAATGATTGTGAACATTGTTGTTTTGGGAATGGTTCAAAAATACCATGTAAATTGGAAGACCGTAGAGATACCTGTAACTAACTGGTAAGGATTTCATAGAATGGTCCACAGAATTCACTGCATTTGTGCAGGCCTATCACTGATATTTATTCTCTGCTGCAAAACTTACCTGAGCATGTGGAACCTATCCTCCATATACTTCAAGAACTTTATAAACCTTCAAATATTTGGAGTTTTAATTCTCAAACATGACAGACCATGTGTGCTTTTTCCCTTTAGTGAACTATGGGAGCCATGCTGTTTTGATTTATCTTTTTTGCTAGCATCCTAATCCATTAGAAATCACATACATGTTGTAAAATGATGCAAGGAGACCAACCCAGCCATGTCCGCAGCACCCCAACTGAGTCTAAGTACCTGTCTCCGCAAATTATGAAAGTAAGAGCTCAGCTGGAATGTGAGATAATCATGTAGAATATCATGCTTTCCTTTGCTGCCAGGTTGAAAGGAAAGTCTGTCTTGAAATGTTCACCACTCAGTGGATGGATGTTGGAAATTCTGACCTACATGGAGGAGCTAAGGAATTTGTAGATCACTTACAATTTCAGGTTACAGTTGATCATCATGGCAAGAGAGTCATCAAGAACTGAAGAAAGTGGCCACATTATACCCATATAAATAGCTGAGAAGTATGCTAAATTCCAACCAGCTTTCTTCCTATCTTATTCACTTCTGCAGGGCATGGTCTCACCTGCTATGGGCTGAATTTTCCTGCATTAACTACATAGTCTCTTATAGGCTTGCTCAAGGGATTATCATAACAATATAATTCTTCATAAGTATGTCTAAAAGCTCAGTTATAAATTATGAAGTTGATATCCAAATCTAATTACCAATTAGCTAAAAACAATATTTCATCCACCTGATTTCTTACTGTATCACTTAAATCCAAGTGGATAAGACCAAGATCTTGTTCCATATTTGGACATATTGACAAGTTCAAAACTATGTCAATATTTCTTCTATAGGTAAAATGTGGTTAATGCTATCAATTCTTGACATTGCTATGGACTTTCATGCCATGACAACTGTGAATAAGAATTATAAGCTGGAATAAAATGCTCTGTTTCCCACAGATTATTATTTTTTATTAATACATTTTTATTATTATTTCAGCTCATACAAACTTAATAGGTACACCAGTTCCCTCCCTCCCTCCTCCTCCCCCCGTACCCCCTGATCCCCCTCCCCACCCCTCTCCCTCCCCATCCACCAGTGCCTCCCGCCCCAATTCCCAGAGAGTCCTTTCTTGTGCATGCCTGATTTTCCTCTGGGCCCTCCTCTCCGATGACATACAAGGACCCAGTGGCCTTTCCCTGAACCCTTTCCTGTGTTCCCCTTAAGCATAGGAACACTACTGTGGCTGTCAATCCCTTGCCTCCAAGGGTTGGTGCCTTTAGCAGATGCTAGACTTTGTGGGGTCAATAGTGTGTTGGACATTGCGCCGGGCATGCAAAGTCCAATTATGATTGCTTCAGCCCTAACTTGTGTGAAATATCTTGCATATCATTGCTCCTCCCATCCTTGTGTTCTTATAATCTTACTGCCCCCTCTTCCGCAAATTTCCCTGAGCTTCAGGATGGGGAGAGATTAGTCTGGCCTAGTTCTAGGTAGTTGATATAGAGTCTCTGAAGTTCTGGATTTCCCACAGATTATTTTTAAGTAATTAATTAATTAAATTTCCCCAGTCACACAAGCTCAATAGGTATCCCGGTTCTCACCCTCCTTTGACCTTTCCTCAGTCTGCCTAGCACCCTCCCCCCCTTTTCCCCTTCCTTTTACCCCCTCCCTTCCCCTCTCCCAGTGCCTCCTCCTTCCCCCTCCTATACCCTGAAGCATTCTTTTATGTGAATGCCAAACTTCCCTCTGAGTCCTCCATTCTAGTGAGGCCTAAGGACTCACTTGCATTGCCTAGAGCCCTTTCTTGGGCTTCCCTTTAGTATGGGAACACTATTATGACTGTTAATCCTTTGCCTCTAAGGATCCCACTGCCAGTGATCTATGATAGACTTTGGGGGGTCACTGACATGTCTGTCATTGTGCAGGTCATGCAAAGTCCAATTATGGCTACTGCAGCCCTAACTTGTGTGGAGTATCTTGCATATCATTGACCCTCCCCATCTTTAGGCTCTTACAACCTTGCTGCCTCTCTTCCACAAGTTTCCCTTAGCTTTAGGATGGGGAGAGATTTGGCTGGTTGGGTTCCAGGTGAATAATATAGAGTCTTTGGTCTTCTGAATTATGGTTTGTTGTTGTTTTCAGTTTTGCTGTTCCTGAACAGCCCTTGTCCCCATCCTGTTTGATATTGGAGGTCACCTCTTAACCAAAGATGAAAGGCTGTTTAAATGAAGATTTTAATATAAGAAGAGATTCAAAGGTAGACGGAATCAAGTAGGAGACTGCAGTGAGGGGGTTCAGTGTCCCATTTGCAGGATGATTACCATCTATCTGCTGTTCTCTATACCCTCCCTGATTGGTGAAATCAAACCTCCTCAGGCACAAGTGACTAGGAAGGAAAGTGAGAGTGACCTTCACCAAATGTCTTGCTACTTACTTGCAATACTTGATGGTGACCTATTTTCTTTACTGAAGCATGATCCCCTTTCTCATTATTTCTGGGGGCCTCCTTCCATTTGCTGCTTATTTATAATCTTTTCTGTAGGTATTACCTACAGCAGTAGGTATTACCTCAGTGGGCTATGCCACTGAGTTCTTATACCTCACTAGAATGGAGGACTCAGAGGAAAGTTTGGCATTCGCATAAAAGGATGCTCCAGGGTATGGGAGGGGAGAAAGGGGAGACACTTGCAGAGGAGGAGGGAGGGGGTAATACTGAACCTACCTACTGTAGGTATTATGGAGATTTATCTTTGAATATGTCATTAACTGGATTTGGTACTAGGATCCACCTATAGGTAATACGTACAGTGTTCAATTTTCTGTATCTGGGATATTTTGCTCAATATAATTTTTTTCTAATTCCATCCATTTCCTGGCAAATTTCTTTTTTTTTTATTTAAAATTTAATTATACATTTTAAAATTTTTACCAGTTCCCTCCCTCCCCCCTCCCCTTCCCCCAGTGTCTCCCCCCCAATTCCCAGAGAGTCCTTTATTGTGTGCGCCTAACTCTCCACTGGGTCCTCCTCTCCGATGACATATAAGGACCCAGTGGCATTTCCATAAGCCCTTTCTCTTGTTCCCCTTAAGCATAAGATCACTACTATCGCTGTCAATCCCTTGCCTCCAGGGGTCTCGGTGCCCTTAACAGATGCTAGACTTTATGAGGGCAACAGTGCGCTGGACATTGCGCAGGGCATGCAAAGTTCCATTACGATTGCTTTGGCCCCAACTATTGTTGAGAATCTTGCAAATCGTTGCTCCTCCCATCCTTTTGCTCTTACAATCTTACCGCCCCCTCTACCGCAAATGTCCCTGAGCTCCAGGATGGGGAGAGATTAGGCTGTCCTAGTTCTATGTGATTGATATAGAGTCTCTGAAGTTCTGGATTGTGGTTTGTTGATTTTCTTTTGCAGTTTTGCTGCTCCTGCAATTCCCTTCACTCCATTCTGCTGGGCACTGTATGTCACCCCCTGGCCAGAGACAAAAAGCTGTTAAACTGGAGTCTTGTTGTAATAGCACATTCAAGGGTAGATGTAATAAGAGTAGGAAACCTCACTGAGGGAGGGGTCCATCACCCATTTGCAAAATGATTACTTTTTATCTGCTAGACTATATGCCCTCCCCTTCTGGTGAGATCAGGAAAGAACGTCTGTGAACTTAACCAGGTTTCTCATTACTTACTTGCAGACCTTGATGGAGGCCTATTTTCTCTGCTGTAACATGGTCTCCTCTCTCCTTGTTTCTGGTGTGGCCCTCCTAACCCATCTCTCTTGTTCATAATCCTTGCAATTACTGTGTTACATAGGTTTACTTTTGAGTGTCCCAATGTGGGCTGGGCGAGTTTGGTACTAGGAGCCACCTATTAGGGAGTACATACGGCGCTTAATTTTCTGGGTTTGGGATACTTCACTTAATATAATTCTTTCTAATGACATCCATTTCCCGGCAAATTCCAGTAATTCATCATTTTTGATGGCTGAGTAGTACTCCATTGTATAGATGTACCACTGTTTCCTTATCCACTCGTCAACTGTTGGACATTTGGGCTGATTCCATGTCTTTGCTATTGTAAACAGTGCTGCTATGAACATGGTCGTGCTTGTGCTATCGAGGCGAACCTCTGCTGCTTGGGGGGTTATTCCCAAAAGTGGGATAGCAGGGTCATATGGCATTTCAATCTTTAATTTCTTTAAGAATCTCCAGACGGCTCGCCAGAGTGGCTGTATGAGCCTGCATTCCCACCAACAATGTAGGAGAGTTCCCCCCTCCCCACATCCTCTCCAGCATTTGTCGTTGTTTGTACTGTGGATTTTTGCCATCCTGACCGGGGTGAGATGATATCTCAGGGAAGTTTTGATTTGCATTTCCCTGATGGCGAAGGAAGTGGAGCATTTTTTAAGATAATTGTTAGACATTTTAATTTCATCCCTGGTAAAGTTTCTTTGAAGTTCCAGGGCCCATTTTTTAATTGGGCCAGTGTTTTCCTTGGAGTTTAATTTTCTAAGTTCTTTGTGCACTCTGGACAGTAGAGCTCTGTCAGGTATGTGGTTAGTGAAGATTTTCTCCCATTCTGTGGGTTGCCTTTGAGCTCGTGTGACAATCTCTTTATCTGAACAGAAGCTCTTTAATTTCACAAGATCCCAACTGTTGAGAGTTGGTAGCAGTGACTGTGCCATTGGATGTCTGTTTAGGAACTGTTGGCCTAGCCCAATCAGCTCGAGGGAGTTCCCTATCCTTTCAACTATGGCTTTTAAAGTCTCTGGCCTGATATCAAGGTCCTTGATCCATTTGGAATTAAGTCTTGTACATGGTGACAAGTACGGGTCCAGCTTTAATCTTCTGCATGTGGAGATCCAGTTTTGCCAGCACCATTTGTTGAAGATGTTGTTCTTTTTCCATTGGATTCTTTGGGCCCCTTTGTCAAAGACCAAATGGCTGTAACTTTGTGGGCTTATATCTGGGTCTTCAATCCTTATCCATTGATCTGTGTGTCTATTTTGGAGCCAGTACCAGGCTGTCTTTATAACTATGGATTTGTAGTATAGACTTAGGTTTGGTATGGTAATACCTCCAGCTGTGTTTTTGTTACTCAGGATTGTTTTTGCTATCCTGGGTCTTTTGTGCCTCCATATGAACTTTGAGATTGTTTGGTCAACTTCTTTGAAGAATTGCTTTGGGATTTTGATTGGTATAGCATTGAATCTGTATATTGCCTTTGGTAGGATGGTCATTTTTACAATGTTGATTCTGCCAATCCAGGAACAAGGGAGGTCTTTCCACCTTCTGGTGTCTTCTGCAATTTCTTTCTTTAGGGTTTTAAAGTTTTCATTGTAAAGGTCTTTTACCTCCTTAGTTAGATTTATACCAAGGTATTTCATTTTTTAGGGGTTATAGTAAATGGCATGGTTTCTCTCAAGGCTTTTTCACTTCTTTCATTCAGGGCATATAGGAAGGCCTCTGATTTTTGCACATTTATTTTGTATCCTGCCACCCTGCTGAACTTCTCAATTAGTTCCAGGAGCTTCCTGGTGGAGTTTTTGGGATCACTCAGGTATAAGATCATGTCATCTGCAAATAGAGATAGCTTGACTTCTTCCTTGCCAATTTGAATCCCTCTTATGTCCCTTTCTTGTCTTATGGCTTCGGCTAAGACTTCAAGTACAATATTGAATAGAAGTGGTGAGAGTGGACAGCCTTGTCTTGTTCCTGATCGAAGTGGGAATGCTTCCAATTGTTCCCCATTGAGCATAATCCTTGCTGTGGGCTTGTTGTATACAGCTTTTATTATATTGATAAAGGTTCCTTCCATTCCTACTGTCTCTAGCGTTTTGATCATAAAAGGCTGTTGGATCTTGTCAAAAGCTTTTTCTGCATCTATCGAGAGTATCATGTGGTCTTGGACTTTGGACTGGTTTACATGATGAATTACATTTATTGATTTGCGTATGTTGAACCAACGTTGTGTGCCGGGGATGAAGCCTACTTGGTCCCCATGAATGATCTTTTTAATATGTTTTTGAATCCGATTTGCTAAGACTTTGTTGAGAATCTTTGCATCTGTGTTCATCAGGGAGATCGGCCTATAGTTTTCTTTTTTAAGTGAATCTTTATTAGGTTTTAGGATTAAAACGATATTAGCTTCATAGAAGGAATTTGGTAGTGTTCCTTCTTTTGCTATTTGATGGAACAGTTTAAGGAGTATTGGTGTTATTAACTCCTTAAATGTCTTGTAGAACTCTGTGCTGAATCCATCTGGTCCAGGACATTTTTTGGTGGGAAGATTCGAGATTACTTCCTCAATTTCCTTATATGTTATAGGACTATTTAAGTAATTCACAACTTCCTGATTCAATTTAGGTAAGTTGTATTTACTTAGAAATTCATCCATCTCTTTTGTGTTGTCAAACTTCACAGAGTATAAGTTTTTGAAATATGATGTTATAATTCTCTGGATTTCTTGGGTATCCGTAGTGATAACTCCATGTTCATTTCTAATTTTGTTAATTTGGGTTTTCTCTCTCTTGTTTTTGGTTAGTTTAGCTAGGGGTGTATCAATCTTGTTGATTTTTTCAAAGAACCAGCTTTTTGATTGGTTGATTTTTTCTATCGTTTTCTTAGTCTCGATTTCAGATATTTCTCCCCTTATTTTGCTAATCTCTTCTCTTCTACTGCTTTTGGGATCAGATTGCTCTAGTTTCTCTAAAGCTTTAAGCTGCATTGTTAAGTTGTTTATTTCTGATGTTTCCATTTTTTTGACGTGGGCATTAAGAGCTATGAACTTACCTCTTAGAACAGCTTTCATTGTGTCCCAGAGATTTTGGTAAGTTGTATTTTCGTTATCATTCACTTTCAGGAAATCTTGAATTTCCTTTTAATTTCTTCCTGAATCCAGTTCTCATTCAGCATCATAGTGTTAAGTTTCCAGGAGTTAGTGTATTTTCTCTTGTTTGATGTGTTGTGGATGTCCAGCTTTAGGCCGTGGTGGTCTGATAGGGCACAGGTTAGAATTTCAACTTTCTTGTACATGTGTAGATTCATTTTGTGGCCCAATATGTGATCTATTTTGGAGAAAGTTCCGTGTGCTGCTGAGAAAAATGTGTATTCTTTGGTGCGTGGGTGAAAAGTTCGATAGAGATCTGTGAGGTCCATTTCTTTCAGGGTTTGATTAAGTTCCAAAGTGTCTCTGTTAAGCTTTTGACCTGTTGATCTATCCCATGTAGAGAGGGCGGTGTTGAAGTCCCCAAGAATTATCGTTTGGGGGTTGATTTCTTGCTTTAGACGCTGTAGGGTTTTCTTAATGAATGTGGAGGGGCCCGTATTGGGTGCATATATGTTCAGTATTGTGAAATCTTCCTGGTGAATTGTACCTCTGACTAAAATGTAGTATCCATCCGTGTCTCTCATAATTTTTTTTGGTTTGAAATCCACTTTGTCTGATAGCATAATGGCTACCCCTGCCTGTTTTCTGCTTCCATTTGCTTGTAGAATTGTTGACCAGCCTTTTATTTTTAGAGCGTGCCTATCTTTTGTGGTGAGATGGGTTTCCTGCAGGCAACAGATTGATGGATTGTGATTTTTAATCCAAGTTTGTAATCTGTGTCTCTTGATCGGTGAATTAAGTCCATTAACATTTAGTGTTATAATGGAGAAACTATTGTTAATTCCAGACATTTATTATGTTTAGTAGCTTTTATAAGTATATTGCTTCGCTTTTAATGGTGTTATATTTGCCTTCTGTTCTCCTGGATATGCCTGTTTTTTTCTTCACGCTTGAGTATCATTTCTAGCAGTTTTTGAAGGCCTGGTTTGGTGGCCATGTATCCCTTAAAGTTGTCTTTGTGCTGGAAAATTTTTCTTTCTCCCTCGATCATGACTGATAGTTTTGCAGGGTAAATCAGCCTAGGTTGACATTTTTGCTCATTCAATACTTGAAGTATGTCTCTCCAAGCTCTTCTTGCTTTTACTGTTTTGACTGAGAAGTCATTTGTTATTTTAATAGGTTTGCCTTTAAAAGTGACTTGTTTTTTCTCCCTTGAAGCTCTCAGCACCAGTTCTTTATCTTGAATGTGGAGTGTTTTAACTACTATTTGCCGTGGTGTGCTTCTAGTTTGGTCGTATCTGTTTGGGGTGCGGAATGCCTCTTGTATATGAATGGGCCTCTCTTTTTTTAGATGAGGAAAGTTTTCCTTGATGATCGTTTGAAAAATTTCCTCAGGGGTGGTATTTTGAGATTCTTGCTCCGGTATTCCATGAATACGCATGTTAGGCTTCTTCAGGGTGTCCCATATCTCTTGGATATTTCTCTCAAGTATCTTTTTGGCTTTAACAACCTCTTCCATTGAGCTGGTTAGTACTCCCACTTTATCTTCAAGGTCTGAAATTCTGTTTTCTGCTTCATTAGTTCTGTTGATAAGACTCTCTGTGGCGTTCTGGGTTGAAGATAACTTGTCTTTTAGCTCAGTTTTAAACTCTGCTTGAGTTTGTTTTAACTGCTCTATGCCACTTTTTGTTTCTTGCACTGTTTTTCTCAACTCCTCCAGATGTCTGTTGTGTTCCTCTTCAAAGCGATTGATTCGATTATGTAATTCCTCCCGGATTTCCTCTTTCATAGTATTGAACATGGTAATGATCATATTTTGAAAGTCGTTATCCTGGGTCAGGCTTTCTTGGCCTTTTTCCGCGGGTTTGTTCTTGTTGGAGTCTAACATTATGGGATTAATTTCTTCAGTGGGAAATTTGTTTACTTGAGTGTTGCTTCTCATGGATTTGCACTTTGACTTTGGCATTGTCATTTTAACTCTTAAGATCTCTCAATTTCACTAAACTGAATTATTTGGCCTGGGGTACTGGTGGGCGGGGCCCGAACGGGGACTTACCTAGGGCGCGGGGTGAGGCCCGGGTGGACCGCGTGCGTGTCCCGACCGGCGGAGCGGGGTGGGGTGAAGAGGGAGGATGGGCGCGTCGGCGTGGAGCTATTTAACCCGAGGGCAGCTGGGGCGGGGCCCGGGCGCAGGGGGAGGTCCTCCTCGTTCCCTCGGCCCCCGCGCGGCTCCGGCTGGATGGCGGGAGTCGGAGCCGGGTCCCCGTGGGCTGACCTGGGGTCCTAGAGCACGCGTTGAGGCCCGGCTGGATCTCGCCTACGCATCCCGACCGGCGGAGCGGGGGTGGGGCGAAAGAGGGAGACCATTTCCTGGCAAATTTCATTAATTCATCTTTTTTGATGGCTGAGTAATATTCCATTGTATAAATGTATCACATTTTCCTTATCCACTCATCAACTGTTGGGCATTTGCTATTGTAAATAGTGCTGCTATGAACATGGTTGTGCTTGTGACATTGTAGTGAATTTCTGCTTTATGAGGGATTAATCCTAGAACTGGTATACCATGGTCATATATCATTTCAGTTTTTCATTTTTTAAAAAATTACCATAATGATCACCAGAGTGGTTGTATAAGCCTGCATTCCACCAGCGATATAGGAGGGTTCCCTTTTCTCCACATCCTTTCCCAGCATTTGGTGTTGTTTGTATTGTGGATTTTTGCCATCCTGACCGGGGTGAGATGATATCTCAGGGAGGTTTTGATTTGCATTTCCCTGATGGCTAAGGATGTGGAGCATTTTTTAAGATATTTGGTGGACATTTCAATTTTGTCTCTGGAAAAGTTTCTTTTGAGTTCCCAGGCCCATTTATTTAATTGAGTCATTTATCTCCCTGGTGTTTAGTTTTCTAAGTTCTTTGTGCACTCTGGATAACAGAGCTCTATCAAATATGTGGTTAATGAAGATTTTTCTCCCATTCTGTGGGTTGCCGTTTTGCTTGGTTTGTAAAATCTTTATCGGAACAGAATTTCTTACTTTAGGGTTTTAAAGTATTCATTGTAGAAATTGCAGAAGACACCAGAAGGTGGAAAGACCTCCCATGTACCTGGATTGGCAGAATCAACATCGTAAAAATGACCATCCAACCAAAAGCAATATACAAATTCAATGTTATACCAATCAAAATCCAAAGCAATTCTTTAAAGAAATTGATCAAACAATCTCAGCATTCATATGGAAGCACGAAAGTCCCAGAGTAGCAAAAACAATTCTGAGTAACAAAAACACTGCTAGAGGTATCACCATTAAAAACCTTAATCTAAACTACAAATCCATAGTCCATGTCATTAGAAACAATTATATTAAATGAAGTATCCCAAACCCAGAAAATTAAGCGCTGTATGTACTCCCTAATAAGTGGCTCCTAGTACCAAACCCACCCAGCCCACCTTGAGACACTCAAAGGTAAATCTATGTAATACCTACAGTAATTGCAAGGATTGTGAACAGGAGGGATGGGGTTGGAGGGCCACACCAGAAACAAGGAGAGAAGGGACCATGTTACAGCAGAGAAAATAGGCCTCCATCAAGGACTGTGAGTAAGCAATGAGACACCTGGTTAAGTTCACAGATGTTCATTCCTGATCATTTACAACTGAGGGGGTATGATCTCACCAGAAGGGGAAGGCATATAGTCTGGCAGATAAAAGTAACCATTTTGCAAATGGGTGATTGACCCCTCCCTCTTTGTGGTTTCCTACTTTTATTATATCAACCCTTGAATGTGCTCTTATAACAAGACTCCAGTTTAACAGCTTTTTGTCTCTGGCCAGGGGGTGACATACAGTTGCCCAGCAGGATGGAGTGAAGGGCATTGCAGGAGCAGCAAAACTGCAAAAGAAAATCAACAAACCACAATCCAGAACTTCAGAGACTCTATATCAACCACCTAGAACTAGGCCAGACTAATCTCTCCCCATCCTGAAGCTCAGGGACCTTTGCGGAAGAGGGGGCGGTAAGATTGTAAAGCAAAAGGATGGGAGGAGCAATGATTTGCAAGATATTTCACACAAGTTAGGGCTGAAGCAATCATAATTGGACTTTGCATGCCTGGCGCAATGTCCAACACACTATTGACCTCACAAAGTCTAGCATCTGCTAATGGCACGAAGATGCTTGGAGGCAAGGGATTGACAACCACAGTAGTGTTCCTGTGCTTAAGGGGAACACGGGAAAGGGTTCAGGGAAATGCCACTGGGTCCTTGTACATCATTGGAGAGGAGGGCCCAGAGGAGAGTCAGGCATGCACAATAAAGGAGTCTCTGGGAATTGGGGCAGGAGGCAGTGGGGGATGGGGAGGGAGGAGTGAGGGGAGGGGGAGCAGGGGGTTTGGGGGGAGGAGGAGGGAGGGAGGGAACCGGTGTACCTAGTAAGCTTGTATGAGTGTAAATAATAATAAAAAAATGTATTACAAAAAAAGTATTCATTGTAAAAGTCTCCCACTTCCTCAGTTACGCTTATACCAAAGTAGGTCATTTTTTAGGGGCTACTGTAAATGGAATGTTTCTCTTAGGGCTTTCTCACTTCTTTCATCCTTGATATATAGGAAGGCCACTGACTTTTCCATGTTTATTTTGTAACCTGCCACCCTGCTGAACCTCTGTATTAGTTCCAGGAGTTTCCCCATGGAATTTTTAGGATCATTCAGGTATACAATCATGTCATCTACAAATAGAGATATCTTGACTTCTTCCTTGTTGATTTGAATCCCTTTTATCTCCCTCTCTTTTATCATAGCTCTGGCTAAGAATTCAAGTACAATATTGAATAGAAGTGGTGAGCCTTGTCTAGGTCCTGATCAAAGCAGGAATGCTTCAAGTTTTTCCCCATTGAGTATAATCCTTGCAGTTGGTTTGTTTTATACAGCTTTTATTATGTTGATAATTCCATTCCAACTGTCTCTAGGGTTTTCATCATAAAAGGCTGTTGGATCTTGTCAAAATCTTTTTCTGCTTCTATTCAGAGTGTCATGTGGTCTTGAACGTTGGATTGGTTTATATGATGGATTACATTTATTGATTTGCATATGTTGAACAATCCTGTGGCTGGGATAAAACTTACTTGATCACAGTGAATGATCTTTTTGATACTTTTTTGAATCATATTTAAGATTTTGTTGAGAATTTTTGTATCTGTGTTCATCAAGTGATTGGCCTATAGTTTTCTGTTTTTATGTGTATCTTTATTAGGTTTTGGAATTAATATCATATTAGCTTCATAGAAAGAATTTGGCAATATTGGTTCCTTCCCTCTCAATTTGATGGAACAGTTTAAAGAGTATTGGTGTTAGTCATTCCTTATATGTCTGGTAGAATTCTGTTATGAATCCATCTAGTGTAGGACATATTTTGGTGGAAAGATTCGTGATGACTTCATCAATTTCCTCATTTGTTATAGGACTACTTAAATAATTCAAAACTTCCTGATTGAATTTAGGTAGGTGGTGCTTACTTAGGAATTCATCCATTTCTTTTGTGTTATCAAATTTCACGGAGTATACGTTTTTGAAATATGACCTTATAATTCTCTGAATTTCTTGGGCATCAGTTGTAATAACTCCATTTTCATTTATAATTTTCTTAATTTGCATTTTCTCTCTCTTGATTTTGGTTAATTTATCTAGAGATGTAAGATCTTATTGATTCTTCGTATGGTTTTCCTTATCTCAATTTCAGATATTTCTCCCCTGATTTTGCTAATATCCTCTCTTCTACTTCTTTTGGGATTGAATTGCTCTTGTGACTCTCAAACTTTAAGCTGCATTGATAAGTTATTTATTTGTGATATTTCTATGTTTTTGATATAGGCATTAATAGCTATAAACTTACCTCTTACCTGTTTTTAAGTATATCTTGAAAGGATGGCTTTCCAGTCATAATTGGACTTTGCATGCCCTGCGCAATGTCCAACACACTATTGACCCCACAAAGTCTAGCATTTGCTAAAGACACTAGGATCCTTGGAGACAAGAGATTGACAGGAGGCAAAGGGAACACAGGAAAGGGTTCCGGGAAATGCCACTGGGTCCTTGTAGGTCATCGGAGAGGAGGGCCCAGAGGAGAGTTTGGAATGCACATTAAAGGATGCTCCGGGGATGGGAGGGGGAGGCACTGGGGGATGGAGAGGGCGGGGGGAGGGGAGGGGGGCACAGAGTGGTGGGAGGTTAGAGGAAGGGAGGTGACCGGTGTACCTGTTAAGTTCGTATGAGTGGAAATAAAAAAAAATAGAAAAAAAAGAATGGCTTTCATTGTGTCCCAGAGATTTTGATATGTTGTATTGTCATTATTGTTCACTTCTAGAAAATCTTGAATTTCCTTTATGATTTCTTCCTGAACCCAATTCTCATTTAGCATTATAGTGTTTCATTTCCAGGAGTTAGTGTATTTTCTGCTGTTTGTTGTGTTGCGGGTGTCAAGCTTTAGACCATGGTGGTCTGATAGGATACAGGCTAAAATTTCAATTTTCCTTTATATGTGGAGATTAATTTTGTGGACCAATACATAGTCTATTTTGGAGAAAGTTCCATGGGTTGCTGAGAAAATTGTTACGTGGATGAAAATTTCAATACAGTTCTATAAGGTCCATTTCAGTAAGGGTTTGATTAATTTCAAGTGAATCTCTGTTAAATTTTTGACCTATCGATCTATCCCAAGTTGAGAGGGCAGTATTGAAATCCTAAAGTACTATTGTTTTGGAATTGATTTCTTGTTTTAGACATTGTAGTGTTTGCTTAATGAATTTGCAGAGGCCCATATTAGGTGTGCATGTGTTCAGTATTATGAAGTCTTCCTAGTGAATTTACCTGTGACTAAAATGTTCTATCCTACTCATTTCTTATGATTTTTTTTGGTTTAAAGTCCATTTTGTCAGGTAGCATAATTGCTAACCCTGCTTATTTCATGGTTCCATTAGCTTGCAAAATTTTTTATTATTATTATTTATTCAACTGTGCACATGTGCGTGTGTATGTGCACGCGTGTGTGTGTGTGTCTGTGTGTCTGTGTATGTGTAGAACCACGGACGAATTCGCAAACCACCATGGATGCTTCCACCTCCTTCTGCCCCGGGATTCACAGGCTCCTCCCTACCTGGACCAGAAGCGCAGGCCACCCCCACTTCTGCCTGGCGTCTATACGTGTGATCTGGGATCTGAACTCAGGACCTTCCACCTGCAAGGCGGAGGCTTAACCCCTGAGCCACCTCTCCAGCCCAGCTTGCAAAATTTTTGACTGGCCTTTTACCTTTAGAATGTGCCTATCTTGGGGCTGGAGAGGTGGCTCAGGGGTTAAGCCTCTGCCTTGCAGGCGGAAGGTCCTGAGTTTGGATCCTAGACCCCACATATAGATGCCAGGCAGAAGTGGGGGCGGCCTGAATTTCTGGTCCTGGTAGGGCAGAGCCTGTGAATCCCGGGGCAGAGTAAACAAGGAGGAGGTGGAGGCAGTCCATGGTGGTTCCCAAATTCGTCTGTGATTCTACACACACACACATATGTACACACAAGCACACACACGCATACATGTACAATTGAATGAATAATAAAAAAAATAAAAAATAGAATGTCCCCATCTTTTGTTGTGAGATATGTTTCCTGAAGGCAGCATATAGATGGGTTGTGATTTGTAATCCATGTTTGTAATCTATGTCTTTTGATTGGTGAGTTAATTCCATTGACATTTAGTGTTATAATGGAGAAATTACTTTTAGTTCCTGATACTTTTTGTATTTAGTGACTTTCATAACTGTATTATTGGCTTATAGGTTTTGATGGTATTATACTTCTCTTCCATAGTCTTAGATATGCTTGTTCTTTTCTTCAAGCTTGACTATCTTTTCTAGCATTTTTGAAGGCCTGGTTTAGGTGGTCATGCAAGCCTTCAAGTTGTCTTTGTGATGAAAAATTATTCTTTTACCCTCAATCATGACTGACAGTTTTGTTGGGTATATCAGCCTGGGTTGACATTTGTGCTCATCAATAACTGAAGTATGTCTCTCCATGCTCTTCTGGCTGTGATGGTTTCCACTGAAAAATCATTTGCTATTTTAATAGGTTTACCTTTAAAAGTGACTTGTTTTTTTTTTTTTCTTTTGAAGCTCTCAGCACATTCTCTTTGCCTTTATGTGTAGTGTTTTGATTATTACTTGCCTTGGAAATTTCTGTCATTCATATCTGTTTGGGGTATGGAATGCCTCTTGTATTTTGATGAACCTCTCTCTTTAAATGTAGAAAATTTTCTTTTATGATAATTTGAAAAATTTCATCAGGTGTGGTATTTTACGTTTCTTGTTCTGGTATTCCATGAATGTGCATGTTAGGGTTCTTCAGGGTGTCCCATAACTCTTGAATATCCTTCTCAAGTATCTTTTTGGCTTTAACAACTTCTTCAATTGAACTGGTTAGTTCTTCCACTTTGTCTTCAGAATCTGATATTCTATTTTCTTTTTCATTAGTCCTGTTGATAAGACTCTCTGTTGAGTTCTGGGTTGAAGATAACTTATCTTTTAGTTCAATTTTAAACTCTGGTTGAGATTGTTTTAACTGCCCTATGCCTAATTTTGTTTCTTCAACTGCTTTTCTCATCTCCTCCAAGTGTCTGTTGTGTTCCTGTTCAAAGTGGTTGATGTGGTTATTTAACTCCCCTGGGATTTCCTCTTTCATTATTCTGATCTTAGGAAAAATCAGGCTTTGGCACAGCAGTGTTCCTATGCTTAAGTGGAACCCAGGAAAAAATTCAGGGAAATGCCACTGGATCCTTGTATGTCATAGGAGAGGAAGGCCCAGAGAAAGTCTGGCATGCACATTAAAGGATTCTCCGGGGATTGGGGGGGAGGCACTAGGGATGGGGAGCGAGGGGTGAGGAGAGGGGAGCAGGGGGGTCGGGGGAAGGAGGAGGGAGGGAGGGAACTGGTGTACCTACTAAGTTTGCATGAGTGGAAATAATAATAAAAAATGTTAAAAAAATCAGGCTTTGAAAATCATTATCTTGGGTATGGCTTTCTTGGCTATTTTCTGTGAGTTTGTTCTGGTTGGAATCTATCATTATGGAGTTATTTCTTTCGGTAAGAGATTTGTTGTCTTGGTTTTTGTTTCTCATTTATTTGAGCTGTGACCTGGGTATTTTTGTTTTATCTCTTAAGACTTTCTTTTTGTTTCTGTGTGTTTTTGACTGAACTGAATTAGATGGTATTACTACACTTGAGCAGTTATTACTAGTGTTTGCTTTGGAATTGTGTACGCTTTTTTGGTATTGATGTTATTTCCAAGATGAGGCCATTAGACTGTTAGGACATGGATTAAGTCTGGTTTAGTAGTCAGGGAGTGAAAATTAGTGTGGTAGTGTACTTTTTCAGTTTACTTCCTTGGTGATATATGAGGGTGAATGGTATATTCTCTGAAGTTGTATGTGTTTTGTGGTGGCTATATGGGAAAGCTAAACTACAGTGACTAATAATTGAAAGGAACAACATGGTAAAAAGGGCTTACTTATTTTTGAGCTGGATATGAAGATTCTCTTCTATGTGATGGGATAATTTTAGAGGACTTCAGATATATGGTGTTTGTTCCCTAGAGCTTTCCTTGGGTTTCTCTGGACTCTGTTGAATCCTGAGGAGCAGGGAGTCTCCCCTGGTCCAGGTACGGGGCAGGAGGAGAGGGTGTCATAGTGTGGCTTGAAGATTACCTCGGACCTGTGGCATGGCCTAGGAGTTTTCCCCAGAGCCAAAGCAGATTGGCTGCTGCTCTGGCCGCTAGTTGGACATGCAGGTGACCTGGGGCCTGGGGCATAGTCTAAGAGCCTTACCCGAGTAGCAGGGAGTTCACCCTGGTCTGGGGCAGCAATGCCCCCCCCCAGATTCTTTGATCATGTATTTAGGTCAGCAACAGAAGAGTAACTGGAATATATGTTTTAACTGTTCTAATCTGAGATTTCAAGCAATTCGCAAAACCTTTCTGAATCTACTGAATTTACAGAAATAAGGAATAGATTGTCATTTCCATATTGAACAGTTGATGTGGAAAGAACTCAGAGGATTAAATATCTGTGAATATGCTTTGATTTGTCTACAGTTCAGATATTTTGTAAAAATACAAGCTAGTAATTTTGATGTTACATTTTACCTTTTTCAGTCATGATCTCATTATGTATGTATGTATGTATGTATGTTTTTATGTATCCCACACTGTACTCAGATATCTGAATCTATCCTTCAGCCTCCTGAATGCAAGTATGACCACTTCTGGCTTTTCAAGACAGTTTTCTATAAACACTATTATTTTGAAGCATTTGAAAACAATTTTGAAGTATTTCAAACCTTAAGAAATCCATTTCAACCATCTAAAATAGAAGAAAGTAATTTAAAACCAAGATTCAGATGTTTTTAGTAGTAGTATCAAATGAATTCTCAAATTGCTATGTCAACAAAATTTTTTAAATTTTTTTATTATTATTATTATTATTTATTCAATTGTGTGTGTGTGCATATGTATGTGTGTGCACGCGCGTGTGTGTGTCTGTGTATGTGTAGAACCACGGACGAATTCGGGAACCACCACGGACGCCTCCACCTTCTTCTGCCCCAGGATTCACAGACTCCGCCCTACCAGGACCAGAAGCGCAGGCCGCCCCCGCTTCCGCCTGGCGTCTATACGTGGGATCTGGGATCCTAACTCAGGACCTTCCGCCTGCAAGGCAGAGGCTCAACCCCTGAGCCACCTCTCCAGCCCCAACAAAATTTTTAATTAGAAAAATTTTGAAATTAATTAAACTTTTCTTACATTGAGGGAAATTCCCAAGAAAAATTAAAATGTATACAAGCGACTATGTTCAATATTCTTAGGTAGATAGATTATTTATGTCTTAAGGTAAGGTTTCATTTCTTTCCATGATCAACATGAAAGGTTGTTTTCATCTTCGTTTAAGCACTAGGAACTGAGAGTTCTTCCATGATAGGGCTGAGGAGATCCCTCAGTTGGTTAAGTGCTTGTTGTGCAATATGAGAACCAAACTCCCCAGCATCAAGCACAGAGCATGTACCTGCAATTGTAGCAACTGAGAAGGCAGAGAGTATTTCTGAAGCTTGAGGTCCAGAAAGTTTGACCAATCAGTAACTTCCAGGTTGAACAAGAGACTTTATCTCAAAAAATAAGGTGGATGACAATTAAGAGGACAGACCAAATGTTAGTCTTTGACTTCTTTATACATGAATCTACCTATGAGCACACATACACACACACACACACACACACACACACACACACACACACAACATTATTTTCATGTCTTCAACTATGTCTAACCCTATAGTTTTCTCCACTTCAAGAACTATCTTTGTGTTGAGTAAATGAAGAAAACAAACTGAGAAAATGGAGATTAGAGCATGAATCTTAATACTCAAAGCCAGAAACCACTATGCAGTGCAATTGATCATCCAGGATATAGAAGCTGTCCCTGCAGGAGAGCTGTTCATGCTCAGAAGTAGGTGGGCATTTTCCTTGATTGTCAGCTTGACCTATTCTGCTATCTTATGACATTTTATACTCTCTCCACACCCTGTGTTGTATTGCTCCCATTTTTCCTTGTGTTGTTTGCAATTTTTATCACTACTTTCTTATGGTGCAGAGTGCTCTAATTATAAAGTCCTCAGATGCTGGTCAGGATTAAGGAGACAAGTATAAAATCCAATAGCAACTTCACATCAGAGCTTGTATGATCTTTCTCATTTGAACAAGGTGCACTTATCTAAGTCATTCAATCTTTCCACACTTCTGTTCATATTATGTGTAAAGAGGAACAACTATGTCTGTGCTCCAGGTTTGTTGTGAATTTTAAAATGAGATAAAAGGTTGAAAGTTTCTGTATGTTTCAAAATCTCCAACATGAGAAAGCTATCACCAAAAACTACTGAAATAAAATTATACTCTATGTTGACTGTATATAAGGGCTGACCGTGTCCTTATAAAATTCTTTCTTATGAGTGTTCTTTTAGATTTATTTGTACAGTAAAGAAAATTACCAAATTAAGAATAAAGGAATAGACATAGTATAAATATTTCTCTTCAAGTATATAGAGAAAGGACAAATCATGCACTGTGTGTATAATCACATATCTATACATACATAGGTGTATACACATGTAACTATTTACATACATTATTTTGTTTTCATCATCACTGTTAACAATGTTAGATTATTTAAGCTTATACTGCAAAGAAATCACTTATATCATAAAGTGCCTAATATGCTCAGTAATGCAAAACCAAATTGCTTGCATGCTTTCTGAAGAAAACAAAAATTAGACACAAGGTATTTCAGATAATCAAATTTTTTCTTTACAAATCAGTCAATAATATAAGAAATTAGTAAAATCAGTGTGTTAGTTTTCTATGGCTCGTGCTTCACTTTGTATCTCCAGGCAAAGCAATAAGATGACTTACAAGGAAGATGTGATGAAATTGGCACCCTCTCCCCCTCCAAAGCAGTGAGGTGCAAGGAGACTGGGTAGTGATTCAGCATTTTCTAAACTAAAATGGAAAAGTACAAGTAGGAAAGTTTCTCTTATGGGAAAAAACTATTGAAAAAAATTTTTAAAGATGTAGGGGCTCAGAGAAGACTGCACACACACTGAGCCATCAACTTGAAATTTGAATTTGTGCAAATGAAATGTGGCTAAAATAACTAGCAAGAAAATACCTATCATAAGCAGAAATGTTTAGTTTGGCTTATGGTTTCAAGTTGTGGTTCATGATGGTTCAGTCTTGCTACTTTTGGGCCAGATGTCATGATAAGTATGTTGGTATAATCAGCAGGACATCACGTAAGCTGTTGACAATGCTCATCTATGGCAGCAGAAAAGCAAAAATAAATAAATAAATAAATACTGGAACCCCCTTTGCCCTACAAGAGCCCGTGACTAGCAATTATACATTTCTCAATTGGGTGTGGAAACCATTAAACACTGGCAACAAGATGGCAATAGATTAACATAAAATAAGAAATGGCACGGGTGTAAAGACAATCTAGAATGAAAATAATGTCAAATTTTCTTAAATATCAGTTTACTAAAACAAGGAAGACACATTGATAAGGGAGTAACAAGTGACTCTGACATCATCTATCTTGTAATTTCTCAATACAGCATACAGAGCATACAGAGAACTAACAGACAAGAATCCACACGGATTACAGGAAAAACACCTTATCTGTTATCCTCGAAGCCCTAGTATTCGCTAAACATGGGGGGATTTTTCCCTTGTACTGATTTATTTTGATTCCACATCTTTCTTTGACAGACAGCTGTTCCTATAAAAAGTGCTCTCGGGGATGCAGAGACAATACCCAGAGATCTCACAAGATGGCCTTAACCTCACATTCCAGATATGCGGGATGCTCATAGTCTCCTTGTAAATTCTGAAAATGATGCACTTTTACTCCAAGATAAGCTGACAGTGGTGGAAGTTGGCATATGTATACACATATAATCAATAGAGCCATCAATAGCACGTTAAAAGAAGAACCTTCTCCACTTTTGCCACCTCGATTGGGTTTCCAGAGATGATAAACTGAAAAAATGAGAGATCTTCCACCCTATACACTACACAAACAAGTTTGTTCTTCTGGGGGCACTAGAAGAAAAGACAAAAGAAGAAAGGGAAAAGAGAAGAACAAGAGGAGTTAAAGAAACAAATAAGAGGACATGTGTACATCATGTATAGATTTATAACCTTCAAATACTGTGTAGTTTGGCCTTTGCCTATCACTAGGGCATACCTGTCTTTGACTTTCAGCTTTGCATTATGTATTTATGCAAATGTATTTGGCCAGGAGGAACTTCTGGATTTCTCATTACTATCCTGTGGAGGGAAATTATAACCTTGTTCCTCCTCATACAAACTCAGAGCTGTTTGAGATACTTCATGTTTTAATTATTTAATCTGAACCTAAGCATAACATGTTTCTTTTTCCTTCTACCATTTCATTTGTTGGAACAAATTATCTAGCAATTGCTAAATTTCATTATTACCTTTACTTTCTGTGTTCTGGCATTGTTGTGTGATATTACTTTCAAATAAATTATGATGAGTTTAATTCAACCTATACCATGTCTATTTCCAATTATATATTTGATTTGTAAAAAATGGAGAAAAATTTGGGCCTCAGCACTGACTGAAATTAAAAATAGTTTTAGGAACAGTAGCAACAGAAAGAACTGGCATTCAGAGTAATGAGATACTTTAATTTTATAAAAATTGAAAATTTAGAAACTTGGGAAGGGTGACCCAGTCAATATAGTGCTTGCCACACAGACTTGAGGCCCTGACTTTAGGTTCCTAGAACCCAGAATCGGAGACAGAAGAATTTTAGAAGACTTCTGGCCAACTAACTTAGCCTCATTGGTTAACTAAAGGTTCAGTGATAGATATTGTATCAAAGAATAAGAGTAGAGACTGATCAAAGAAGACATCTGGTGTCGACCTCTGCCCTCCACATGTACAAAAACATATATGTACATAGGCCTGCACATACGTGTATCCACATGAATATGCAAAAACATACATGCCATATAAAGTATAAAAAATTAAAGATGTAAAGACAACTTTGGACTATTTATTGCATATTGCAAAAATGACAAAATGAAAAATTATTACATGAAACCATGAAACAGCATTAATAAGAAGGAAAATATTGGAGTATTTTGGCCTGTGATGCCTAAGCAATAAGATAATACAATTGTACCAATATGATGAATTCTATTAATAATTATAAATGCTAACAAAGTACTTTTGTTTGCTCATGCATTAATTTTGGCATCTTGCATAATGATGGTACAAATATGATTTTTATAATTGTGAATATTAATGATATGCATCCTAGAATTTAGTTAATAAATATGAGAATAAAAGGGTGTATAGTGGCTTATGACTGAAAACCTATCACTGAGGAGACAGAGACAGGAGGATGGCCATTCAGTGCTATACAAGGAATTTAAGCAAGACTAGGCTGCAGTTGTAATGCAAACAACCCACCTCTCATAGACAGATAGACAGATAGATAAACTGATACATAAATAAATATAGATGTATAGTAGATATAGATATATAGAGATACAAATTATATATATGATTACTCTCTCTCTCTCTACATATATATATGTTGATATATATATCAACAGTGATTAAGTAGTAATGGTAGTATGTTCCACATGTCACCAAAAGTTAGGTTAAATAACTGTTGCTATAATCATAAGCAAAATATTGAATCTGAATGACAGAAACCAATGATCAAATAAAACATACTACAGAATATACTGGGGTGAATTTTGAAATAAGAATGCATATGAAACATATATAAATATGGGAGCAATTTTAATCAATCGCAGATGTAAGTAGCAATGACCGTATTTTGCACTTTGATCACAAATGAGCACACACTATGGTATCATAATCTTTACTATTCCATGACATTTAGTAAAGACAAACCTCCTGATTCAGTGTCTACAACTTCAATTTCTTATGAGAAAGCGAAAGGAAAAATCTGAAAATAAATGTTGAAATAATATCATACAGGAGTGTACGGCTGACTCTGTAAATATCTTATTAGCAATCATACTTTCTATTCTATATGAAATATTGACAACAGATCAAAAGAAATAAAAACGATTCATGGTTCATAAATTTTCATTAGAAAACTACAGTGTAAAATTTTATTCTTTATTTCTGTGAAAAGTTTCATGAAACTTGAGTGAATGTAAACCAGAGAATGTTGATATATTTCCCAGAAATTATCTGGTCTCTGGTTATCTCTCTGTATATTTGTTCAACAGAGTAAATATAAATGATGATAAATTCCATTCAATCAAACAAATTCTAATTGTTAAAAAAGATATTTGTCCCTTAAATTTGACTGGTGGATTTTTTATAATTTATTTATTTTTTATAATTTTTAAATTTTTTCCATTCATACAAACTTAATAGGTTCCCCGGTCCCCTCCCTCCCTCCACCCCTCCCTGGATCCCCTTGCTCCCTCCCTGCTTTTTCCCTTTTTCCCAGTGCCCCCTCCCCCATCCCTGGAGCATCCTTTAGTGTGCATGTCAAATTTCCCTCTGGGTCCTCCTCTCTGATGAGGTGTAAAGACTCAGTAGCATTGCCTAGAGCTTTTTCTTGTGTTCCCCTTTAGTACAGGAACACTATTGTTGCTGTTAATCATTGCCTCTAAGGATCCTAGTGCCTGTGATCCATGCTAGACTTTAGGAGGTCAATGATATGTCTGTCATTGTGCAGGTCATGCAAAGTCCTATTATGATTACTTCTTCCCTAACTCGAGTGGAGTATCTTGCATATTGTTGTTCCTCCTCATCTTTAGGCTCTTACAATCTTACTGCAACCTCTTCTGCAAATTTCCCTGAGCTTTAGGATGGGGAGAGATTAGGTTAGCCTGGTTGCAGGTGATTAATGTAGGGTCTTTGATGTTCTGAATTATGGTTTGTTTGGTTTTTTTTTTTTTCCATTTTTGCTGTTCTGGCACCACCCTTGACTCCATCCTGATGGGTATTGGATGTCACCTCCTAGCCAGATATAAAAGGCTATTAAAACAGAGTCATACTATAAGAGTAGATTCAAAGGTAGATGGAATAAGAGTATGAGACTGCGGTGAGGGGAAGTCACTTTCCCATTTGCAAAATGGTTACCATCTATCTGTCAGACTCTATGCCTCTCTGACTGGTGAGATCAAACCCCATCAGTTGCAAGTGACCAGGAAGGAAAGTCTATGAGCTTACCAGATGTCTCACTACTTATTTGCAGTACTTGATGGTGGCCTATTTTCTCTGCTGTAGCATGTTCTTCTCTCCTTGTTTCTGTCGGGGCCCTCCTTCCCCTTCCCTCCTGTTTATAATCTTTGCAATTATTGTAGGTATTACAGATATTGAGAGGAATTTTTGCTGTATGGGGGATTATTCACAAAAGTGGAATAGCAGGGTCATATGGCATTTCAATCTTTGAGTGTGATTTATCTTTGAGTGTGTCACTAAGTGAGTTTGGTCCTAGAATCCACATATTAGGGAGTATATACGGCACTTAATTTTCTGTGTCTGGGATATTTGCTCAGTATAATTTTTTCTAATTCCATCCATTTCCTGGCAAATTTCATTAATTCATCTTTTTTTGATGGCTGAATAGTATTCCATTGTATAAATGTACCACATTTTCCTTATCCACTCGTCAACAGTTGGGCATTTGGGTTGATTCCATGACTTTGCTATTGTAAACAGCACATACTCGTGCTTGTGCTATTGAGGTGAATTTTTGCTGTAAGGGGGATTATTCCCAAAAGTGGAATAGCAGGGTCATATGGCATTTCAATCTTTAACTTCTTTAAGAATCACCAGACTGCTCACCAGAGTGGTTGTATAATCTTGCATTCCCACCAGCAATGTAGGAGAGTTCCCTTCTTGCCACATCCTTTCCAGCATTTAGTGTTCTTTGTATTGTGGATTTTTGCCATCCTATCAGGACTGAGATGATATCTCAGGGATGTTTTGATTTTCATTTCCCTGATGGCTAAGGATGTGGAGCATTTTTTAAGATATTTGTTAGACATTTCAATTTCGTCCCTGGTAAAGTTTCTTTTGAGTTCCAAGGCCCATTTTTTAATTGGGCCATTTGTTTTGTTGGTGTTTAGTTTTCTAGTTCTTTGTGCACTCTGGATAATACAGCTCTATATCAGATATGTGATTAGTGAAGATTTTCTCCCATTCTGTGGGTTTCCTTTTTTCTTGGTTTATAATATCTTTATCTGAACAGAAGCTCTTTAATTCCAAAAGATACCATCTGTTGAGTGTGGTTGTGCTGACTGTGCTATTTAATTTCCGTTTAAGAACTGTTGGCATAGTCTAATCAGCTTGAGGGAGTTCCCTACCCTTTCAACTAATGTTTTTATAGTTTCTGGCTTTATATTGAGATCCTTGATCCATCTGGAATTAATTCTTGTACATAGTGACAAATACAGGTCTAGTTTTAATTTTCTGCATGTGGAGATCCAGTTTTGCCAGCACCATTTGTTGACGATACTGTTCTTTTTCCATTGGATTTTTTGGGCCCCCTTTCAAAGATCAAATGGCTGTAGTTGTGTGGGCTTATATCTGGATCTTCAACCCTTCTCCTTTGATCTGTGTGTCTATTTTGCAGCCTGTACCAAGCTGTTTTTATAACTATGGATTTGTAGTATAGAGTAAAGTTTGGTGTGATGATACCTCCAGCAGTGTTTTTGTTACTCAGGATTGTCTATGCTATCCTGGGTCTTTTGTGCCTCCATATGAATTTTGAGATTGTTTGGTCAACTTCTTTGAAGAATTGCTTTGGGATTGTAATTGGTATAGCATTGAATTTGTATATTGCCTTTGGTAAGATGGTCATTTTTATGATGTTGATTCTGCCAATCCAGGAATATGGGAGATCTTTCCACTTTCTGGTGTCTTCTGCAATTTCTTTCTTTAGGGTTTAAAGTTTTCATTATAAAGGTTTCTTACTTCCTTGGTTAGGTTTATACCAAGATATTTCATTTTTTTAGGGGCATAGTAAGCAGGATTGTTTCCCTTAGGGCTTTTTCACTTCTTTGAATCTGAGCATATAGAAAGTCACTGTTTTTTGTACATTTATTTTGTATCTTACCTCCCTGTTGAACTCCTGTATTAGTTCCAGGAAATTCCTGGTGGAGTTTTTAGGATCACTCAGGTATAAGATCATGTCATCTGCAAATAGAGATTGTGGACATAAACATATGTGAACATGAACATGAAATCCTGTTTATGAACTGAACTGTACCTTATCCCTTAGTCATGCTGACTCTTGATGAACTGAACTGTACCTTACCCCTTAGTCATACTGACTTGTACTTCACCCCTTGAGCCATCCTTATCACCAATAACCAGATGTTTCATCCCGTTTGCTGTGTTTGCTATGTTTGAAATTTGTTCCCTGCCCTATAAAAAACCCGAGTCCTAAGTGCTCAGGGCGCTCTTGCTCCCGAAAAGCAGGGTGACCCCAGCGCGCTGGTGAATAAAGCCTCTTGCCTTTGCATCGATTCTGGCGTCTCCGTGTCTTTAGTTGAGGGGCTCGATCAGGTGCAGGAACTTTGGTTCCAACATCTGGTGCGTTGGCCAGGAAGGGAGTACCCTCACTGGAGATCACGAAGAGCAGATCAGAGTGGAGACAAGAGAGTGCGTGAGTATCTCTGTGCATGCTGTTGTGTCTGCCTCTCTCTGGTTGTCTAATCTTGTTTTTCCTGGGTTCTGAATTTTGGCGGCTGGGACACTGTGAGTGCCGAGACCAGCATCTGGTAAGAGTACGGAGGACGCTCCAAACTCGGGGATAGCATTTATGTCTATATAGGGGTTTTGAGTCCCCCGATGGGTTAAAGTCCCACTTGACTATAGAGGGACCGTAAGGCTCCTCTACCCGTTGGGTTTCGAGTCCCCCCAGTGGGTTAGAGTCCCAGTGTCTGAATGGTGAGGTCCAAAAGATTGCCACTAGGAACTGCTGCTGTGACATATTTGTGGCATTTGTGTCCAATTGTTTAATCTGTCTGTAGATGTCAGAAAAAGAGAATGGCAGGTAGGGAAAGAACTCAAAATCTAAATGTTGAAATTAAGAAAGAAAAATTCATCACTCCCTGTTCTGATAAATGGCTCACTTTCAAGGCCAGCAGATGTGTGTTTTAAACTGTCTTCTTTTTAATTTACCTAATAACACCTCTATTTTCATTTCTAAAACAACTAAGGAAAGAAAGCCTCTGCCCCCCTGTACTGGAGGGGCCAGAAGAACTGTCTGTCGTTTTTTGTGCTGTGTCTATGATGATCTCATTTTAAGAGTTACTTTAAGTGTTTTGACTTGTTTAGTTATCTGGGTTTCCCATAATATGTGTGTTTTATATTTCAAAATAGCAAAGCTATGGCCACTTCAAATTATTTTGTGCTTATAATTACATTTTGGGTTTTTTTGACTCTTTATTATTTGGCATGCTCAATTTAAATGCACGTGCACACTTAAGAACAACATAAAAGGTCTGAGTACGTACTGACCAAAATATTTTGTTTTATCTTAATTTTTATGAAGCTTCACAAGAGATGGTACTGTGTTTTTACCTAGGAAAGTTTGTTTTCATATGTGTAATGTTAACACATCTAACAGCCAGAAAGGAAAACTGATTTCTGAAAATTCATTGGAATTTCTTCATTCTCCTGATATGTATGAGCTCCCTTTCTTGAGGACAAATCTGCTTTCTAATTCCCTGTTCCCAGGTGTACTCCTGTGTTCTGCTATATAATGATTTTTAAGATGAGATCTACTGCCTCTTTTAAAGGACATTTCTTACAGGATAACTAATGTGAAAACAGCAGGAAGCCATCAAATAAGAAAAAATATATATATATATAAATACTTAGTTGTAAAGAAGGTTTAATAGAAGGTTTATAAAATAAGATATGTTACTTAGAAGGTTAAAGTATGAGCAGGAGATTAATGAGTTGTTTACTTACAAAGAACGTTAAAGTATGTTGTGAAGGTTTGTGGAATGTTAGACTGAAAATTAGAGATGATGATTAAAAGAAATGTCATGCATTATGCTTCTTCCATATTATAAAAGAAAAAGCATTGAGCCTCAGAAATTAAAAATTAAGAATTAAGCTTCATGTATTCAAATGTATTTCAATTGTTTGTTTTGATTAAATAAGAATTTGGTTACTAGGACCTGCAGCAGCCCTGGCAGGGCTCTCATCCACTCCCTGGGAAATGGGTTCCCAGAGAGCAGGGCTCTGCTCAGCATCAGACCAACAGGAGGAACTGAGGCCCCGCCCAATGATGCCACCTCAGCTGCAGCTTGGAGCAGACTCAAGGCCAGCTGTTAAACCAACCTCTACTCACCTTTTGGAGCAGGAGGGAGAGGAAAAGGGCACCTGAAAAATGGGGGAGGGGATGTTTTAACCTCTGTATGAATGTGTGAGTGAGTGTCGGCCTGAGGTGGAAAACCTGTAACACCTCTGGCTTGAGTTTGTAGTCCCACAGCGAGATCCCTAAGATCTCTTAAAGCCATGGGATTCGATTGGGCCAGGTCTGCGTTTCCATGGTGATAACATATGGTCTAGGGTGGGATCGGATTAGAATCCGATTGCAAGTCACGAAACCGCTGAACCTACTATGGCCAAGTTATCACCCATGACTCTGCAAAGAGTGTGGCCAGACTGGTACTTGAGTGATCTCTCCTGGAGGGATTCCCAACCTTTGTCTGTCTGCATCGTGTGGTGGGGAATCAATGTGACTCTAGCTCTTGTTAGTCAATGGAAGGGAATTCCTAGAAATGTTTGCCCCAAAAGGAAAGACAATGACTATGCTGTTTAAATAGCATAGGGAATACAGGAAGCTTCAGGCATGTATGGACCATGGACTCTCCCCTTTTAATGTCATTGAGTGGGGCTCTGGTGGTGTCAGGTGGAGCGCTGGCATCCCCTGACCATGCCACAGGCAATGTCAATAGATGTCTTTGCTGACAACACTGTGTATATAGTGATTGGCAGAACTCTGCATCCTTTCCTCAAGTCCAGGTTCACTAAACTGAAGCCAAAAGAGAGATTTCCCCTTCCTGTGTTCAGGAACTATATTTAAGTTATAATATTATCCAACTAGAGAAACAATAGCAAACAAATGACAGAAAGTTAAGAGACTACAGAGATCTATACCAAAAGTACCAGCTAGTAATTCAGAATAAGCTTTGCCTCCCAATATCCTCAAGACTAAGGTGAAACAGACAGGAATTTCATTTAGCTTCCATGTCGAGCACCCTGGTGGAGATCAATGTAATGGCCTGAAGCTCATAGCTTCCCTCCGATGGAAAAGGAGCTTGCAGCTGGTAACCAGTGAAAGTCCAAAGTGCCAGGTTGAACATCTCATGAGAACCTTGGGTTTAACATGCAAATGGGAAGCCTCTTTGTTTCTATGTTAATGGACTAGGGAGCACAAAATTCTAGTGCTCAACTTCCTTCCTAGGCTTTTGTCAACTTTTGATTTTACTAAAATGTTTAAGATCAGGAAAATGACAAGACCATGTGGTTCTGGTTTTAGATGCACCAAAGATATTAAAAGAGAAAATCATGGATTACAGAAAATGCTAAATAGCATATAACAAAAGTCTGCAGTTTAAAGACACTAAATGCTGCATCCTTATCCAACCATTCTGATAGATAAGATCCCAACCTGATAAGATATTATTCCAAGCAAACATTTTCTGGAAAAAAGACATGGCTTTATTTAGGAGAAATGAAAGGATGCTGTCATAGGAGAAATTATTCTTTTAATAATTAATTATATTGCTTAAGCTCATGCTGGGACTTATAAAATGTTGGGCACACGTATAGTTAATTGTAAAATATGTTCCTTACTGAAATCAAAAGGAGCTCAATCCCTCTCTGTATATTTAAAAAAAATTGCAGTCTCTGTTACAACCATGTGGGCTCAGCCTCTTGGTGGTGGAGCATTATAGACTGGCTAGGTTTGGGACTCCAGGTGTTAGGGTAATGACTCCATTAGCAAGCCAAAGCTAGCTTTTCATTTGAATCAGAGGAAGGGGCCTAAGATAATGCTCAGGGATCTGTAGAACTTCCCATGTAAAGGCATATGTTCTTTTACACTCCTTTAGAACGTGACTGTGGAGACTCGCAGCTGCCAAAAAAAGAAAAGGGGGGGGAGGTCTCCAGTATGTCGATTAGCTTCTGGCTCTTACACCTTACAACATGATGAGCTTATTTGGTTTATCCCATGTGCCTTCCCAGTTACAATGGTTTATGGTGCATGGGTCTAAGTTATCTGTTTTGTCTCCTTTAGATGACCTTGAAGTAATAAAGTCATCTGTCAAAGACCTGGACTATCCCAGCATCACATAGATGAGGACTTAGATGAGGGCATCAGACCACTTCATCTCACCGTCTGACTCAGCAGGAAGCAGTCAGAAAGAATCATCGACCCTTATCCCCAAAGTGGTCTGAGTCCTCAAATAGGTTTATGGGAAAATGACGCAGGATTAGAGCAGCCATGCTGGGATTCCAAAGAGACATCCCCCACTGATGGAATCTCCTGGAAAGAACACCCCTGCTGAGGAACTGACTCCAATCCTACCAGAAATTTACCACGAAAACTGTAACTGACACTCCATAATTGGAGTGTGCCTAAAGAAAAGGGGGGAATGAGGACATAAACATATGTGGACATGAACATGAAATCCTGTTTATGAACTGAACTGTACCTTACCCCTTAGTCATACTGACTTGTACTTCACTCCTTGAGCCATCCTTATCACCAATAACCAGATGTTTCATCCCGTTTGCTGTGTTTGCTAGTGTTTGAAATTTGTTCCCTGCCCTATAAAAAACCCGAGTCCTAAGTGCTCGAGGCCGCTCTTGCTCCCGAAAAGCAGGGTGACCCCAGCGCGCTGGTGAATAAAGCCTCTTGCCTTTGCATCGATTCTGGCATCTCCGTGTCTTTAGTTGAGGGGCTCGATCAGGTGCAAGAACTTTGGTTCCAACAGAAATAACTTGAATTCTTCCTTGCCAATTTGAATCCCTTTTATCTCCCTTTTTTGTCTTATGGCCTCAGCTAAGACTTCAAGTACAATATTGAATAGAACTGGTGAGAATGGACAGCCTTGTCTAGTTCTTCATCAAGCAGGAATGCTTCAAGTTTTCCCCCATTGAATATAATCCTTGCTGTAGGCTTGTTGTATACAGCTTTTATTATATTGTTAAAGGGTCCTTCCATTCTAACTGTCTCTAGGGTTTTGTTCATAAAGTGCTGTTGTACCTTCTCAAAAGCTTTTTCTGCATCTATCGAGAGTATTATTTGGTCTTGAATTTTGGACTGGTTTATATGGTGAATTACATTTATTGATTTGCATATGTTGAACCAACCTTGTATGCCTGGGATAAAGCATGCATGATCACAGTGAATGATCTTTTTGATATGTTTTTGTCATGGTTTGAAATGTGTCCCCCACAGTCTTATGTGTTTGGCAAAGTCATGTCACCTTGAGAGGTGGAACCTTGCTGGAGGAGGCAGTCCCAAAGGGTGGACCTTGAGGTGGATGAGTCCCACCCTATCTCCAAGAGAAGTCTGCCTTTGCAACAAGCAGTCTGCAGCTCTCAGCTTCTAAGATATCTGCGGTGACTTAGCCTCCTCCAGCTTTGGCCAGCCAGCCATGCTGCCTCTGCTTTGAGAGACTGTACCTTCCCTCTGGAACCGTAAGCTAAATAAACCTCCTTTCTCCCTTAAGTTGATTGACTTTGAGTGTTCTCTCCTAGCAGTAGTTAAGAGTAACTGTTATAGAAATTGGTACCAGGAGTGGGGTATTGCTGTGAGATTAAGAACAGCTGGTACCAGCAAGGTGAAGTTGTTTGTGAAGCTGAAAGAAGTTGGTACCCAGAAGTATGGCCAATGCTGTGATGTGGCTAGTGTGCCTTTGGAACTATTTGTTGGGAGAAATATGGAGAACTTTGGGACTTTGTGCTGGGAAAGTCTTTGCATCTGGGCGAGGGGGCCAAATGGGCCTTTCTTGTGAGAGTTTAGAGGAGAGCAATGCTGTCAGAGATTCAGGCAGTGGAGCCCAGCTTGAGATGGTCCAGAAAGGAACAGATACTGAGTTTGCAACTGGATGAATGACACATAGAGCCACATGTTGGCTGACAGTTTAGTGAAGTTTTGCCCTCATCCTGAAAGCTTGCCTGAAGTTAAACTGAAGTGCTTGGCGGAGGAAATTTCAAAGCAATGTAGACTTGACAATGTGATACGGCTACTTTTTAGTTGTCTTCAGAGTTATGAAAAAGAGTAAAGAATCAGGCAGAAAGAAGTAAAAACTGTAAGATCCAATGATGAAAAATACAATGGCAAATTTAGAGAGTTGAACCAGGAAGAAGCAGAGAACAAAATGGCTCTTGAAGAGATTAGCTCCATTTGTAAATCAAAGCCTGCTCTTAATTTGAATAATAGGACAGCCCCTAGCTTGAGGGCAAGATCCTCAGGGAAGGCTCCCTCTCATAAGAATGCAAATCCTTTCAGAAGACTAGAGCTAAAGGGTGGAGTTCCAAAGCAAGAGTTGGTTTCTCTTACAAGGCACCTGCTCAGGAGTAAAAGAGATGGTCAACAAACAGAAGCAGAATCAGCTGTGATTCAAGGGGGGTAGTCTTGGCAAAGTCATCCATGTGGTTCTGGTTTTAGAGGCATAAGTGATGCAAGAGGAAGGAGATCGTGGAGTCATCCTCCAAGATTTCAAAAATTGGCAGAATCCAGGCATCATGAGGCAAAAAGCCTGCAGTTTAGAGGCCCAAGAAGGGCAGTTTGTGCTGTGGAGTTAAAGCCTGGTTTGCCATTGACAAGTAAAGACGTTAGAGATTCCAGACATCATGTGGGACACCTGCCAAGGAGAGCTGTATACTCTGGGAAGAGTCAGCTCAAGAGACCAATGTATTCTATGGGCAGCTGCATTGGAGGGGTGGAACCAAAGCCCTTTGGAACTGAGATTATTTCAACAAGAGGCTCACCTGTTGGACTTGGAGCTACAAGATTTGGAGTTTGTCCTGGTTTTTGGTCTTGTTATGGACCGATTTCTCCTGGATGTTTATTCTGTGCCATTGTATGTTAGAAGTATGTAACTTGTATTTTGATTTTACAGGAGGCTTTGGACTTTGGACTTTTGGACTGTTGGGACTACCACTGTAGTCTATGATGACTTTTAGTGTTGGACTGAGTATGGTTTGCATAATGAGATGGCAATGAGCCTGTGGAGGCCAGGGGTGGAGTGTCATGGTTGAAATGTGTCCCCCACACTCTCATGTGTTTGGCAAGGTCATGTCATCTTGAGAGGTGGAACCTTGCTGGAGAAAGGCAGTCACAAGGGGTGGGCCTTGAGGTGGATGAGTCCCACCCTATCTCCAAGAGAAGTCCGCCTTTGCAACAAGCAGTCTGCAGCTCTCAGCTTCCAAGATGTCTGCGGTGACTTAGCCTCCTCCAGCTTTGGCCAGCCAGCCATGCTGCCTCTGCTTTGAGAGACTGTACCTTCCCTCTGCAACCGTAAGCTGAATAAACCTCCCTTTCTCCCTTAAGTTGATTGACTTTGAGTGTTCTCTCACAGATGGTCAACAAACAAAAGCAGAATCAGCTGTGATTCAAGGGGGCTAGTCTTGGCAAAGTCGTCCATGTGGTTCTAGTTTTAGAGGCATCAGTGATGCAAGAGGAAGGAGATGTTAAGAGTAACTGTTACAGTTTTTTAATCCGATTTGCTAAGACTTGTTGACAATCTTTGCATTTGTGTTCATCAAAGAGATTGGCCTATAGTTTTCTGGGTTTTTTTCCCTTTTTTTTTCTTTTTTTTTAAACAATGTATTGATTTATTTTTTAAGTGTATCTTTTTTAGGTTTGGGTATTAAGACAATATTAGCTCCATAGAAAGAATTTGGTAGTGTTTCTTCCTTTGCTATTTGATGGAACATTTTAAGGAGTATTGGTGTTATTCATTCCTTAATGTCGGGTAGAACTCTGTGCCAAAATCCATCTGGTCCAGGACATTTTTTGGTGGGAAGATTCGAGATTACTTCATCGATTTTCTCATATGTTATAGGCCTATTTAAATAATCAAAACTTCCTGATTTAAGTTGTGCTTACTTAGGAATTCATCCATTTTTTTGTGTTATCAAAATTCACAGAGTATAAGTTTTTGAAATATGACCTTATAATTCTCTGAATTTCTTGGGTGTCAGTAGTGATAACTCCATTCATTTCTAATTTTGTTAATTTGGGTTTTCTCTCTCTTGTTTCTGGTTAACTTAGCTAAGGGTATATCAATCTTATTGATTTTTTCAAAAAACCAGCTTTTTGACTGGTTGATTCTCTGTATCGTTTTTCTTATCTCAATTTCAAATATTTCTCCCCTGATTTAGCTAATCTCCTGTCTTCTACTGCTTTTGAGATCAGATTGCTCTTGTGTCTCTAAAGCTTTAGGCTGCATTGTTAAGTTATTTGTTTGTGATGTTTCTATTTTTTTGATGTACGCATTAAGAGCTATGCACTTACCTGTTAGGACAGCTTTCATTGTGTCCCAAAGATTTTGATAAGTTGTATTCTCATTATTGTTCGCTTCCAGGAAATCTTGAATTTCCTTTATAATTTCTTTCTGAATCCAATTCTCATTCAGCATCATAGTGTTAAGTTTCCAGAAGTTAGTGTATTTTCTATTGTTTGTTGTGTTGCGGATGTCAAGCTTTAGACCATGGTGGTCTGAAAAGGTACAGGCTAGAATTTCAACTTTCCTGTAAATATGGAGATTCATTCTGTGCCCCAATATGGCGTCAATTTTGGAGAAAGTTCCATATGCTGCTGAGAAAAGTATGTGTTCTTTGGTGCATGGGTGAAAAGTTCAATAGAGTTCTGTAAGGTCCATTTCAGTAAGAGTTTGATTAAGTTACAATTTGTCTCTCTTAAGTTTTGTCCTGTTGATCTATACCATGTTGAGGGGGTAGTATTGAAATCTCTAAGAATTATCCTTTGGGAGTTGATTTCTTGCTTTAGATGCTGTAGGGTTTGCTTAATGAATGTGAAGGATCCCCCGTATTAAGTGCATATATGTTCAGTATTGTGAAGTCTTCCTGGTGAATTGTACTTGTGACTAAAATGTAGTATCCATCTGTGTTTTTTTTTTGTTTGTTTGTTTGAAATATACTTTGTCTGATAGCATAATAGCTACCCCTGCCTGTTTCCTGGTTCCATTAGCTTGCAGAATTTTTAAGTGTGCCTATGTTTTGTGGTGAGATGGATTTCCTGAAGGCAGCAGATTGATGGGTTATGATTTTTAATCCAAGTTTGTAATCTGTGTCTCTTGATTGGTGAGATAATTCCATTGACATTTAATGTTATAATGGAGAAATTATTTTTAATTTCGGACACTTTTTATTGGCTTTCATAAGTGTATTATTTGGCTTTTAGGTTTTGGTGGTATTATACTTCACTGCTATTCTCCTGAATACTCTTGTTCTTTTTCTTCAAGTTTGAGTATCATTTATAGCATTTTTTGAAAGTCTGCTTTAGTAGACATGTAAGACTTCAAGTTATCTTTGTGCTGGAAAACTTTTCTTTCTCCCTAGATCATGTCAGATATCTTTGCTGGGTATATCAGCCTGGGTTGACATTTTTGCTCATTCAATACTTGAAGTATGTCTCTCCAAGCTCTTCTTGCTTTTAATGTTTCCATCGAGAAGTCTTTTGTTATTTTAATAGGTTTACCTTTAAAAGTGACTTATTTTTTTCCCCCTTTAAGCTCTCAGTACCTTATCTTTGTCTTGAATGTGGAGTGTTTTGACTATTATTTGCCATGGCAAGTTTCTATTTTGGTCATATCTGTCTGAGGTGCAGAATGCCTCTTGTATTTGATTGGCCTCTCATTCCTTAGATGAGGAAAATTTTCCTTCATGATAATTTGAAAAATTTCCTCAGGTGTGGTATTTTGGGATACTTGTTCTGGTATTCCATGAATGTGCATTTTAGGCTTCTTCAGGGTGTCCCATAACTCTTGAATATTTCTCTCAAGTATCTTTTTGGCTTTAACAACCTCTTCTATTGAGCTGGTTAATTCTCCCACTTTGTCTTCCAGATATAAAATTCTATTTTCTGCTTTGTTAGTTCTGCTAATAAGACTCTCTGTTGAGTTCTGGGTTGAAGATAACTTGTCTTTTAGTTCAATTTTAAACTCTGGTTGAGACTGTTTTAACTGTTTTATGCCTATTTTTGCTTCTTGAACTGTTTTTCTCAACTCCTCCAAGTCACTGTTGTGTTCCTGTTCAATGTGGTTGATGCAGTTAACTCCTCCTGGATTTTCTCTTTCATAGTATTGATCATGCTTTGAAAGTCGTTATCTTGGGTCTGGCTTGCTTGGGTATTTTCTGTGAATTTGTACTTGCTATAATCTATCATTATAAGGCTAAATTCTTTCAGTGGGAGATTTTTTGGGGGGTTTTGTTTCTCATGGATCTGCACTTTGACTTGGGGATTGTTCTTTTGTTTCTTAAGATCTTCTTTCAGTTTCTGTGTGTTTTTGAACTTAATTAGTTGGTATTACTACTCTCAGGTAGTTATTACTAGTGTTTGCCTTGGAGTTGAGTATGCTTGTCTGTTGTTATTGTTATTATTTAGATGAGGCTATTAGACTATTAGTACATCAATTAAGTCAGGTTTAGTGCATAGTGGGTGTATTTTAGTATGGTAGTGTACTTTAGTACCTTGGTGATATGTGTGGGTGAGTGGTATAGTCCCTGAAGTTGTATATGTTTTGGGGGTGGCTCTATGGAAAAGTTAATCTACAGTGACTAATAATTGAAGGGAACAGGATTGTAAAAAGGGTTTTACTTATCTTTGGGCTGGATGTGAAGAATCTCTCCCATGTGATAGGGTGATTTTAGAGGACTTAAGATGTATGGCCTTTGTCGCCTAGAGCTTTGCTTGGGTATTCTTTGGACCCTGTTGAATTCTGAGGAGCAGTGTATCCTCCCTGGATCTTGAGTGTCCTGATGAGCAGTGTTTCTTCCCTGGACCGTTGGGGTTCCTGGCAGGCAGAAAGGGCAGAGGTGCTGATGATGGCACACTTCATCTGTGACCTGGCGTGTGGCCTAGTGGCCCTCCCTAGCCAGGAGCAGACTGGGTGTTGCTCCCCCTGGCTGGTAGGAGGAGCTGGGAAGAGCGGGTAACCTGGGGGCTGTGGGGATTTACCTGAGGAGCAGTGTGTCCTCCTTGGACTGCGAGTGACCCCGGCGGGTGGAAAAGGACTGGTGGCTTTTTATATATCAAACTTGTTAAATGAATTTTTCCAGAGTCTCTCAAGGTGCTCACAATTGTATGTTATCTTGCCGTGCACGCCAAGGCCGGACGCACACCTGCTCGTGGGTTACAGTGTTTCCATGTTTATTTCATAGCTTAAAGTCTCATGTTTTCTATGTTGTTCCGTCATTTGTTTACTCTTGATCTTGTTCTGAAATTATTTATTAATAATAATGAATTCCCATTGCTGATATTTTTATTAAGGATTTCCATACCTATGTTCAGGAGTTTTATTTTCTGTCTTTTATTAAATGCTGACTTTGGTTTGCTATTAGGATAACAGTAAATTTGCAAAATGAATTGGGGAACACTATTTCATTTCAACTTCCTCAAAGAGATTATGAGGGTTTATAGTTAATATTTTCATTATTAAGTAAAAATTTCTATTAAAATCATTTGGATTGGTATGTTTGTTTTTTGATAATTTATAAATTGCAAATTGAATTTTCTTTTAAGTTATGAGGTGTTTTAAATTGTCCATGCAATGCTGTGTGAGTTTTCATAGTTTTTGTTTATGGAGAAATTGGTTCCTGTTGTTAGATTGTTGAGTCTAGATTTTAGACATCTTTGTAATTTTTTTCTTGTCCTTTGTAATATTTTCTTTCATCTTAATGTAGGTAATTTGTGCTTTCTCTATTTTTTGGTTTTGCTAAATACTTAGCTATTTTGCTGACATTCTAATGCATCAAATCTCCATTTTATTGACTTTTCAATTATTTTTTTATTTTTAGGACTATTGATTTGAGCTACTATCTTTATAATTTTCTTTCTCTGACAACTTTGGAATTATTTTGGTCTTTTTTTCCCTCCAGATTATTGAAGTCAGTATGAGCACTGGTTACTAATTTGGAACTTTTCCTACATCTAATGTCCTCAAGTAATGCTAGAAGATTCTGTCTCAGCATTGTTCTTTATATGCCTGTAGATATTGATATGCTGTATTTTTACTGTTACTTGGGTTTTCTTTGTTTTTTCCTGACACCTCCCTTTTGACATATTATTTAGAAGATTACCATTAACTCCAAGTATTTTCTAGTTTTCCAGCCATGTTTCGGCTGTTTTCTATTTGACTCAAACATGTTCAAAATGTAATTTTCATGATTTGTAAGACTGAAGTTGCATGAGACTTGTTTAATGGTATGAACGTGCCTAGGACATTTTGTGGCTGTCAAGTTTGCTCTGTTTGCTCTATGATGGTAACCCCAAGTCTTTTGATTTACAGCATAAGAAGATCTCCAAAGTGTCATCACCCTATTTGTCTAAATTCTTTTAGGTGCACAGAACTAAATGAAGGGATTTGTCATGTTTGGTTGAATCCATATATATGATAATTTGTTTGCCATATGATATATTCAAACTACATGTTTTGATCTACCCATATACTTTGTATCAATAAGTTCTCCTTGTTTTGTTGGGAAGATACTATGTCTCCAAAATGTCCATAAGTTAACTTCACCTTCAAGTCTATACCAACATAGCTTTATCCTGTGAAGACTGTTAACATTCTGTAAGTAGTTTAATATATAACAATTTTAAAACAGCATATTGAATGACTATGGTGCAGCAGCATAATAGACAAGATGTGTTTGTGAGGTTTCTGCTATATAATGTGGATAGATTTTCATGTTATAAAGTGTGCCTCAGTTTTTAAGTCTTTTTTCATATATAAATCTCTAGTTAATAATATTATGTCTGGGTTTTAAAGTAATATAATTTCTATAAAATCTGAATAAACTTCTCCAGTGAGCAAAATACAAAAGTAATTATGTTTATTAATGACAAATGAATTGTGTAATTAAATGTTTATTTTTATTTATCTCTAAGTTTTTCATGCAAATAAATTCATAATTAGAAAAACTAATTATTTTCAACTAGCATAATAAGTTTCATTTTGGTGTCTTGGGTAGAATGTGCTCTGCCATGGAATGTTAAAATTATTTGTAGCTATTTGAAAATAAAATGTTCTTAAGTTCTTAAGCAAAGGAATTGAGTCAAGGACAAAGAAAGACTTGGTGGAAAAGGTACAAACAAAAGTTTACAGAAAATCAAAGCATTCAAGATAAGTTAGAGAGATGTGGTGATCCAGAACTGAATGATCAGAAGCTACTAGCCACATGTATCTACTAACAGAGGCTTATACTTCATAGTAGGAATTTCCTAATTTCTATTAAATGTTGGGTTAAATAAGCCTCAGAAATTCTTTTAAACATTAAACATCAACAAAGTATGTGTTACTGTAGTAGTCAGGGATTTCTGAAAAAACAGACTCTATAAAATGCAATATACAAAAATAAGTTGATTAAAATAACTCACAATAAAAAAATAGTGTTTTTCAAATTAGCCGCCTGCAGCCACCTAGCTCTTGACCAAAATGGTCCACAAAACCCAAAGATCCAAAGAAGGTCCATGCCTTTGCTTCTCTGGAGGATCTAAGATGCTGGGTTCAAATGTCAGTGAAGAACAACTGGGCTCCAACATCAGCGATAAACAGGTAACAACAGCAAGGCCTAGATGCCAGGGTCCAAAGGCAGCAGGAACAGCAACAACATGGTGGAAAAGACGAAGCTCCGAGTCAGCCCTGGATGGAGGCAAGCAGCAGTGCAACAAAGAAGACCAAGATGCTCTAAAAGTGAATGATGCTTGCAGAACGGACACCATAGCAAGTTGATAAAAGATAAGGGAAAAGCAAGTCCCTCTTCCTTGCACCTCCTATCATCTGGTCCACCACTGGAAAGTACCACCCATTATGGGCTGGGTTCTCCACAGCAATCAGTCAAATACCTACAGACTTGTTCAGGGGCCATTGAAACCATTAACCTTCCAAACTGGGTCCCAAACTGTCTGCAACTGTCAAGTTGACATCAAAATGCAACAATAACAGTTACAGTGTACTTATATGAGGTTAAAGATCTTAGTGTGGTTAACAGTGATAATTAATATATATATGATTTTTGTTTAAACTATTTTAGTATGAAGAACAAACATTATTAAGATAAATCCATACTTGCTGAAGCACTCACTCATTTATTACTTTGTAATCAATTTCTTTTCAAACCATAGATTCAGCCATCTAAACTTCTTGAATTAATTTAAGAAAACAAATCTCATAGAAAATATGCTTACATTTTCAGCTACAAATATTTTATCGTGTATCTCTGTAAAATAATTTTCTTATTTTAATGCTACAACAGTTATTATCTCACTTGAGAATATCAGTCCTAATTCCTTATAATCATCAAATTTTTCAGTGGTTAAGTTTCTCATTCAGATATGAGATAAGAGCACATAAAAATAAAAAATGAGTAGCAAACAAACAATTTCAAATATAAAAATATGAGGAGTCACATTAAATATAAATAATTCAAATATATAATTGAAAAGGTAAGATTAAAAAACATAACCTAAGCAGTACCCAATTAGTACTCTTTAGAAGAAAATCCATATAAAAACAAAAATGTGAATACTGTAAAAATTAAGGATGGAGAAAATATATGCATCCATATGTGTGTAAACATATATACTCACACATGTGAACTCACATAGACACATGCATATTACACAGATACATACACATGAAAAAGGGGTAACCAGTTCAAAAAATAAAAATTATATGTAAGAGTAAAGAACAGGTCATTTCATTGTGTCTCATGGGCAAGTACTTTACAAGATTAACAATCCTAAATACCTTTTCATATTAGAAATTAAAAATGCATGAAGTTAAGCTGATGCAAGTAAAAATTGAAATATATGCATTTACTTTTATTACATGGCACTTTTAACACTGTTGATACTTAATATAAGGAAGTGCATAGTAACTCAGTAAAACTGCAGTTCACTATAACATTAGTCAGTTATCTAAATGTGTAAATAAATGTTTCAAATCAAAGAACTCAGGTCATTTTCTCTTTTAGAATAGCAAATAAGCAGAAGACGGGAATAATTTATTTCCCAATAGATGTAAATAAAAATCAAGAAAACAATGGAGAAAAATCTGCCAAATGGGAAGTAGTGCTTCTCTTTTGGTAATGGTAGTAAATATTGGCCAGACTGAGCATGAAGAAGACACAAATATTAGCAATATCCCACATACATAAGATAATATTAATACAAATTCTTCAGGCATTAAATGGATGATAATATAGTATTGTCAATAACTTTATGATATCCATTTGATAATTTAGGTGAAACAAGCAAATCTCTTAAATGTATAAACTTCTAGAGCTATTTGAAGAAGTAGACTGTGAATTATTATCTAATATTGTTGAATTAGAGTTCTCCAGATAGTTTGTTGCAGTTCTGTGCCAGTATATTAGTGCAAAAACATTAAAAGCACTCAGGCAAGAAAAGAAAGAGGTAAAACGGTTCCTATATATACGATTGCATGATTGTCTGAAAGAAAATCTACTAGCATCTCTCAATTCTTTTTACATAATTAATCAATGAACTTGCTAAGAACTTAAGACACAGATGCATAAAAATCATTTTATTCTTATAAATCAATCATAATTTGAAATTTTGTAGAAATTATGCTGAATAGTATGAAAATGAATTGAATTAAAGAGTTGCATGTGTATCAGCCTGACAAAAAATAGAAAAACTCTATCTAATAAAACTATCAAACATTTCTGAAATGAAACAAACAAACTGGAATATCCCAGTTATGCATCACAAATGTTCATACTAACATTATTTATTGTAGCCAAATAGTAAAATTAGATTAATTAGACATTAACAGGTAAATAAATGAGGTGTAATAGTTCACTATAATGAAATACTACCTAGAAATAAAAAGGAAAGAATCGATAAATGAGGGGACATTATTGGATTACAAGATAATATTTCCTTTGAGTTTATATAGTCATGTCTTTATTGGATACTAGAAATTGAAGCCCGAGTGTCAAGAAGATTAAGCACATAGTTTACTATTGAGCTACAATTTTAGCCTCTTAAAATAATTACCATGAAAGAAACATATGTGTTAATTCATTATGTTTTAATTAAAATAAAATTGAAAAATATAAATTAAATGATAGTGAAAGACAGCATAACAGAGATGCTATATGGAAGTGAGGAGAATAATATGACAGGTGAGGCAGTGAGTTTGTAGATGTGAATTGCCAAAGCTGAGTAACTTTTGAACTTCAAATATATGCAGTTTAGAGCTCAAGAGATAGCTCATGGCTAAGCCTTTGTTTCACAAGCAAAAGGGCATAAGTTCAGATCCCCAGATCCATGTAAAAATGCCAGACAGAAATAGTAATAGACAGTAATTCTGGCCCTGAAAAAGCAGAACCTGGGAATTCCCAGAGCAAAACAATAAGGAGGCAGAGCAATACAGAATAATTTCTATTATTATCCTTAAGTCTTCAAAGATGCACACAATGAAATGCCCTTTTGTATACACACACCACATGCACCCAAATAAATAAAATGTAAAAAAAAAGGATTAGTTTTTTTTGTATAATTGTAGCCCCAACAAAAATAAACACTGCACTTTTACAATACGAAGATTTTTTGCTTCATTTTGATCTGTTTTTTATTTTAATACATTTTTTATTATTATTTCAGCTCATACAAACTTAATAGGTACACCAGTTCTCTCCCTCCCTCCTCCTCCCCCCCGAACCCCCTGCTCTCCCTTCCCTCACCCCTCCCTCCCCATCTCCCCATGCCTCCCGCCCCAATTCCCAGAGTCCTTTCTTATGCATGCCTGACTCTCCTCTGGGCCTTCCTCTCCGATGACATACAAGGACCTAGTGGCATTTCCCTGTACCCTTTCCTCTGTTCTCCTTAAGCATAGGAACACTACTGTGGCTGTCAATCCCTTGCTTCCAAGGATCTTCGTGCCTTTAGCAGATGCTAGACTTTGTGAGGTCAATAGTGTGTTGGACATTGTGCCGGGCATGCAATGTTCAATTATGATTGCTTCGGCCCTAACTTGTGTGGAGTATCTTGCAAATCATTGCTCCTCTCATCATTTTGCTCTTACACTCTTACCACCCCCTCTTCCGCAAATGTCCCTGAGCTTCAGGATGGGGAGAGATTAGTCTGGCCTAGTTCTAGGTGGTTGATATAGAGTCTCTGAAGTTCTGGATAGTGGTTCCGTTGATTTTATTTGCAGTTTTGTTGCTCCTGCAATGCCCTTCACTCCATCGTGATGGGCACTGTATGTCACGCCCTGGCCAGAGACAGAAAGCTGTTAAACTGGAATCTTATTATAAGAGCACATTCAAGGGTAGATGTAATACTTATACCCAAAAGTGGAATCGCAGGGTCATATGGCATTTGGCACGGGGGGGGGTCAATCACCCATTTGAAAATGGTTACTTTTTAATCTGCCTGACTATATGCCCTCCCCTTCTGGTGAGTTCATACCCCCTTAGTTGTAAATGATCAGGAATGAATTGTGAACTTAACTTGGCAGTCCTTGATGGTGGCCTATTTGTTCTACTGTAACATGGTCACTTCTCTCCTTGTGTCTGGTGTGGCCCTCCAACCCCATCCCTCCTGCTCATAATCCTTGCAATTACTGTAGGTAATACATAGATTTACCTATGAGTGTCTCAAGATGGGCTGGGTGGGTTTGGTATTAGGAGCCACCTATTAGGGAGTACATACGATGCTTAATTTTCTGGATCTGGGATACTTCACTTAATATAATTGTTTCTAATGACATCCATTTCCCGGCAAATTCCAGTAATTCATCATTTTTGATGGCTGAGTAGTACTCCATTGTATAGATGTACCACTGTTTCCTTATCCACTCATCAACTGTTGGACATTTGGGTTGATTCCATGTCTTTGGTATTGTAAACAGTGCTGCTATGAACGTGGTCGTGCTTGTGCTATCGAGGTGAACCTCTGCTGTATGGGGGGTTATACCCAAAAGTGGAATAGCAGGGTCATATGGCATTTCAATCTTTAATTTCTTTAAGAATCTCCAGACGGCTCGCCAGAGTGGCTGTATGAGCCTGCACTCCCACCAGCAATGTAGCAGAGTTCCCCTCTCTCCACATCCACTCCAGCATTTGTTGTTGTTTGTATTATGGATTTTTGCCATCCTGACCGGGGTGAGAGGATATCTCAGGGAAGTTTTGATTTGCATTTCCCTGATGGCTAAAGAGGTGGAGCATTTTTTAAGATATTTGTTAGACATTTTAATTTCATCCCTGGTAAAATTTCTTTTAAGTTCCAGGGCCCATTTTTTAATTGGGCCATTGGTTTCCTTGGTGTTTAGTTTTCTAAGTTCTTTCTGCACTCTGGACAGTAGAGTTCTATCAGATATGTGGTTAGTGAAGATTCTCTCCCATTCTGTGGGCTGCCTTTGAGCTCGCATTACAATCTCTTTATCTGAACAGAAGCTCTTTAATTTCACCAGATCCCAACTGTTGAGAGTTGGTAGAAGTGAATGTGCCATTGGATGTCTGTTTAGGAAATGTTGGCCTAGCCCAATCAGCTCGAGGGAGTTCCCTATCCTTTCAACTATGGTTTTTATAGTCTCTGGCCTGATATCAAGGTCCTTGATCCATTTGGAATTAAGTCTTGTACATGGTGACAAGTATGGGTCCAGCTTTAATCTTCTGCAAGTGGAGATCCAGTTTTGCCAGCACCATTTGTTGAAGTAGCTGTTCTTTTTCCATTGGATTCTGTGGGCCCCTTTGTCAAAGACCAAATGGCTGTAATTTTGTGGGCTTATATCTGGGTCTTCAATCCTTATCCATTGATCTGTGTGTCTATTTTGGAGCCAGTACCAGGCTGTTTTTACAACTATGGATTTGTAATATAGACTAAGGTTCGGTATGGTAATACCTCCAGCAGTGTTTTTGTTACTCAGGATTGTCTTTGCTATCCTGGGTCTTTTGTGCCTCCATATGAATTTTGAGATTGTTTGGTCAACTTCTTTAAAGAATTGCTTTGGGATTTTAATTGGTATAGCATTGAATCTGTATATTGCCTTTGGTAGGATGATCATTTTTACGATGTTGATTGTGCCAATCCAGGAACAAGGGAGGTTTTTCCACCTTCTGGTGTCTTCTGCAATTTTTTTCTTGAGGGTTTTAAAGTTTTCATTGTAAAGGTCTTTTACCTCCTTGGTTAGGTTTATACCAAGGTATTTCATTTTTTTAGGGGCTATAGTAAATGGGATTGTTTCTCTCAGGGCTTTTTCACTTCTTTCATTCTGGGCATATAGGAAGGCCTCTGATTTTTGCACATTTATTTTGTATCCTGCCACCCTGCTGAACTTCTCAATTAGTTCCAGGAGCTTCCTGGTGGAGTTTTTGGGATCACTCAGGTATAAGATCATGTCATCTGCAAATAGGGATAGCTTGACTTCTTCCTTGCCGATTGGAATCCCTGTTATGTCCCTTTCTTGTCTTATGGTTTTAGCTAAGACTTCAAGTACAATATTGAAAAGAAGTCGGTGAAAGTGGACAGCCTTGTCTAGTTCCTGATCGAAGAGGGAATGCTTCCAATTGTTCCCCATTGAGCATAATCCTTGCTGTGGGCTTGTTGTATACAGCTTTTATTATATTGATAAAGGTTCCTTCCATTCCTACTGTCTCTAGCGTTTTGATCATAAAAGGCTGTTGGATCTTGTCAAAAGCTTTTTCTGCATCTTTCGAGAGTATCATGTAGTCTTGTACTTTGGACTGGTTTACATGATGAATTACATTTATTGATTTGCGTATGTTGAACCAACCTTGTGTGCCGGGGATGAAGCCTACTTGGTCCCCGTGAATAATCTTTTTAATATGTTTTTGAAGCCGATTTGCTAAGACTTTGTTGAGAATCTTTGCGTCTGTGTTCATCAGAGAGATTGGCCTGTAGTTTTCTTTTTTAAGTGAATCTTTATTAGGTTTTGGAATTAAAACGATATTAGCTTCACAGAAGGAATTTGGTAGTGTTCCTTCCTTTGCTATTTGATGGAACAGTTTAAGGAGTATTAACTCCTTAAGTGTCCTGTAGAACTCTGTGCTGAATCCATCTGGTCCAGGACATTTTTTGGTGGGAAGATTCAAGATTACTTCCTCAATTTCCTTATATGTTAACCCGGAGCCCCACGTGGCCGGCAGCGGCGAGCACCCAGGCCGACTGCGGCTTGGCCTGAGCACCCCGGCCCTGACCGACCCCAGCCCCCTCTGCGCCACCCCGCCCCTGCCCAAGGTGAGTGAGTGAGAGAGAGAGAGAGAGAGAGCACAGCCCCTGCCCCAGACCCAAGCCCCTCGCATCCTGCCCCCTGTGTGCCCAGCCACCCCCCTGGATCCCAGGTGAAGAATTCTGCCATTGAGCCAGGGAGCGAAAGAGCCCAGCCCAGTCCCGCCCCCCACCCGGGAGACACCAGGCCAGCAGCACCAAGCTGCGCAGCCACAGGCTTTGTCCCCGGGGCCCCGCCCCTCTCCACGCCTACCTTCCCAGGTCGCAGGTGAAGAATTCTGCCATCAACATCAGACCCTCTGCCTCTATGGCCCACCGGGGACCTACACACGTGGTCCACGGAAGACACACTGCTACTCAGAATTCAATAGAACCCAAAGGAAACTCAAGCAAAATTCTGAGGAACAAAGGGAGCACAGGCCATACATCTGGACTCCACTACAATCATTATGTCACGTGGGTGAGTTTCTTCTCATCCACCCAAAGATAAGTAAAATTTTTCTTTTCACCTTACTGATCCTTTAAAGTATCAATGCTGTAGATCAACTTTCTCATACAGCCACCCCACAACATACAACTCCAGGGAGTACACCACTTACCCCCACATTTCACCAAGAAACTAAATCGTAAAAGTGCACTACCAAACTAATATTCACCCCCTGGTAACATAACCTGACTTAACTGACGTACTAACAGCCTAGTAGCCTCATCTAGGATGTAATAATAATAATACACAAACATACCCAATCAAAGGTAAGCACTAGTAATAACTGGCAAGCGTAACAATACTAACTAGGCCGATTCAGTGAAAAACACAGAAACTGAAAGGTCCTAAAAAACAAAACAACAATGTACAAGTCAAAGTGCCGATCCACGAGAAACAAAACCCAAGAAGACCAATCTCCTACCGAAAGAATCAATACCATAATGAGGGATTCCGACCAGAACAAATCCACAGAAAATAGCCATGGAAGCCAGACCCAACATAATGACTTTCAGAGTATGATCCTTACCATGATTAATACTATGAAAGAGGAAATCCGAGAAGAGTTAAACAACCGTATCAACCACTTCGAACAGGAACACAACATGCACTTGGAGGAGTTGAGAAAAACAGTTCAAGAAACAAAAATAGGTATGGAGCAATTAAAACAGTCTCAGGCAGACTTTAAAATTGAACTAAATGACAAGTTATCTTCAACCCAAAACTCAACAGAGAGTCTTATCAGCAGAACAAATGAGGCAGAAAATAGAATTTCAGATCTTGAAGACAAAGTGGGAGAATTAACCAGATCAATGGAAGAGATTGTTAAAGCCAAAAAGATACTGAGAGGAACATTCAAGAGATATGGGACACCCTGAAGAAGCCTAACATGCGCATTCATGGAATACCAGAACAAGAATCCCAAAATACCACACTGGAGGAAATATTTCAATTCATCATAAATGAAAACTTCCCACAATTAAAGAATGAGAGGCCTATCCAAATACAAGAGGCATTTCACACTCCAAACAGATATGACCAAAATAGAAAATCGCCACAGCAAATAATAGTCAAAACACTCCACATTCAAGACAAAGAAAAGGTGCTGAGAGCTTCAAGAGAAAAAAAGCAAGTCACTTTTAAAGGTAAACCTATTAGAATAACAAATGACTACTCAATGGAAACAGTAAAAGCAAGAAGAGCTTGGAGAGACATACTTCAAGTATTAAATGAGCAAAAATGCCAACCCAGACTGATATACCCGGCAAAACTATCTGTCATGATTGAGGGAGAAAGAAAAGTTTTCCAGCACAAAGACAACTTGAAGGGATACATGTCTACCAAACCAGGCCTTCAAAAAATCCTAGAACTGATACTCAAGCTTGAAGAAAAGAACAAGCGTATCTAGGAGGACAGAAGGGAAGTATAATACCACCAAAACTTAAATATCAAACAACATGCTTACAAAATCTACTAAACATAAAAAATGTCCAGAATTAAAAATAATTTCTCCATTATAACATTAAATGTCAATGGTATTAACTTGCCGATTAAGAGACACAGATTACAAATTTGGATTAAAAACCACAATTCAACAATCTGCTGCCTGCAGGAAACTCATCTCACCACAAAAGATAGGCACATCCTAAGAATGAAAGGCTGGTCCAAAATCTTACAAGCTAATAGAAACAGGAAACAGGTAGGGGTAGCAATTATGCTTTTAGACAAAGTGGGTTTCAAACCAAAGAAAATCATAAGAGACACAGATGGATACTACATTTTAGTCACAGGTACAATTCACCAGGAAGACTTCACAATACTGAACATTTATGCACCCAATACGGGCCCCTCCACATTCATTAAGAAAACCCTACAGCATATAAAGCAAGAAATCAACCCCCAAACGATAATTCTTGGGGACTTCAACACTGCCATCTCAACATGGGATAGATCAACAGGTCAAAAGCTTAACAGAGACACTTTGGAACTTAATCAAACCCTGAAAGAAATGGACCTTACAGATCTCTATCGAACTTTTCACCCATGCACAAAAGAATACATTTTTCTCAGCAGCACACAGAACTTTTTCCAAAATAGATCACATATTGGACCACAAAAGGAATCTACACATATACAAAAAAGTGCCCTATCAGACCACCACGGCCTAAAGCTGGACATCCACAACACAACAAACAAGAGAAAATACACTAACTCCTGGAAACTTAACACTATGATGCTGAATGAGACCTGGATTCAGGAAGAAATTAAAAAGGAAATTCAAGATTTCCTGAAAGTGAATGATAATGAAAATACAACTTACCAAAATCTCTGGGACACAATGAAAGCTGTACTAAGAGGTAAGTTCATAGCTCTTAATGCCTACATCAAAAAAATGGAAACATAAGAAAAAAATAATGATGCAGCTTAAGGCTTTAGAGAAACTCGAGCAATCTGATCCCAAAAGTAGTAGAAGAGAGGAAATTAGCAAAATAAGGGGAGAAATATCTGAAATCGAGACTAAGAAAACGATAGAAAAATCAACCAGTCAAAAAGCTGGTTCTTTGAAAAAATCAATAAGATAGATACACCCCTAGCTAAATTAACCAAAAGCAAGAGAGAGAAAACCCAAATTAACAAAATTAGAAATGAACATGGAGTTATCACTACTGATACCCAAGAAATCCAGAGAATTATAACATCATATTTCAAAAACTTACACTCTGTGAAGTTTGACAACACAAAAGAGATGGATGAATTTTTAAGTAAACACATCTTACCTAAATTGGATCAGGAAGTTGTGAATTACTTAAATGGCCCTATAACATATAAGGAAATTGAAGAGGTAATCTCGAATCTTCCCACCAAAAAATGTCCTGGACCAGATGGATTCAGCACAGAATTCTACCAGACATTTAAGGAGTCAATAACACCAATACTCCTTAAACTGTTCCATCAAATAGCAAAGGAAAGAACACCAAGGAAACCAATGGCCCAATTAAAAAATGGGCCCTGGAACTTAAAAGAAATTTTACCAGGGATGAAATTAAAATGTCTAACAAATATCTTAAAAAATGTTCCACTTCTTTAGCCATCAGGGAAATGCAAATCAAAACTTCCCTGAGATATCATCTCACCCCGGTCAGGATGGCAAAAATCCACAATACAAACAACAACAAATGCTGGAGAGGATGTGGAGAGAGGGGAACTCTGCTACATTGCTGGTGGGAATGCAGGCTCATACAGCCATTCTGGCGAGCCGTCTGGAGATTCTTAAAGAGATTAAAGATTGAAATGCCATAAGACTCTGCTATTCCACTTTTGGGAATAACCCCCCATACAGCAGAGGTTCACCTCGATAGCACAAGCACGACCATGTTCATAGCAGCACTGTTTACAATAGCAAAATCATGGAATCAACCCAAATGTCCAACAGTTGACGAGTTGTACATCTATACAATGGAGTACTACTCAGCCATCAAAAATGATGAATTACTGGAATTTGCCAGGAAATGGATGTCATTAGAAACAATTATATTAAGTGAAGTATCCCAAACCCAGAAAATTAAGTGCCGTATGTACTCCCTAATAGGTGTCTCCTAGTACCAAACCCACCCAGCCCACCTTGAGACACTCAAAGGGGGTGACATACAGTGCCCATCAGGATGGAGTAAAGGGCATTGCAGCAGCAGCAAAACTGCAAAAGAAAATCAACAAACCACAATCCAGAACTTCAGAGACTCTATATCAACCACCTAGAACTAGGCCAGACTAATCTCCCCCCATCCTAATAGGTGGCCCCTAATACCAAACTCACCCAGCCCACATTGAGACCTATGTAATACGGTAATTGCAAGGATTGTGAACAGGAGAGATGGGGTTGGAGGGCCACACCAGACACAAGGAGAGAGGGGACCATGTTACAGCAGAGAAAATCGACCTCCAAGGAATGAAAGTAAGTAATGCGACACCTGGTTAAGTTCACAGACGATCGTTCCTGATCATGTACAACTGAGGGGGTATGATCTCACCAGAAGGGGAGGGCATATAATCTGGCAGATGAAAAGAGATCATTTTGCAAATGGGTGACTGATCCCTCCCTCACCGAGGTTTCCTGATTTTATTACATCTACCCTTGAATGTGCTATTATAACAAGACTCCAGTTTAACAGTTTTTTGTCTCTGATCAGGGGTGACATACAATGCCCATCACGATGGAGTGAAGGGCATTGCAGGAGCAGCAAAACTGCAAAAGGAAATCAACAAACCACAATCCAGAACTTCAGAGACTCTATATCATCCACATAGAACTAAGCCAGCCTAATCTCCCCCCATCCTGAAACTCAGGGACATCTGCGGAAGAGGGGGCGGTAAGATTGTAAGAGCAAAAGAATGGGGGGAGCAATGATTTGAAGAGTCTCCACACTAGATAGGGCTGAAGCAATCATAATAGGACTTTGCATGCCCTGCGCCATGTCCGTCACACTATTGACCTCACAAAGTCTAACATCGGCTAAAGGCACCAAGATCCTTGGAGGCAAGGGATTGATGGCCACAGAAGTGTTCCTATGCTTAAGGGGAACACGATAAAGGGTTCAGGGAAATGCCACTGGGTCCTTTTATGTCATCGGAAAGGAGGACCAAGAGGAGAGTTAGGCATACACAATAAAGGACTCTCTGGGAATTGGGGGGGAGGCACTGGGAGATGGGGTGGGAGGGAGGGGGAGCAGGGGATTCGGGTGAGGAGAAGGGGGGGAGGGAACTGGTCTACCTATTAAGTTTGTATGAGCGGAAATAATAATAAAAAATGTTAAAAATTTTCCTTATATGTTATAGGACTATTTAAATAATTCACAACTTCCTGATTCAATTTAGGCAAGTTGTGTTTACTTAGAAATTCATCCATCTCTCGAGGAGGACCTCCCCCTGCGCCCGGGCCCCGCCCCAGCTGCCCTCGGGTTAAATAGCTCCACGCCATCGCCCCCATCCCCCCTTTTTGCACCCTAAACCCGCTCCGCCGGTCGGGACGTGCGCGGGCGCGGTCCAGCCAGGCGTCCACGCCGCGCCCTAGCTGGTGAGTACCCCCGCCCCCCTGCGCACCGCCCACCAGGACCCCCAGGTCGGCCCACAGGGACCTGGCTCCGACTCCCACCATCCAGCCGGAGCCGCGCGCGGGACCCAGGGACCAGGAGGACCTCCCCCTGCGTCCGAGCCCCGCCCCAGCTGCCCTCGGGTTAAATAGCTCCAAGCGGTCGCCCCCATCCCCCCTTTGCACCCCGCCCCGCTCCACCGGTCGGGACGCTGGCGCGGTCCAGCCGGGCCTCACCCCACGACCTAGGTAAGTCTCCGCCCGCCCCGCCCACCAGGCCAAATAATTCAGTTTAGTGAAATTGAGAGATCTTAAGAGTTAAAATGACAATGCCAAAGTCAAAGTGCAAATCCATGAGAAGCAACAATCAAGTAAACAAATTTCCCACTGAAGAAATTAATCCCATAATGTTAGACTCCAACAAGAACAAACCCATGGAAAAAGGCCAAGAAAGCCCCACCCAGGATAAAGACTTTCAAAATATGATCATTACCATGTTCAATACTATGAAAGAGGAAATCAGGGAGGAATTAAATAATTGAATCAATCGCTTTGAAGAGGAACACAACAGACATCTGGAGGAGTTGAGAAAAACAGTGCAAGAAACAAAAAGTGGCATAGAGCAGTTAAAACAAACTCAAGCAGAGTTTAAAACTGAGCTAAAAGACAAGTTATCTTCAACCCAGAACGCCACAGAGAGTCTTACCAACAGAACTAACGAAGCAGAAAACAGAATTTCAGACCTTGAAGATAAAGTGGGAGTACTAACCAGCTCAATGGAAGAGGTTGTTAAAGCCAAAAAGATACTTGAGAGAAATATCCAAGAGATATGGGACACCCTGAAGAAGCCTAACATGCGTATTCATGGAATACCAGAGCAAGAATCTCAAAATACCACCCCTGAGGAAATTTTTCAAACGATCATCAAGGAAAACTTTCCTCATCTAATAAAAGAGAGGCCCATCCATATACAAGAGGCATTCCGCACCCCAAACAGATACGACCAAAATAGAAGCACGCCGCGGCAAATAATAGTTAAAACACTCCACATTCAAGATAAAGAACTGGTGCTGAGAGCTTCAAGGGAGAAAAAACAAGTCACTTTTAAAGGTAAACCTATTAAAATAACAAATGACTTCTCAGTCGAAACAGTAAAAGCAAGAAGAGCTTGGAGAGACATACTTCAAGTATTGAATGAGCAAAAATGTCAACCCAGGCTGATTTACCCTGCAAAACTATCAGTCATGATCGAGGGAGAAAGAAAAATTTTCCAGCACAAAGACAACTTTAAGGGATACATGGCCACCAAACCAGGCCTTCAAAAAATGCTAGAAATGATACTCAAGCGTGAAGAAAAAAACAGGCATATCCAGGAGAACAGAAGGCAAGTATAACATCATTAAAAAAGAAGCAATATACTTATAAAAGCTACTAAACATAATAAATGTCTGGAATTAACAATAGTTTCTCCATTATAACACTAAATGTTAATGGAATTAATTCACCGATCAAGAGACACAGATTACAAACATGGATTAAAAATCACAATCCATCAATCTGCTGCCTGCAGGAAACCCATCTCACCACAAAAGATAGGCACGCTCTAAAAATAAAAGGATGGTCAACAATTCTACAAGCTAATGGAAGCAGAAAACAGGCAGGGGTAGCCATTATGCTATCAGACAAAGTGGATTTCAAACCAAAGAAAATTATAAGAGACACGGATGGATACTACATTTTAGTCACAGGCACAATTCACCAGGAAGACCTCACAATCCTGAACATATATGCACACAATACGGGCCCCTCCACATTCATTAAGAAAACCCTACAGCGTCTAAAGCAAGAAATCAACCCCCAAACGATAATTCTTGGGGACTTCAACACCGCCCTCTCTACATGGGATAGATCAACAGGTCAAAAGCTTAACAGAGACACTTTGGAACTTAATCAAACCCTGAAAGAAATGGACCTTACAGATCTCTATCGAACTTTTCACCCACACACCAAAGAATACACATTTTTCTCAGCAGCACACGGAACTTTCTCCAAAATAGATCACATATTGGGCCACAAAACGAATCTACACATATACAAGAAAGTTGAAATTCTAACCTGTGCCCTATCAGACCATCACGGCCTAAAGCTGGACATCCACAACACATCAAACAAGAGAAAATACACTAACTCCTGGAAACTTAACAATATGATGCTGAATGAGACATGGATTCAGTAAGAAATTAAAAAGGAAATTCAAGATTTCCTGAAAGTGAATGATAACGAAAATACAACTTACCAAAATCTCTGGGACACAATAAAAGCTGTTCTAAGAGGTAAGTTCATAGCTCTTAATGCCTACGTCAAAAAAATGGAAACGTCAGAAATAAACAACTTAACAATGCAGCTTAAAGCTTTAGAGAAGCTAGAGCAATCTGATCCCAAAAGTAGTAGAAGAGAGGAGATTAGCAAAATAAGGGGAGAAATATCTGAAATCGAGATTAAGAAAACGATAGAAAAAATCAACCAGTCAAAAAGCTGGTTCTTTGAAAAAATCAATAAGATTGATACACCCCTAGCGAAACTAACCAAAAGCAAGAGAGAGAAAACCCAAATTAACAAAATTAGAAATGAACATGGAGCTATCACTACTGATACCCAAGAAATCCAGAGAATTATAACATCATATTTCAAAAACTTATACTCTGTGAAGTTTGACAACACAAAAGAGATGGATGAATTTCTAAGTAAACTACAACTTACCTAAATTGAATCAGGAAGTTGTGAATTACTTAAATAGTCCTATAACATATAAGGAAATTGAGGAAGTAATCTTGAATCTTCCCACCAAAAAATGTCCTGGACCAGATGGATTCAGCACAGAGTTCTACCAGACATTTAAGGAGTTAATAACACCAATACTCCTTAAACTGTTCCATCAAATAGCAAAGGAAGGAACACTACCAAATTCCTTCTATGAAGCTAATATCGTTTTAATCCCAAAACCTAATAAAGATTCGCTTAAAAAAGAAAACTATAGGCCGATCTCCCTGATGAACACAGACGCAAAGATTCTCAACAAACTCTTAGCAAATCGGATTCAAAAACATATTAAAAAGATCATTCGTGGGGACCAAGTAGGCTTCATCCCCGGCACACAACGTTGGTTCAACATACGCAAATCAATAAATGTAATTCATCATGTAAACCAGTCCAAAGTCCAAGACCACATGATACTCTCGATAGATGCAGAAAAAGCTTTCGACAAGATCCAACAGCCTTTTATGATCAAAACGCTAGAGACAGTAGGAATGGAAGGAACCTTTATCAATATAATAAAAACTATATACAACAAGCCCACAGCAAGGATTATGCTCAATGGGGAACAATTGGAAGCATTCCCACTTCAATCAGGAACTAGACATGGCTGTCCACTCTCACCACTTCTATTCAATATTGTACTTGAAGTCTTAGCTGAAGCCATAAGACAAGAAAGGGACATAAGAGGGATTCAAATCGGCAAGGAAGAAGTCAAGCTATCCCTATTTGCAGATGACATGATCTTATACCTGAGTGATCCCAAAAACTCCACCAGGAAGCTCCTGGAACTAATTGAGAAGTTCAGCAGGGTGGCAGGATACAAAATAAATGTGCAAAAATCAGAGGCCTTCCTATATGCCCAGAATGAAAGAAGTGAAAAAGCCTTGAGAGAAACAATACCATTTATTATAGCCCCTAAAAAAATGAAATACCTTGGTATAAACCTAACTAAGGAGGTAAAAGACCTTTACAATGAAAACTTTAAAACCCTAAAGAAAGAAATAGCCGAAGACACCAGAAGGTGGAAAGACCTCCCTTGTTCCTGGATTGGCAGAATCAACATCGTGAAAATGACCATCCTACCAAAGGCAATATACAGATTCAATGCTATACCAATCAAAATCCCAAAGCAATTCTTCAAAGAAGTTGACCAAACAATCTCAAAGTTCGTATGGAGGCACAAAAGACCCAGGATAGCAAAAACAATTGTGAGTAACAAAAACACAGCTGGAGGTATAACCATACCAAACCTTAGTCTATACTACAAATCCATAGTTGTAAAGACAGCCTGGTATTGGCTCCAAAATAGACACACAGATCAATGGATAAGGATTGAAGACCCAGATATAAGCCCACAAAGTTACAGCCATTTGGTCTTTGACAAAGGGGCCCAAAGAATCCAATGGAAAAAGAACAGCATCTTCAACAAATGGTGCTGGCAAAACTGGATCTCCACATGCAGAAGATTAAAGCTGGACCCGTACTTGTCACCATGTACAAGACTTAATTCCAAATGGATCAAGGACCTTGATATCAGGCCAGAGACTATAAAAACCATAGTTGAAAGGATAGGGAACTCCCTCGAGCTGATTGGGCTAGGCCAACAGTTCCTAAACAGACATCCAATGGCACAGTCACTGCTACCAACTCTCAACAGTTGGGATCTTGTGAAATTAAAGAGCTTCTGTTCAGATAAAGAGATTGTAACACGAGCTCAAAGGCAACCCACAGAATGGGAGAAAAATCTTCACTAACCACATATCTGATAGAGCTCTATTGTCCAGAGTGCACAAAGAACTTAGAAAACTAAACACCAAGGAAACCAATGGCCCAATTAAAAAATGGGCCCTGGAACTTAAAAGAAACTTTACCAGGGATGAAATTAAAATGTCTAACAAATATCTGAAAAAATCCTCCACTTCTTTAGCCATCAGGGAAAGGCAAATCAAAACTTCCCTTAGATATCATCTCACCCCGGTCAGGATGGCAAAAATCCACAATACTAACAACGACAAATGCTGGAGAGGATGTGGAGAGAGGGGAACTCTCCTACATTGCTGGTGGGAATGCAGGCTCATACAGCCACTCTGGCGAGCCGTCTGGAGATTCTTAAAGAAATTAAAGATTGAAATGCCATATGACCCTGCTATTCCACTTTTGGGAATAACCCCCCATACAGCAGAGGTTCGCCTCGATAGCACAAGCACGACCATGTTCATAGCAGCACTGTTTACAATAGCAAAGACATGGAATCAGCCCAAATGTCCAACAGTTGATGAGTGGATAAGGAAACAGTGGTACATCTATACAATGGAGTACTACTCAGCCATCAAAAATGATGAATTACTGGAATTTGCCGGGAAATGGATGTCATTAGAAACAATTGTATTAAGTGAAGTATCCCAGACCCAGAAAATTAAGCGCCGTATGTACTCCCTAATAGGTGGCTCCTAGTACCAAACCCACCCAGCCCACCTAGAGACAGGAATTCCAAGGATTATGAGCAGGAGGGATGGGGTAGGAGGGCCACACCAGAAAGAAGGAGAGAAAGGACCATGTTACAGCAGGGAAAATAGTCCTCCACCAAGGACCCAAATAAGTAATGAGACATCTGATTAAGTTCACAGACTTTTGTTCCTGATCATTTACTACTGAGGGGGAGTGATCTCACCAGAAGAGGAGGGCATATAGTCTGGCAGATAAAAAGTAACAATTTTGCAAATGGGTGATAGACCCCTCCCTCACTGTGGTTTCCCACTTTTATTACATCTACCTTTGAATGTGCTTTTATCACAAGACTCTAACAACTTTTTGTCTCTGGCCAGGGGGTAACATACAATGCCCACCAGGATGGAGTGAAGGGCATTGCAGGAGCAGCAAAACTGCAAAAGAAAATCAACAAACCACAATCCAGAACTTCAGAGACTCTATATCAACCACCTAGAACTAGGCCAGCTTAGTCTCTCCCCATCTTGAAGCTCAGGGAAATTTGCGGAAGAGGGGGCGGTAAGAGTGTAAGAGCATAAGGATGGGAGGAGCAATGATATGTAAGATACTCTATACTAGTTAGGGCTGAAGCAATCATAATTGGACTTTGCATGCCCTGCGCATTGTCCAACACACTGTTGACCTCACAAAGTCTAGCATCTGCTAAAGGCACCAAGATCCTTGGAGGCAAAGAATTGGCAGCCACAGCAGTGTTCCTATACCTAAGGGGAACACGGGAAAGGGTTCGGCAAAGGCCACTGGGTCCTTGTACGTCATCGGAGAGGAGGGCCCAGAGGAAAATCAGTCATGCACAAGAAAGGACTCTCTGGGAATTGGGGTGGGAGGCACTGGGGGATGGGGAGGGAAAAGGGTGGAGAGGAGGAGCAGGGGGTACGGGGGGAGGAGGAGGGAGGGAGGGAACTGGTGTACCTAATAAGTTTGTATGAGCTGAAATAAAAAAAAAAAAAGAAAAAAAGAAATTCATCCATCTCTCGTGTTGTCAAACTTCACAGAGTATAAGTTTTTGAAATATGATGTTATAATTCTCTTGATTTCTTTATATTGAATGTGGAGTGTTTTAACTATTATTTGCCATGCGTGCTTCTGTTTTGGTCGTATCCGTTTAGGGTGCGGAATGCCTCTTGTATATGGATGGGCCTTTCTTTTTTTAGATGAGGAAAATTTTCCTTGATGATCATTTGAAAAATTTCCTCAGGGGTGGTATTTTGAGATTCTTGCTCTGGTATTCCATGAATACACATGTTAGGCTTCTTCAGGGTTTCCCATATCTCTTGGATATTTCTCTCAAGTATCTTTTTGGCTTTAACAGCCTCTTCCATTGAGCTGGTTAGTACTCCCACTTTATCTTCAAGGTCTGAAATTCTGTTTTCTGCTTCGTTAGTTCTGTTGATAAGACTCTCTGTGGAGTTCTGGGTTGAAGATAACTTGTCTTATAGCTCAGTTTTAAACTCTGCTTGAGTCTGTTTTAACTGCTCTATGCCAGTTTTTGTTTCTTGCACTGTTTTTCTCAACTCCTCCAAATGTCTGTTGTGTTCCTCTTTAAAGCGATTGATTCGATTATGTAATTCCTCCCTGATTTCCTCTTTCATAGTATTGAACATATTTTGAAAGTCGTTATCCTGGGTCAGGCTTTCTTGGCCTTTTTCCGTGGGTTTGTTCTGATTGGAGTCTAGGTCGCGGGGTGAGGCCCGGCTGGACTGCAGGGGTCCAGACCAGCAGAGCGGGGTGGGGAATGGGAGGATGGGGGCGTCGGCGTGGAGCTATTTAACCAGAGGGGAGCTGGGGCGGGGCCCGGGCGCAGGAGGAGGTCCTCCTCGTCCCTGGGCCATGCTCGAGGTTTCAGGCTGGATGGTGGGAGTTGGATCCGGGTCCCTTTGGGCTGACCTGGGGTTCTGGTGGGTGGGCGCGGGCGGAGCTTACCAGGTCACAGGTTGAGACCCGGCTGGACCGTGCGCGCGTGTCCGGACAGGCGGACCGGGGTGGGGATAAGGGAGTTCATTTTGATCTTTTGAAAGAGTGTTTCACTATTCAGTCTGCCCTGGCCACAGAATTCTCCTTCCTTAGCCTCCCAAATGCTGGTTTCCACCGGTGTCCTAACACACTCATTTTACAAGCTCTGAAGTGTGTGTTAGAGAGTGATTCAGTAGATTAAGGTTTTTGGCCTCGGGACAAGTCTGTTGATTGTTTTATTGCATAATTGGTTTGAAAAGACCCAGAAGGTGGAACTAAGCCTCAGGCAAGGGATTCAGAACCTTGTGAGAAAGAGAACTGGCCTGCATTCTTCAGCTCATTGCTGCCACTGGAACTTTTCTGCAATAATAGACTGTGGGGCAGCTAACCTTGGTTGCTACAAGTGAGTAGGAAGAAACTCTTACTCTGGACTTGTTGGTAAGACATATTCAAATCTGAGGATGGGAAATGAATCTGAGGAGATCTAGAACCCAATTTTGGTTTTCTTTTAGTTCTTTTTTAAGTATGTTTCTCCACTGTATATAACTTTTTTATGTGGCCCAATGGAGCTCTCATGTGATCTAGTCAGATAGCGGCCATTAGCTTTACTATAGACATGCTGGGAGTTTGGAAAGTGGCCTCACATGCGTGCAAAGAGCAATGTTTCTGCTGGACTGGAGTTGCCCACCCCCTGCCCCTCCCCTTATGGTAGAAGTCCATAGGCTGCGTCAGGGCAGCTTCGGCCTGGGCACGGGCCAATTGGAGGCCAGCAACCAATTGTCAGCAGCAGAACAGGAAATCCCAGGCGTTATGGGAAACCCCAGGTATTGTAAGTATATATATGCAGGTTGCAACTCAGACTGCTCACAGACAGGAAGGGGGAACAAATCCCTGAGTGTGGAGACTGTTGACTGTAAGCCAATCATGTAACCACTAAGTTGGAGGCCCCTCCCCTTTCCAGTAAGCTATAAAAATTTCGCCCAGACAAAGCACCACGCTTTTGACCTGACACTGCTGCATCGGTGTCAATGGGTCGTGAGTCCAGGTTGGAGCCTGCAATAAAAGGCCCTCATGTGATTGCATCGTATCGGCTCCATGGTCTCTTGGGATTCAGAAATCTGGGAACAAAAAAATCCAACCAAAATTCAAGAACTTTCTATCTCAGTAAAATTTCCAGGACTCCAGTGGTATAGGTCATGCAAAGACATTCCTTCTAAAGTGAAGGATACATTCTTGCACTTTGCCCCTCCAATGCCCATTAAAAAACTCATTTACAGATTCAGTTAATTGGAAATAGACTAAAGAGTTGGGGCAGAGTCCTTCAGAATGCAGTAAATGCCTTTGATCAGGGTCCAATATGTGTTACTATGTCTCTCATAGCCAGTATTAAAGAGTTCAGTAATCAAAGAGCAGAAAAGGGAATTTTACCACCAACACCCCTAGTGACACATTAGGTAATTTTTTTGCTTCTTGTTCGTTGACCTTATGCTAGTCTAGAAGTTTTGGTTTTGAGGGAAGCATGGGGGCTGGGAAGGGGGATTGAGAGGAGGCTGCTTCTGCCAGGAGGCACAGCAAACATTCTATTGAACAGAATGCCAAGATTTCCCTCTGGCTATTTTGGGCTCCTAATGTCTTTACGAACAACAAAGAAAGAATAGCACTGTTAGGAGGGATGATTGATCCAGACCACCAGGGGAAAATCACACTACTTCTCCCCAAGGGAGGAAAGGAAGATGACCTCTGAAGTGTATCAGGTCCTCTAGAGTGTCTTGTTGTGGCCATGCTCTGTTATCAAGGCCAATTTGGGCAGGATGTTGGATGACCCAGATCCTTCAGGAAAGCAGGTTGGGCAACTCCTGTAGGTAAATTACCAAGATCCGTTGTACTTGATGAAGGTAGAAGAAATGGGGAATGAGTAGTAGAAGAAGGTAGTTATAAACACAAGCTAAGGCCAAGTGACTTGTTACAGAAACCAGAGTTATCATACTATATAACCTCAGTGAGGCAATATCACTAGTTAAGTGGTTAAGTGTTACAATTTACATCATAATATTGCATCATGAAGTAGTTAAAGACTAAACATTTTTGAAGGAACTTTCACCTACCTTGCAAAAACATTTCATCTGTGATTGTAAAAGTGGGACATCATGTTGGAGGAATCATGATCTTGTCATTCTTTTCATTGAGAGATTTGTCCTCATACAAGAAGACATGGTTTGGTGTCAAGTTGACAAGGGATGGACTTAAGACATTTAATCTTGGTTATCAACTTGATAGAACCTGGCACTAACAGATCAGGTGCTAGACACACCTGAAGGGACTATTTGGATTAAGTTATTTGACCTGCTGGAAAATGGATGGATCTAGAAAAAAATGAGCCAGTTATAAAAGATAGACAAAGATAAACCACCATGTGTTCTCTCTTATATGCAAATATTGCCTTAAACGCTTGTCTGGAGTATTCGTTTTGGAATTCTAGTGTGATTATGGAAATTGCTATACATGCTAAGTTTATATTCGCTACTTATGGACCTGAAATGCTTAAGTCAGCTGATAAATTCTGTGATGTGGGATTCAGAGGTAGGTTTGGGTTTGTTGGAGTGATCTCAGAAGCAACAGCCAAAGATTTGGTGGAGAGTGATATTGTGCATAGTTAGATGATGAATTCTAACTACTGTGTTGGAGGATTTGTGTGATGATGATGATGTGATCCCCATAGCTGGGAACTATGAATTTGGTTGCGGTTTTGGATGGAGTGGAGTCAATAAAAAAAGAAACAAACTAAATTTTATAAGATATTCAGTGATGCTGTATTTCTACTTATGGTTTAGAAATTTTACTTCTTATACAACTTTTTGTAAATTGACCTCCTATTTTATTAAGTAAGTCTTTGGAAGTTATGAAGTTTTGAAATTAAAAAAAAAGAAATGAGATGGCCTATGCTTAATATGGGTGACAACTTTCAGTGGCAACTTTCAGACTAGGCAAAAGAAACCCAAGGACACACTCTCTTTCTTTCTCTTCCTCTCTGTCCCTGTGTCTCCTGTGCTGTCAAATTCATCTTTCCTGCTTCTACAGTTTTTGCTTTCTGTTTGTTTGTTTTGTTTGTTTGTTTGTTCATTTTGTTTGTTTTGGCCAAAGTTTAAAACTCAGCCTCTTAGATCTTCCAGTGTGGACCAATGGCTCTCTGCCATTCTACATCAATGGTGCTCTGGCATTCTCTGGGACTTCTGAGATACTCAGTAGCTACAGACAGCTCACTACTCAGACATCATCTCAAAACCTTAACTTAATGAATTCCCTATGTTCACTCTATCAGTTATGTTTCTTCAGAGAATATTAATACATATCATAACCTGAATTGTGGGAAAATTAAATCTTTCCTTTTTGAATTTCTTGGGTCAGGTATTTTGTTGCAGTACACATAAGAAATTTTAAACATGTTCATTCTTTTTATCAGTTGCCTAATTTACCATCTTTTGACTATAATGTGCTCATGCTCATTTCAGCAACACATATATTAAATTGAGTTTATTGTATTGCCATATGTTAATATGTTTAGTGCACTTAGGGTTCATGTATTAATGAAATAATAACATGCAGCACCAATTAAATAGGTTTATGTAATTATTTTAAATATTCAATATAATATATTGTTAAAATATTTATTTCTAGAAGTGATGTTTCTGGGAAAATATAAGTTTTTAGATTTTTCCAATTTTTCCCTTATGGAGATAGAACTATTCAGTATTTCTTGTATCTGATATCATAAGACCTGATTATGTCTGTAAATGTTGTGCAACACCTGGACATTTGTATAGCTTAAAGATAAAATCTTTCCTAATTTTCAATATGATTGCACACTAGAGTCTATAAGTGGATAGTCTGCAAACACATGGCACCCCTGCTACTGCTGTCATTCACCGAAGCTTTCATATTTCATAACAGCCTTCCATTATACATGATAGATCGGCTGACGTCGCTGGAGTCTCTCCTTCCAATGCACAGAGCTTCACTCCATTTAGACATGAAAACTTGAAGAGGTAAATCAGAATATATCAAATCTTACAGGTGAGTTTTTATCCTTTACCCATACTTGCTGCCCTTATAAGAAGATGAAAACACACCAAGGATGCTCAGAGATATAGCACAGGGCATGTAAGGGCAGAGGAAGAAGCCATCTACCCATGGGGAAAGAGGATTTAGGTGAATCACATGCTGGGACATTTTGATCTTCAACTTCTATCCTCCAAAGTGAAAAAGTAAATTTCAGTTGTTTTTGCCAATTAATCTTTTATATTTTTATGGTATCCCTGGAATATTAATATGGATTTATTACTGATTGGTGGACTTACCTATAGTAAGTCCTTAAGCCTGGGAAAAGTTGATCATGGGTCCATTGAAAGACTGCAGTTACAACCAATCAAAGGTCTCATGAATAGAATTCTGAAAATAAGCAAAAGTATTAGTACTCTGGCAATGGAAGAGGAGACAAGATATTGTGCACCAACTTTGTACTATCCAAACTATCATCCAATCTAGTCAAAACAGCACAGTTCCCGAAGTCTGGGAAGTCTTCATACCTGGACTAAATCTCTGGGAACTTGTCAGAAATGCATGTCCAGAACACCACCTCTGGGAGACTGCAGAACCTTCTGCAGCTAGATTGGCTCTGTTCTAATCCACCATGTCTAATACTCCACCTGGACACAAAACACAAGCTAGATGTGTGACTGCCCTGCTCTTCATGTTTCCAAGCTGCCCATGACCCATGTGACCATGGTTCACTTGGTCAAGTGACAAAATATTCATCTCAGACTCAATTTTCATGGGCTGCATAATAATAATTCCTAGCTCATAGGTATACTAGGAGGATCAAAATCAGTTTTCATATGTGTGTGTGTGTATGCTATTTTTGGTATTAATGGCATCGTGTACCACAGTTACTTTATTACACAATGACATTTCATACTTTATATGTATTTTTTTCTTCAAAGTACTGCACTACCTGTAGCACTGTTTATCCTTTTGTTTTAATCTACATTTTTGTTTACACTGCTTGTTCTGCCCTAAATGTTTTTAATTGCCTTTTACTGCCCACAGAAGGTTTACTTAGTTTTCACAAAACTCAATTATTTTTCTCCTCCTGTCTCCTCTCCCAGTCTTCACAGCTGATACTGCAAATCTGGGCTTAGCTCTGGTCTGCAGAGGTTACCATAAGCCCATAAACCATTTCCTCTCTCTTCCTGGGCTCACAGGTGGTGGATTCATTCTATTTTTCCCTAAAGGACATGAAATGGGATTTCTAGCCAGTACAAAGTAAGCATTAGACATGTCAGTTTTAACTATAAGACGTCGGTGAGATACTGCATGCTGTCCTCTGCAGCTGAAGAAAACCTTCCAGAAGGGCACAACTGTAAGATGAAAGAGTCTTAGAGCTATAGGTTGCCTGCATGGTTGCTCATAAAATCACAACAAAACAGCTGAAGAGAACAAGGTATTTATTCTCTCTTACTATAGTTTAGCTACAGTGTTTTGCCCAACATCACAGGAGAGCATCCACTATCAGCCAGGTGCCAAAGGAATTGGCCATATTATATTTATCGAGAGAGGGACAATCCTTACTTGCCAGACTAGCATATCTGTCCAAGTATATAGAAGGATGTCAGCTTTCTCAAATAGTTCCTTCCATTTTATTCATCTGCCCAGAGACTAGTCTCACCCATCATGGCCTGGCCCTTCCCCTTCAACTAAACAGTCTCCTGCAGGTTTGCTCTATGCCTAATTCAACTACTAATCCTCTAGAAATATGCTCAGAGGTCAAACCCTCAACCATCTAATTGGCACCTTTATTTAAGACACCTGGGTAGAGACTATCCACTTGTTCATGAGGTACATACATGTTAAAATCAAGAAAAATGATAAATAATTAGATTTGGGAATTATCACATATATTAGTCTGAGGGGTATCAGAACTCTACCCCGTGATTATTGCACTTACTTGTATTGTTATGCCACTGAAAATACAAGAAGTGGGGCTGCAGAGATGACTCAAGGGGTAAAAAAATCTTTGGTACAAACGTGGTGAGCTTAATTAGATCCCTGAAGTCCACATAGTGGAAAAGTGGAAAGAGAAAAACAAATTGGGAAATTATACTATGAACTCTACCAACCTGTTCTCTCTCTCTCTCTCTCTCTTTCTCTCTCTCTTTTTCTCTCTCTCTCTTTCTCTCTCTCTCTGTATCTTTCTCTCTCTCTTTCTCTGTCTCTTCTCTCTCTCTTTCTATCTCTCTCACATAAATTCTAGAAGTTTCTTTCTTTCCACAAAAATTCTTATGCTATTTTCCAAAACACTTTTGGTCAACCATGCACATCTATTCTATTTTTAAAATTTTCATTTATGTGTGTTGTAAGTTTGCAAGATTTTTCAGTTGATGACTTTCCCTGATGGGAGGGTGAAGTTGATTTTTCTTTAAGCAATGAAGTAGTTTATGATTTAATGGAAAACAAAAAGCAAGCACCCTGCTATCTTCTAAGGAGAACTCTGCAGTCCTTTGCTTGAACACTCCTTATTAGTCTCCTTGGCAACGGGTAATCACTTGTTTCCCTTAAATAGATGAGATGCCAACAAATATGTAATAGCGGTTTGATACTTCAGCAAGGAAATGTTATAATGACAGCGTAATCCATCTGAGTATGAAAAGGTAATAGCTCAGCAGTGACAACCTAACCACACTGTAAGGAACACAGCTGAATTCTCTCCTCTCATTTTCTTTGTGATCCTCAATGTAACGAACCCCTCCCTGCTGCCTTGCTCAAGCCTGAAACTCTTCAAGATGGAGACAGACTTTTTCCTTTTCCCTGAAAGAAAAGATGTTGAATTTGTCCCATATCCATTATGTGATTTTAATAAACGTGTCATTTTGAGGTCATTCTTAAAGTGATAAATATGTAATTTGAACACGATACGCTTAGGGAAATATATTATATTTGGGAGGATTTCCCTGATTTATTCCAGGTCAGGTCACTAGACTCCCTTAGGATGTCCTTTTTGGTCTCTGTGTGAACATATCAGCTTGGTATTGACTGAAGCTGCCAGACTTACCATGACCCTGCCTCAGAGAGCCTAGGATGACTGAAGTGGCTTAGAGCAACTGCACAGAAGATGGAAAGAGACAGAGTGCTTCTCATGACTCCAGGGATGCCACTTCCCCTTGCTTTGTCATTTCATATATATAGACAGTTTGAGGCAGCCTGAAGAAAGGAGTTGCTTTAAAATTTATCTGTACACATTGTTGTACTTACTTAACAGCGGCTTAAGATTTACATATCAGCCATACAGCCTGCCACATCTCCCCTGTATTTATCATCTGTCTGTCTATCTATCTATCTATCTATCTATCTATCTATCTATCTATCTATGTATCATCTATCTATCTATATCTATCTCTATCTATCTATCTATCATCAATCTATCTATCATCTATCTATCTACTTATGTGCATGTATGTGTATGTGTGTGTGTGTGTGTGAGTGTGTGTGTGTGTGTGTGTGTGTGTGTGTGTGTATGTGTATCAGAAGGCACTGTGTGTCCCTTTTGGGGACCAAAAGTGGCTTTGGAATCATCCTGGGTTGTTTATACCTCCTTTTTGCTTCACCCTGGGATTTCCCAAGCTCTGCCGCATCAAGGCCAGAAATGAATGCTGCCACTGTTTCTGCCTGGCATTTTTATGTGGGACCTGGGATCCGAATTCAGGACTTTCTGCTTGCAAGGACTTTCTGTTAATGACTGAATCATCTCTCCATCCCCTGCCACATCTCCCCTGTATTTATCATCTGTCTATCTATCTATCTATCTATCTATCTATCTATCTATCTATCTATCTATCTATCATCTATCTATCTATATCTATCTCTATCTATCTATCTATCATCAATCTATCTATCATCTATCTATCTACTTATGTGCATGTATGTGTATGTGTGTGTGTGTGTGTGTGTGTGTGAGTGTGTGTGTGTGTGTGTGTGTGTGTGTATGTGTATCAGAAGGCACTGTGTGTCCCTTTTGGGGACCAAAAGTGGCTTTGGAATCATCCTGGGTTGTTTATACCTCCTTTTTGCTTCACCCTGGGATTTCCCAAGCTCTGCCGCATCAAGGCCAGAAATGAATGCTGCCACTGTTTCTGCCTGGCATTTTTATGTGGGACCTGGGATCTGAATTCAGGACTTTCTGCTTGCAAGGACTTTCTGTTAATGACTGAATCATCTCTCCATCCCCTGCCACATCTCCCCTGTATTTATCATCTGTCTATCTATCTATCTATCTATCTATCTATCTATCTATCTATCTATCTATCTATCATCTATCTATCTATATCTATCTATATCTATCTATCATCAATCTATCTATCATCTATCTATCTACTTATGTGCATGTATGTGTATGTGTGTGTGTGTGTGTGTGTGTGAGTGTGTGTGTGTGTGTGTGTGTGTGTGTGTGTGTGTGTATCAGAAGGCGCTGTGTGTCCCTTTTGAGGACCAAAAGTGGCTTTGGAATCATCCTGGGTTGTTTATACCTCCTTTTTGCTTCACCCTGGGATTTCCCAAGCTCTGCCGCATCAAGGCCAGAAATGAATGCTGCCACTGTTTCTGCCTGGCATTTTTATGTGGGACCTGGGATCTGAATTCAGGACTTTCTGCTTGCAAGGACTTTCTGTTAATGACTGAATCCTCTCTCCATCCCACCCTGTATTTTTGACTTAGATCTACTCCATGCACCTCTAAATATCTCTTCTAATTTTGTCTCAGCCTAACTCCCTGAACCAAATTTGACTTCTCTCCATGACCTGACAGTGTAATGGAAACACCTGAAAAAGTTATCACCTGTAAGATATCAACAAATCCAGCATGAAAAAAAAATACTGGAGAATAAAACAGATTACATAATTAAAAGCCTGAGTAAGTTTAGATGTTATAATAATACTAACAATAGTGTACATTATATTCTACATCCTTGGAATTTTAAAAAGCACTGGGCTCAAGATCATTTCCTTCACTTCTGTTCCATCTTGGTAACATGTGTGTTACTATCTGGATTTAAAGGCAATTAATGTGTACACTAATGCTATACATTTTGTCCAAAATTAGAAAGCACCAGATCAGGATTTTAATGACCATCATCTTCTTCTTAAAGCCAAGATGGTTGAAAGGGTAACTCAAAGATAATTGATAAAATTCACTATGAAGTACGGCCATCTTTCTTCCAGAATCCTTGGAAGGGTGATTAACCACCCTCTGAGATGTCTTCCAGGGCATCTACCCTATTAACAATAAAAGGAAGGGTAAATATTATCTATGTGATATTTCCGAGGTATCAGATCCATTCCTTAGCAGAGGTTGTGATCATGGGCTTTGGGACAACTTAAGTCTGAACCCTAACTCCAAAATTATGACACATTGCTCATCCGCTCTGATATCTTGCTTATATTATTTATATGGTGAGAAGTAGTAGCATTCCCTGTAATGTAAGATTGCATAACACACAGATGAGGAACAAAACTTAGACTTCTGGATGGCCCTCCTTCTGTTGTATGTTATAGGTGATCTGCCAAAAACATTTATGTGTATCATTTAATCCATTCCTTTTTAGTCTGTGAGGCATTCAATATGGAGACCTTAATTTTCAAGACACATGAGGATTACTGGATTTTCCTAAGGACACTGTATAAGTTACGGTTGAGTCTGTTTATAATTCAGGCGATGTGCCTTTATGACATACATATGTACGTGGATTCTTGATGGTCAGCACACATAGAATGTATTGGTTTTAAGCTAAACTGTGCTTCAACCCTGTGATCTTAGTTATAGCTAGTAATAATTTACAAACCTCATTTACAATGAGAATATTTTCGTTATTTTTCTTTCAATCTATTTTCTACTCTTCTTTTTATCCATCCCCACCCATCAGGGCAACCCCGATCCTCTAAACTCTCATCATAAGTGATTTGTTAAAGTCATCTGGGAAAAATATACAAAGCAAACATATGTAACCCAAATCAAGAGAATGGACCTTTCATAATATACCCTGATGAAAAATGTGTCTCTTTAAATTGAACAGATATAGATGTATTTGTTAATTATCATTTATGATGATTTTAATATGGAAAACAATGACAATAACAATAATATTAAGAGGCAATACATTGGACCTGACACTCTCTCAGACATTTTTATCTGCCATGATCCCATTCTGAATCCTTTGCCAGCCAAGGATGGGACACATGCCCTGATTTCACTCTGCCACTAGAGGGTCCAAATATAATCACGATGCACTAGGGCTGTTTTTCAAGGACCCAAAACATAAGTGAGATTGTGTGTTCCTGTTGCAAACTTGTATCATAGCAACATGACCATTTTCAGTAAATAAACGGTTCTCCAAATAACTTTATTCACCAAGGAGAGATTTCAGGTTCTTGTCTCTCAGTCTGAATAGCACTTGATGTTCTGTTCTTCCTGTGTTGGACCTGAAAACTGCACAAACTTTCTTCCTTCTCTGTAAATTATTATCGCAAGTGGAAAATGCTTTGCTTTTCAAGGGATGATGAAACACCACTTTTCAGATTTCCCTGGAGTTATTAGAGAGACAATGTCAGGGAGAAAGTTCGATTAAATGTTTGTCAGACTTCATTTTCGAATCCCCTTTGGAACACAGAGTGGGCTAAGGAGATGTTCTGATTTCATTTCCAGTCAACTCAGAATTGGAGAGCTCTGCTTGAAGATCTTGTGTTTAAGTGGGCGATTGGCGTTGGTGTACTGGAGCAATTGGAAAAAATATGGTCTAAAGCACAGCATTAAATAAACTTGTTTTGCATAATTATGTGAAAGAATGGTGTAGCAGAACTCATGACATCAGGCAGAATTCCAGGCAGACTCTGAGAACTGCTGAATGTCTCTGTTTTCCCTGGCTTCCAACTCCAGCCCCTGTTCTCCACGTCTGCAATGAGAGCAAAAAGCAAGACTAATAGTCCTTCCTGTACAGATGCCCACATCAGCTTGGACAGTGCTTACTCAGTCTTCATGACAGAGCCTCATCCATCACAAATATCAAGGCATCCCTTCCTGGGTGGCTCAAGAAAATATTCATTCATTCTCTAACTTTCTAAAATGTCTTTAGTGTGAGAAGCCTTTTTCTGACTCCCTTTTCTCCCTCAAGTTCTAGAACTCAGTTCTGTCTTTCTAGAACACATTGAAAATTTGCACAGCTTTCCAGTGATTTGTACATCTATCAGTGTACTTTTGAAGTGTAAGTTTCTTACTACAGATGCTTCAATTTAGTGATTATACATATAAAAACAAAAATCCCAACTCCCAAGTTAAGAGCTGGGTTTATTTGATGGTCTGGCTAGGAGAATGGATTAAAGGATTAGACCTGGTGGCAAAATTTTATTGTCATCATAATATTCAAGCCTTGCTAAATAAATATTCTCTCTTTAAGGAGCTGATTAAATAAGTCAGAAGAGCAGTTAACTTTGAGACAAGAAAACTTTGATTTAATTGATTGCTGTCCTACTTACTTGATGCTTAGTTGTGTCATAAGCATCAAATTTAGATTGCCAGCATTTCTTTTTCATAAGTTGGTCTCATAAAGCTTACCTCTAAGGAATTTCACAAAAAATGAATAAGATTATGAGTACAAAGTTCTAGTCAATTATAAAAGATCAAAAAATTGTAGTCATTATTATATCCAAACCTTACTAAGACTGTCTATATTTTAATATGTTCTCATTTCTAAATAAAACTGAATAGAAGTATGAAAAAAGGGTAACTAAGAGTGAATGTGATCACGATGCATCATATATGAGTATGATTTTTCATACCTCATACCCTCTCACTCCTGCCAAAGCCCTTCTTCTTAAGAAGGACTTCTCATGTCCCTCCCTCCCTCCTTTTCCTTCCTTCCTTTTGTCCTCCCTCCCTTCCTTACTCTTCTTTCTTTTTTTTTTCTTTCTTTCTTTCTTTCTCTTCTTTCTTTCTTTCTTTCTTTCTTTCTTTCTTTCTTTCTTTCTTTCTTTCTTTCTTTTTTCCTTTCATCTTCCTACTTATTCAAGTTAGTCTTCAACTTATGATCTGACTCTTCCCTTGAGGTTCCTCTTCAGTTACAAACTTGTGCCTTTCAAACTTGAACTCTGACACAAAATTATATACGAGTACCTAAATCCACTAATCTTATTTTTGTCCGCATAATATTTATATCTGTTAAACACTATGTGAAGGTAATTTATCAAATAGATGTACGGAGGCATTTTTGAAAAGAGTAACAACAAAATAACATTTGTGTGTGTGTATGTGTGTGTGCGTGTGTGTATTCCAAGTTTTTTATCTTATCTATGGGAGAGGCATAGTATAATGAATATCAAATTCTAAAAACATATTTTATGACTAATAAATGCATCTATCCATTGTAGAGGATTTATAAGGTAAGATGTCTCACTAATGACAGTGATAAGTAGCAGGCCAAAGATCAGCAAGGAAATCCACTTGAAAAGGTCAGACTCTCTGGGAATTGGGTGGGAGGCACTGGGGGAAGGGGAGGAGGAGGAGGGGGGAGGGAGGGAACTGGTAAAAAATTTTAAAATGTATAATTAAATTTTTAATAAAAAAAAAAAAGAAAAGGTCAGAAGGCAGAAATGGTGGTGGCCCTATTCTTTTAATCTTAGCGGAGCCTGGGAATTCCCAAAGGGAAGCAAAAAAGGAGGTAGAAGCAATCCAGGATGATTCCTAAAGTCACCCTTGGTCCTCCACAGAGAACGCAGTGCCCTTTTACACACACACACACACACACACACACACACACACACACACCAAATAAATTTTTTAAAAAAAGAAATCAGAATTAATATCTATTCTACACAATGATTTATTGCACATTGGCATGACCAGGAACTGGAAAAACCCTGAACGCTACCTTTTGAGAGTCTGTGGGTGGTGCCCAAGAAGATCTCCTAGTTAGTCTGATGGACTACCTCTGGGAACTGTATTTATAGAATGACTGCTCAAGGACAACTTTTATTAGTTAATAGTTAATAAAATTTGTTTGCATACTTCAGAAATAAGAAGGATTTTAGAAACTGACTCTTGACCTAATTGCCATTGCACTAGCTATCAAAGCTCACCCATGCACTCACCACACACAAGAAGACAGTGCTTCCTAAGCACAGCATGATTACGATGGCAGCATTGTGAAGCTACAGAGAACTTCTGACATTCTGGGCTCTGAGGTGCTATTCACAAGGTTAATGATCATTAAAAAAATCATCTATTTCCAGTTCCACATTCCATTGGTCAAAAGTGTTGCTCAAAGTTGGTGGGGGCAGTAGAGAATGACTTGTCTCCAATAGCTAGGTTCTGTGATTTGTGCCTTCTGTTGAAGAATTCATGTTCAACAGGGGCACTCATTGCTGGTGTGTAATTGATGACCCTCCTAACCCCAATCTCATCATACTATTAAAGCCACTGCAGTGCATTGAAGACTAAATAAAAGGAAATGGAAATTTAAATACAATAGATGTCGACAAGAAAGTGAAAGTGTCGATAATAGATTTTTGCACATTGCTCTGAAAATCTCGGATCACTCTTCCTCCAAAGAAGAAATGACAAATAAACACTGAAGTGCTCTGAGCATACAGTGAGCCCCATCATCGCCATCACTAACACCCTGCAATCACTGGCACTATTTTTACTTGAATTGCATGAAAAGCTTTGCCCTTTGGCCTATAATATAAGCAATTTCTGGTTATCTGTCCCTTTTGCTGTTGCAGATTCAAGGATTTCTTGTTATTCTCTGCTTGAAGCATCCTGACTGAAAATTTAGCTTTATACTTAAGAAAAACTTGGGGACAGAAATTCTTGGTACAAACATTATCATCAAATCTCACTTCCTATTCACTTTGGAATAGTAGCTCTGTGGTATTTATTTTACATTAGCAGTAAGGTATAATAATATTTTATACCTATCATTGAAAAGATGAAATAAAATGCGCATTTAGCATAGAGCCTAACAGTGGGAATATGTTTGTTTCTTTCTTATCACTTCTCCTATATAATCTAGAATACCTTATAAGTACATCGCGATAAAGGATTCATGGGTGAATGAATAGCAAAAAATAGGGTGAAAATATATGTAAGTTATTCAATTTGTTTGCAATGTAAAATATCACCTACTACTTAAGGAAAACACTCTGGTCTTTCTCCTCCTGATAATCCCTTGAAAAAGGCAACCTGAATTCTATTAAATAACAGATACCACACAGAAAACTGTAATATTTTCTTGTTATTTATTTAAGTCTGCTCATTTTATAAATTGAGAAAAAAAATGAGAGTCAAAATTAAGGTGACCAGATAATGTATCAACCAAGCCAAGATATTTCTGAGCTTGAAATGGAGCATGACTATTTCTGTCTCATTTCAACACATAAGAAGGAAATGTCTTCCAGGAAGACTGGCACTGTCAATCAGTCTACCTAAAGATGACCCATGATCTGTCAATAGGCCAGATCTGTTCTTCCAACCACGACTGTTCCTTTGAACACATTATGTGAGGCATGTGCTGATGACTGGATGTTGTTTCCAGTATTATTGGAAATATCTACAGCTTCCCACAAGGCCAGCCCTCATCTTTTTATTGATATGCTAGTCAACATCATCTATTCCTTCACTTTTAAGAGTACTCCTCAATAATAACAATAACACAAAAAATAACTTTTCACAAGAACCTCGATTTCAGGCTCTACTTGTAGGAAAAGATGCAAGAAAACAGGATTTACTGTGGAAAGGAAAGAACAGAGTTTCTGAGAAACAAAAAAAGTAAGTAACAAGGTAATCCCTGTGCCTCTTTGGCTTGCCTCTCATCCTGAACCAGTGATGTGACAGAACTGTTAGGCAGATTTGGCTCAAGAATTCACAAAGTCAATAAAGTTGAAGCATCCCTTTAAAAGGAAAGATGAAATAAAATGTATATTTAACACAGTGAGAATGCATTTAATCCCCTCTTACCACTTCCCCTATATATTTTAGGGAACTTTATAGGTGCATCATGATAAAGGATTCATAGATGGATGGATGGATGGATAGGGAAATGGATGGGTCAAAATATGTGAAAGTTATTAAGTTTGTTTCAAATTTAATTGGGAATATAAAGTAAGCCCAGGATTGTGAGTTGATATCTCTCTCCAAAGGAGATAGTGAACTCCTATTGAAGAACTTAATAAGATAACATTTCTAAATAGGATCTTTTCAGATACACAGGAATAAAAACTGGTCACATTGAAGTGAGATAAATCTGAAATCCCACAAGGTTGGTATTCTTAGAAGAGACAGCCATCCAGTGGAAAGATTAAAGAAAGCTGCCCAACAGGCCAAGATTATTTGTGATGAAGGAAAAGACCTGAGCCCAGTGTTACAAGCTGCAGGATGCCAGGGATTGCCAGAAACTACTAAAGGCAAATGCTAGCAGCTGTGGGAGATTCATGTAGAAGACTCAAGCTCCACACCCATGAAAAAAGTCCATCAGTTCCTTGATATGGGAGTTGGGGCTTCCTGAACTGTGCGAATTTCTTTAATGTTGAGCCACCCAGATATTGTTACTTGTTTAAATAGTCAAGGGTAACTGATAGAAATTGGTATCCCATGGCAGTGGATTTATATAAAGAAGTCTAATACCAATGTCCCTGACAACTGAACTCTCTGCTCCATACACTTCTTTTGAGAAAGGAATCCAGAGAAGAAACTATGGTCACAATAGTCATCATATTCTCTTACTTTGTATAGCATTTTACGTCAACTCGATACCATATTTCCTGCTAAGTAAGTCACCAATTCACTGAAGGTTTGTTTATATAGTCTATGTAGTCACAAGCCAGCCCTCATGAAATGCTCTGACACTCTCAAAAATAATTTCAATTAATGAATAAAACATGATAAACTGATAATTAGCTTTTGCAGGTGAACTCTTTAACAAGAGAGTAATTCAGTAATGTTCTAATTGTTTTTCTCAGCATCAGACCTTAGCTGACATTTGGTTTTAGCTTTGGCAAAACAATTCCCTGTCTGTGTTTAGAAGACCATGGGCAATTTCCTAGGACTTGGCCAGATATTATTCACAAAGTCTGAACTGCATACTTTGAAAGATGTGAAGTTGTATGTTTTTCAAGATTCCAAATCTAACACTTGGCAAGAAATCCTGGCTTGGAATATTCAACAGAAACTTCTGAATAGCCCCACTTTTTAAATGTCCAAAGAAAACATTTTGAAAAGTACTTTTGCTGTTAGATAATTAACAGTTTTAAAAATATGGATGGGCCTGTTATTTCTTAAATAGAAGGAATAAATAGTCATCATATAAAAGATAATTCTAAATTTTAGCACTTAAAATTCATTAAAAATCTGTTAGGTTACATGGATTTTTGTGGTAGAAAGCGGAGAACATCAGCCTTTCTCCTTAAGAGTAGAAATAGATTCAATAGCATATTCAGAAGCACTTCTGAAATTTTCTCCACAACCGAACCCCTAATATTCTTTGGGTACCAAGCTAGAAAGCTTATGCCCCCTCTCCCCATACACAAACATTCCAGTCAGCTAAAGTTGTTGTTTGCAAAAATACTTCCCCTTAGGGAAACTGCTGCTTGCTCCAACACAGGAATCAAAGGCAGTATGGTATGGATCTACAGGCATGGACTAGAAGAGAGAGGAAAGGGAATGAATGCAGAAGCAAATGACAGAACCAGTGAATCTCATGCTGGCTTCAAAACAGCAGCTCTGAGACCTTGAAGAAAAGCAAAGTCTGCGTCTCCCAGCACAGGTTCCAGGAAGCTGTACAGCTCCGCTTTGTCCACAGTGTGCAGTTGAAAAAAATGCAGCAGATAATACCCACTGATAGTGAGAAAAGCAGCCTAAGACCTTAGTTTATGTCCTGAGAGATACAGAAATACTATGTGTGAGAGGGATGTGTATAGATGTGTGCAAAAAGGACACTTGAGTGTGTGTGCCTGTGGAGTCCCAAGGGTGATTTTGGATTGCTGGATTGCTCTGGCTTCTTATTGCTTTGCTCTAGGATTTCCCATCCTGTACTTCCAGAACTGAAATTGTAGGTGACGGCCATGCTGCCAGGAATTTTTATGTGGGATCCAGGGATCCAAACACAGGTTCTTTTGCTTGTGAGGCAAAAGCTTTAACCCCTGAGTCATCTCTCCAGCCCCTCCATATTTTTTTCTTTTAAGTAATCCATTTTAAGACATAAGTGGAAACCAAGTAAAATATTTTAGCTTTGCATTTAGTTTAGTTCAGGGATGCAGACAAGATTTTTAGGGCACTGAGAATTTATTTCCTCAAAACCCCAGTAATATGTGAAATGATTCCTGTGCTGTGCACTCAGTAACAGGCGCCAAGTGGACATTTGAAAAAGAAGGATGCTTATCTTTCTAAGGAGAAAGAAAGAAGGAATCATGAGGCAAGTGCTGGCTAAAACTGACTCAAACTTACCTCTTCTCTTCAGAACATATTTCTTTTACAATGTAGTCAAGAGACACGTGTCTATGAGTCACTTGCTCAGAACTTGTAAGAGTTGTGCTGTGAAGGTTTATTGAGTTCGGCAAGAAAGGATATTCATATAAGTGTCCCGTAATGTGTAGAATACATAATTTCTTTCAAAGAGCCCTTTGATTTAATCCAGGAAAGAAAAGCATCTTCCATATTGAATGGATTCCCTAGGATGGTACTTGGAAGAGACGGAAACAAGTAGCTGTCTTCATGTCATGGGTTATGACTGAAGATGCAAAGGTGTCAATTCCCTAAAATCAGGGAAATGTTCCATTTTCATGTACAAGCTTGGTTTCTTCAGAATCAATAGGACACTTTAGTCTTATAAAAAGATCAGAAATGTTTTCAACTACTCAATGGAGAAGTCCTTCTTAAAGAGTTCCTGATGGACATATGCATTAGCTTGTTCACTGCTGAAAGTTTGGTTTAGTACAGGGATTCAGATAATATGTGATGACTGTATATTTCTGAGCACATGAAATTGATAGCCTCTTAACTTTGCTGTCCTATAGAGAGTCTGTTGGCCTATGGGGACATTATCACTTGACGCATGGAAAAGAGCCATTGGTATACTGGAATGTATTAAACATGGATAACACCGGACATGGACAAGATAGCTATGGGAATTCTCCCAATGATCCTCTTTCCTTTTTATGTATTTGTGGGTATGTGCCTGGTGTGTATGTGCATCTATATGTTTGTTAGTACATGTTTGTTCTCCTGGGTACACATGCATATGAGCATGTGTGTGAAGGTCTGAGGGTGATATTGACAATTATCCTCTTTTGGTCTACCACCTTACTGCTTTTAGGCTGGGTCTTTAAAACCAGAGCATGTCATTACAGCTACCTCTGTCTAATTAGTTTGCTTTGGGAATTCCCAGCCTTCTACTTCCTTGATTGGAAATTCAGGTGTGTCATGTGGCATCTTTTTTATATGAGACTGAAGGACCAGAACTCTGGTCCTTTAGCCTTCCCTGAAAGTGTTTATTACTGAGTCATTTCTGTAGCCCAGTTAGCTTTTATTTTCAGTTTACCAAATTTTATAGGCAATACCAAGCACAGTCATGTGTATGTCTGTAATTAAGATACATAATAACACATATGATGGTCTTTTAACTATTACGATATAAAAGAACATCACTGAAACCCTCATTTCAGTGTCTGAGCCCCGATGTAGACAGCTAGACCTCTCCTGCTGAGGCTGAATGAAAGAGCAAAGTCAGGAATGGTGACTGCTTCTACATTGAAGTGACTCAAGTCTGCATCTTGTACTTCTTGACTACTGGTACTCAAATCAAGCCCCTTAGTGTGCAAACTATAATAGAACAAGGATGTTCAGTACTGACATGATATCCTCCTACTTGAATGATAAAGCAGAATCTACCTCTGTGCAAATAGTCACTACAGGCAAAACAATGTCTTTGATCCTTCATTTAATTTGATTGTTTATATTTGCAAACTTGATGTAACCATACCTACCGAACCACTTTCCAATATCTATGGCAATCTATTGCTTTGTTGTGCTGATGCTCAAACACAGCTCTTTGAGCATGCTAGGCAAGTGCTCTACCCCAGAGTTACAACTTAGTTAGTGGCGCTTCCTTAATATGAAGTAATATTGGACAAGATAAAATTTTATTTATTTATTTATTTCTTATTTTATATATTTATTTTTCTATATTTATTTTATTTGCCTGGTTTTTGACAATGGACAGAGCACACATTTATTTTCTTCTTGGCTTAAAGATCTCAGTCTATGTTTGTAGCTTCAAAATATTACTCAGTTTCTAAGAATCAATGACAGTCCCATGTATGTCATATGGTGGCAGAGAGGAGATGAGACTATTTCTGCATTCAGTATTCTGACCTGTGGACAGCTGAATGATTAATAGCCTGACATACCACACTATCTGCCAGAACTCTGAATTCCATATCTGTGTACTCACAACATGAAGGTCTCTCATGGGGTAACCTCCATGCGCACACAGTGTGGATGGCCTCCGTGGGTTGGGGCTCTGTATGTTCACAAGGTAGATGACCTCTTGTTTGCTCATAAGTGGGGTGCTGTCTTGTGTGTTGGGGCTGCATGTGCCCGCAATGGGGAAGGCCTCTCATGAGCCGGGTCTCCATAGCTCGCACCATGAACTTGGTCTCATGGAAGATGGACAAAACTCCAGCTTTCTCATGTGTTCTTAACCATGTGGAATGGGGAGCTCAAACATAACTATGTACTTTCTTATTGTATTTTCTTTTATTGCTTACATATTTTTATATTGTGTATTTAAAAAATTAGTATGTAAAGGGAGGATGTGGACATGCTAAGGAAATATTTAAGGGAAGCAGGCAGGAGATGGGACAGCTATGATCAAAATTCATTGTCTACATGTCTGAGATTGTAAAGGAGTAAAAATAATGATAAAATTAATTTTAGAAAAACCAAAAAGCATGTTGAAGGAGAACAAGGGAAAGGGTCAGGGACAACCATCTATTATGTTTATAATTAGGAAGACTAAATATTAATAAAATGATTTTAAAAAAGAATGACAAACCTTATAAGAAGCTTCATTATTAGAAAAAAGAATATAGCCTTCAATATACACTCATTAAAAGCATATAGATTTTTAGATTTTGAAACCAAAATATAATCAACTTTATGCCAATAAATAGATGTGTTGTCATTTAACCCATTTGATGGGTCTTCATAATTTTTTCCTAAAAATAAACATTTTAAAATAGCCAATCATCTAGTTTCTATAAGAACTCAATATTTCACCATAAAATAGCTCCTCTGAGCTGGACATGGCGACAAATGTCTATAAATTCAGAACAGATTTTGGATGCTGAGAAAGGAGGACCAAAAATTTAAAGCCAGTCGGAGTTCTATGGCACGTTCCTGTCTTATATTTCCCTCCTTTGGTCATTCTTAGGTTCAGTTTTGAATTCATTGTTAAGTAACATTATTAGACTACTGGAAGAAATGACTAGGATTAAGTAGGAAGACTCCAGTCTATATGAGATTTCAATGGCTAAAATAAGGTGCAGAAAATAAGTGAAAAAAAAAAAAAAACTAACAAGGCTTCTAAGTAAAACAGCACTTTAAGCTTGTAGATCTGTGTGCTTAGAAAAAAAGTTTGCAAATGTCCTCCTATTATTTAGGACAAAATAGTGTACATAATTTAAGGACAGAGTTGTAATTTTTGCCTCAGATGTTGTTATCTCAGATATGTTTGAACATTTTAAAATCATTTAATTATATGGAAATAAAGTTTAGATTTTGGACCTAATTTGAGTGGCAAAGGGCTTTCTTCTGCTAAACTTTGTCTTTCCTCAGTGTACTCAAAAAGTAATTGATTACTATCTCTTCCTTTGTCAGAAAAGAATCTTCTTAATATGATGGGCTATCCTAAGGTTCCTGGATACCATGGAGAAGCTGTTGGATATGCCCAGCTCTGTGAGGACCAATCTTGAGATGAGATGCTTTATGCAACAGATGGTCCCCACTGTCCAATACAGCCACAAATTTTCCTATGATCTTTATTAATAACTAAAGGTCATCAAATAAAATTCTTTTTTATTGAGAAGTTTAAATTTACTTATTTGTTTTTGAATGAATTTTAAAACTAATTTATTTGTATTCTTTTAGGACCTTACAAATGTATTTGTATTGTTTTTCACCCCTTATTCCCTCATTTATATTCATATTCCCTCATTTTTCCTCATTTCAAGACTTTTCCTTCCCTACCTACCTTTCATTCCAATGTGCTGTGCATTTATGGTTCACTTAGTTCCATCTGAACTACTTTTCTTTCCCATCTGAGGGAAGTGTGTTGTTTTTTGATATCTTTCCCCTTTCATTATGTAAAGTAGATAGGACAAAACTTGTGGTTTCATGGAAGTGTAGCCACCTACAGTGGGTTCATGGTTCAAGAGGCCCTGTAATGTTTAGAAGATACCATTTGGCTGTGTCTCTTGCCATGTTCAGGATCTTACATTCTTACAGTCCTCTCTTTCACAATATTCCCTGAGCCTTAGCAAGCTACACTAATCACCAAGGCAAGAGGTGACCAGCAGTGCAGTAGAAGCAAGAATATAAGAGGAATAAGCACCTGCTCTCTGACTATATTTAACTCACACTCATAATCAGGAATCATATCCCAGATACTGAAAAACAGACCAAAACCTTTTAGAAGGGGGGACATAGTCCCTAGTAGATAGGGGGCAAATAATTAAGGTTTATAATCATTTATAAGAACTTCATGTCAAATTGCTTTCTAAACATCTATACATTACACTCAGAGATTAGAGAAATGTTTAGCATTTAAGCCTAGAAGATTTGCAATAGAAGATGTTTATGATAGAAAAATCACAGCTGGACAAGGTGCAGAAAATAAGCGACTGTTTATTACTCAGCCTCAAACAAGAAATGGAATTCTTCTTAACTATGATAAAAATTAGAATTTCAAAAATTTCATTTCTTTCTTATTTCTGGTAATTCAGGTTCTCAAAGTCACAGAGTTTCATGAAGAGCCTTTATCCATGATAAACTTTTCTTTTCTTTTCTTTTTTCTTTTCTTTTTTTTTCTTTTTTCTTTTCTTTCTTTCTTTATTTCTCTTTCTTTCTCTCTTTCTCTCTCTTTCTTTTTCTTTCTTTCATTCTTTCTTTCTTTCTCTCTGTCTCTATTTCTTTCATGCTCATGCATGTGTATGTGTATGTGTGACTATGTGTGTATCAGAAGGCACTGTGTGTGTCTGTGGAGGCCCAATCATAACTTGGGAATTACCTTGGATTGCTTCTATCTCCTATGTGCTTTGCTCTGAAGTTTCCTAAACTCAGTCTTCCAGGACTGGAAGTACAGGCTGATGCCATTTCTGCCTAGCATTTTTATTTGGGATCCAGGATCTGAATTCAAGACCTTCTGCTTGTGAGGCAAGGCTTAACCCCTGAGCCATCTCTCTGGCTCAAGATTTTAAAACCATGTTTATTAACATGAATATCCTCTTGGACTCTAGTAAAGAATTGTCTTTTGCTGATTTTCTTTACTTCATGTTCTGTGCACTACTTGGAAATGAAGAGAATTTGGTAAAACTTCAAGTTCTATGTTCAAGAGTCTAGGTTCAAGGAAATGACATAATCTCAGGACCCAACTCCAACTGCTGTACAGTAACCTGGATGATGAGTTTTGACAGCATAGATCTTTGATTTTCTATCTATTGCTTATTCCTCCAAGGCCTAAAATGGCAATAATTCCCAGATGTAAAATTGTAACACCTCTTCTTAATGTAAAACCAAACCAATCACTGCAAATAAAATGATTTCCGTATGTGGTAATGGCACAGATGGTATCGGGGTAACCAGTTCTTCTTTGGTTGAAATGAAGGCCCACTTCATAGCAGAAAACAAATGCCTGATACTATAAACCTGGCCAATAATTGGTATTGGAGGTCATAGGCTGTAGTGGGATACAAGATACTAAGGTTTAGCTATAAGGACATGATATCAAGCTGCCATCTAAATACTTATCATTATACCTATAGATTAGTGCAGCTCTCAGCATTCAATGGAGAAACTTATTTTTAAAGTAGATGTTTAATACTGAGGATCACAACTGGCTAAAGAGCAGGAATAAGTGTTTATGGACTTCTCAGCTCTAAACAGGACATTATATCATGCCCTACCCCAAGACTCAGGGAATGTTGCAGAAACAGAGTTGTAAAAATATAAGAGCCTGTGGGTGGTGAGGAGTGCTGATAGACAGTATCTTCTTGACATGACAGGGCTTCACGTTGATGAACTTGATGCATATGCCAGCTGCTAAAACTGGGCTATGGAATGGAGAAGTTGTCAACAGTTGCCACACCTTTCTGAAAGTGTGGTAATAGTGCCAGATAGGGTAAGAGTAGCTGCTTTCCTCAGTGGTATAGCATTGATATATCACTTATGCTCCAGCAAGTGCACAGACCAATATAGGCAACCCAGATGTAGTAGGCTGCACATGAAAAAAGACAGGAAAGTAGGAAGGAAACTGGATGGAAGAAATAGGCTCAGATAATATGGAACAAAAAAACCCACAAATTCATTGTTTTCATGTATGAAACTGCCAAAGAATAAAAAAGGAAAATGATTAGTATACTTTTTAAAGAACATATATAAAAGATATTGAGACTAATGTTTTAAAAATATTGTGCTTATACTTACGTATGAATATATTGTTAGAATCAATCATTATACAATTATCTATTTTAATCATTGCTCAAAATCACTTTAATTCCATTTTTTTGGAAATTGTTCTCAGAGTTGGAATGCCATCCATGGAAAAAATGTGCCCATTCTATATAGTGTTAGTAAAGCTGATCTGTCAGCAACTCATCTTGAATTAAATCATGGTTAGATTAGATTCTAAGTTTGTTTGGCTGTGTCTAGGTAGAGTCAACCCGGACATATAGTAAGGATGAGTTTCCATCACAGAAAAGTGGAAAGAGGATCTGTGTCTGCAGATTGAAGGAATTTCTGGGTATTTTTGAATGTGAATATTGATTACCACATTTGCCCCCATTAAGAATTCTTTAAGTTCTGACCCCCTTGGTGTCCCTCAAGGCTTTCTCAACAGCTGAAACTGAAGAGAGTTTACCAGTGTAGAACCTGCCTCCCATTACTGTGCATCCATCTGGTAAGCTATAAATCCATTCCTGGAAGTAACAACTTTGAAGGCCACAGGAGGATGATATATCAACCAATCCATCTTTCACGATAAGCCTGACTGCCAGTCTCAGAGTTGGTAAGTGGGCAGTAGAGACTTGCCACATAAATGATCCGTTTCACCTCCTCACAGAAGTCATTCTGTTTATTGAAGGACACTGTGCAAAGACCAGAAGTGATGCTCCAGAAATAAATCTCCTGTCTTACAAATCCACCAGCACTCATTGTCTGGACTTTATCTGTAATGATTATTGCAACAATGGCAGGAGACCAAGAAATTTAAAATTGAAATTGAAATTAAATTGAATTTAAATTATTGAATTGAAATTAAATTTCAATTAAAAATTGAAAGTACTTGTGATATTGAAATGTAATATATGATATTTTGGGCTAAGGAAGAAAAGATCATGATAGGGTGATCCTTGGCCAAAATTGAAACTGAGGCAGAATTAATTACAGCTCAAAGAAAGGGATGACTTGTTTTAATATTGATTGCTCCCTTCCACACCCACATTGCCAGTTTCCTGTGCTCTTACCAGTATTGATCCAGCTACTCTTTATCAAGCCAGACTGGAAAAAGAGGCAACACATTGTACATGAGAAACACAAGGACAGTAAGTGAATATAAAGGAGGTAGTAAGCCCTCAAATTTTAAGTGACAAAACCCACATTCTGAATGAGGAAATAAATGGCCTCCTGCATTATATATATATATCCAGGATGGAAAGATTTAAGTAGCTGAGAAGTTGGTATGTTCACTATAGAGCAGCAGTTTTACTTCCAAGAGGATGAGAGAAGTAGTGTTTTCATGTGGTCATATTTAAGTGGCTCAGTTTTACTATTTTACCCAAGAAATTTAAAGCAAATTGTTAACTATGTGAGATTGCCTCTAAGTCTCATGTATGCTAAACAAGCAGTCTAGTACTTGTTCCCTGCTCTGCTTTGACACTTAGTTTTTGTCAGGACTCCTTCAGTTGCTGAGGCCACTCTTACATTTTAAATCCCTCTTCCTTAGTCTTCCTACCAATTAAGATTACAGGCCTGCACTGGCAGGCCAGGTTGACTATAATTGTCTTTAAGTTTAGTTTTCCTTTCCCACTTCACGCTTATTTTTTGCATGCAAGTAGTTATTCAGTACAGTATTCCTATTCAGAAAGGTGAATCTGTGCAGCAACTCAGGTATATAGATACACATCAATAGATCATTTTGCTTAACTGTTGAATTTGTGATTTATTTTTCCAACAGGATCACATGTACCTCCGACTTTTTATGTAGACCCTGAGCTTCCTGTTTTCCTGCATCTATTTCCCAATTGCTGAGGTTATAGCTATGCACCACTAGTTATGCACCACTATGCCCAGCTACATGCAGTATTGAGGATCAAACTTAGGGATTTGTGCATATCAGACAAGCACTCTGCCAACTAAGCTAGATCTCTAGTCCTCATGTTATGAATTCTTCTGAAAAGCTGAACCACAACATGAGTGTGGAAGCAAAGATATTCATTTAAAGCTGAATATAACTAAAAGGTAATATTCATGCATCTGGTATCTGTAAAATATGTCACTTAGGTTTAATTCTTCACACAATTGTTTTATTTCTTGTCCTCTTAACTTTCTTCTTAACAAAATTATACCCCTATGTTATGACTGTGACCTATTGCAACAGTAAGAGGTAACAACAGGATGACAAAACAGCAATCTTTGCAGATGAGGCAGTAGTAGCCAGGGGAACTTGCCAAAAGTCACTATGTTTGCTTATGGGAGCAAAACAATATTCTAACTCTTCAAAATACAGAATGATTAAGGATTGCATTTTGTCATGTTCAATCCCTTGTTTTGGCAGAAGACAAATACTGTACCCCCAGGACAAACGATCCCCATTCTCTCAGTACTCCGGGTGAGAAGCATCAATTTTTTTTTTCCGGGGACTTTGACTACTGCAATGCATTTATATTTGTTTCAAATGAAACATAAGACATTCATGCTATCACACCTGCCATGGGTATGATTCATAGGAAGGGTTGTAAAAAGTCAGACTACCTTTAGGGATTTTCACAGTACCTCTGCAGGCCAATTTGAGTCATCAATATTTATTCATAAAAAAAGCTTCTGGGGAAAAAGAATATTGCCTTACAGAAGTCTGAACCACAATGAGTTTTGTCTGGTTGATGAATATGTGGAATTGGGGGAAGCAATCACAGAGAATGCACGTTATGGTCTATGGTTAGGCTTCATCCTTTATTAGGTAGTGAATAAAAGACAACTGATGCTTACAACTCCAATTTCAGAGACCATTTGAACAAAAATGGCTCCATAGCAAAGTAGGCTGGCTGGATCCAGGTATTCCGAGTTTTCTCATATGGCTGATGGAGAAAATATGGCTGATTTGTTCATTCCCAGCAAATCATTAAAGGTAGTAATGCCTCGTGACCCAGGACTCTGAGCTTTCCACAGACCCTGATTTCTGGTGGGCTGGCTCTTTCACTTTGGTGGAAATGGGAAGATCTTTACAAAAGCACATTGAGATGAGTTTGCATCAATTACATTCTTTCCATCTCGAACAGTGAGAGAAGCCTGGAAGATTGTTGGACAGAGATGCAGGTAACTATAGTGAAAGAACAAGACATTTGATACAGTATAAAAAGGAAGTTAAAGTCTAGGCAATTAAAAACTGGTGTCCATAGGAGATCAACATGGAACCCAATATAACAAATTCTTGGCTAACTAAATTAATATGGCTGTACTAGTCCATCTGTAGGCAAAACTAAAAAAAAGTAAAGAAGAAACACTTTCTAAAACCAGACAATAGAGAGTAGAGATGGCAGGAGATGTTGGTAAATGCAAAGTCACCAGGCACCTTCAAAAAAGAAGTTTCATGCTCACCAACATGTTCAAAGAGATATGTCTAGAAATTCTTTACTAGAAAACTGATAGAACAGATTTTTCTTATTTCTTCCTTTATCTTCTTTCCTTCCTTACTATTCCTTTTTCCTCTTTCTAAAGCTTTCTTGGTTGTTTGTTAAACAACAGACACATAAAGCCAATAACTTTAGATACATTTATACAATAAATTTCTACAGTTACATGGTGAATCCTTCTAGAGCCCACACTCAATGCTGAGCACCAAACAAGCTATGGATGTTTCTCAAATACAAGTTGCTGATTGCTAACTACCTATCCCTCATAGGATCTCTTGTGATTCCTTCTTAATTCTTCATTCCTCTTTGATGGTTACTATAAGGCAACACTTGGCCTGTCCCTATCTTTTTAAATAATCTTTATATAACCTTTCAAAAATAATTTTTCTTTAATTCCCACAGGACTGGTTTGTATGTGTCTGTCCCTGTTCTCAGTTTGCATGTCGTTTTCACCAAAGCAACAGTCTGTCTGCATTGAGCCTCAGTGTAGTGATAGGTACAAGTTAGCTTTCTATGGAAAAAAGCAAATAGCCTTTATCACAAATTAAAGGCACAGATATTTTATGCCATTGTTACCAATTTAATGATAACATATAACACTGAATGGTTATAGAATTATTTTATATAGACTTTGTTTTTATAAGTTATTCTCTTAATCTTTCTAACATATATACAATATACATATATTTATATATACCCCTGATAAATCTTGTTTTAAACATTTATCCTTTCCGGCTCTATGGAGACTATCAAAGGCAGTCAGTGTTTCACAACTCCACTGGAGAAATGATGGTCTAGGGACTTACTAATATAATTTTCACTGCCATGTCACTGTATGCAATGAACTGGTTTATTTTTATTGTTGGTACTAACATTTAAATATAAGTTAGTGGTGTAGATTATGTCAGTAGGAAAGCTGAAAACAAACAAACAAACAAACAAAAAGCCACACAACAAGCCTACAGCCACAGCTCATGCTCCTGACTGCCCTCATATTTTCAAGTCAACCCTTGAGACAGCCCAGCTGGTGGACCAGGCAAAGACATAGCTCAGTGGCAGAGGTCTCTGTTCTCCTTAGTCATGTGCTCATTTTGCAGGACTGTCTTTGAGATTCCAACTGCTCTTTGTGACTGAAACAGAATAGTATACTGACTTCTTCCTACACACCCATGATACATGGGTCTATATTTTTAGTTACAAGCTCAGAAAAACACTTCTTTAATCCCAACCTTATGATCTGAACCATTGTTCAGAACTAGTATTTGATAAGAAAGTATCTTTCTCCATGCCTCTCCTTCCCCAAACTTAGCCCTGTTTGGACAAGTTGAACACTGTCAGGTGTTACTGAGTTCTGACATAAACTAGCTGTCCATCTTACTCGAGCAGTTAACACCTAGTGGCATAGATAGACACACAGCACTACTGTTTTACAAGACATCTACTGCATCTACTTTTGTTGGGCTACATACCCAGTCACTGCTGTCGTAGCCAGGGGACCAGCGCGGGTACTACTATTCACAGTGTTGCTTTTGTGGTTTTTTTTTTGTTGTTTTTTTTTTCTTTTTCACATTGTTTTAATCTACAGAGTAAATTTTCATATATACATTGGAACCATTTAATGCCCTTAGACAATGTATCATTGCTTCAGAAAAGCAGGAAAGATAATGCAGGGAAACAGGTGCCTAGAAGCACGGTCATAACGGCTTCAGAAGTTCTAGGTACCACTACGAGTCAATGCGGAGATCACTCCTAAAACAATCGATACTCGAGAGGAATGCTTTAATTTGGAGAAAATATCATGCCCTCCCCCCATCCCCATCCCCACTTTTTTATATAATCTTTTTCATTCACTATCAAAAGTCCTGGCTCTCAGATATGCTTTAAACTATAAATAAACACTGCATAGTTCTCTTTTGTTTGTTTTCTTTTGTTTTTTGAAAAATTATTGCAGTACAATGCCTCCTGTTTGGCATTCAGTAGGGAGCAAAGAGCACAGGAGTGTGGGCGGTCCGAATGGGTCCAGGAGCTGGCCGGAGGAGGGCTGGAGGAAGTGCAGAGGTCTGGAAGAGTGTGGCCGCAGGAGCAGTTCTGAGGCTGAAGGGAGAATTCACTGCCACAGCAGCCGCTGCTGCCGCAGCTGCCAATGGGTTGGGAAGGATTCTGGGAGCCAATGGCTTTGAAGGTTCTTTCGAAAACACTAATTTTACCTGCAAGGAAGAGAACATAAAAAAAAGAAATAACAAAAACTTTTAGAGTCCGTATCTAGAATGCAAAAGGTTGACAACTTAAGAAACACCGCCATGAAGAACTAAAGAGATAACTTCATATTTGTAAGATGACGATAGAGAAAATGGAATGTGTATAACATTTTCCTCTGTCAAAGGTGGAAGATACTGAAGATGGCCAGTCAAGGATGTTAAAAGTCTTCCACTGAAGTGTTCAGCAACCTCGCTGTACTTTAGTTGAAATCTATACTTCCAGAAAGTGGTATTCATCATGAGAAAAAAAAATATTTGTACCACCCTTTATACGCATAGTTCTCATGTTGCAGGTATTGAGAGAGAGACGGGGAGAGAGAGAGAGAGAGAGAGAGAATTACCATTGTTGGTGATATAAACAGAGAAAGGAGTGGATTGCATGAAGGAAAGAAAGCTTGCAGTGCCTGAGAATCTTGGCATGTTTTCCTTTTCCTCTGTTCATAGAAACACCACATTCTCTCAATCAATAGTGAAAAACTAATAGTGTCTGGGAAATAATATCAGTAAGATACCCATTCTCAAAGGATATATCTACTTATGGAAACATTTGCAAAAGGGCAGTTAAGACAGCAGGTTTAGATCCTGGCCGTAAGACTTTAGTGTTCAGTTAAGAGCCATCCATTGGCTGGTCAAAGTTGTGTGTATGCTGCCTAGAGCCATTGCTCTGTTATGGCTAGTGGTGCAGAAATATCAGCTCTGCAAAGTGATTACAGTCTCTAAATGCAGGCAAAACTTGTTTGGATTAAAAAAATAGTAGGAAAACTGACCCCATTTTCACAGAAATGGACAATATTATAAAATTAGCTGGGTTAACTTTGTACTGAGAGGTCACATTTCAAATGATAGTAGTTTTCCTATAACTAAATTTTCACAGTTGATTGTATACATTGGCAGCAGCATTAATAAGATCTCTTAGACAAAACAGATCACATCATGAACAGCTCAACATACACTGCAGGTCATCTGTCAATGAGACCTGGGTCTCTAATCAAAATAATCGTGACCTCAACTAGGGAAGATCACATTCTCATTGGTACCAGTGTGAGGCCAGAAAGCTTTACAGACTCCCCCTTTCTCCTTGCCAAGAAATCTAGGTCAAAACATGACCTTTTTGTGCTCTCTACTCTAGAAAGCGCGCTTGATTGACATCATGGGGAGAAGGCAGTTCAGGATCTTTTTCAATTCTGGCATGTAAATATCTTTGGATGAATGGTTATGCAGAACAAAACCATACACTTGAGACTGTGTTTTAAAAGTCAAAAATTATTAAGCATACTAACATTAACAATGCTTTATTTCTTCAATGTAATAAAAAGTTGATTCAGGATTATCACTGATCTCCTTTCCTGAATGTGTTCACTCACAACAAGACTGCAGTTCATGAGATTACCCACTCAACACAAATGAGTCTTGCTTGTCTCCCTTCCCTGTGCTCAGCTTAACCAGGTAAGATAGATGACCTGTGGCTAAAGTCAGCAAAATACTGGAACAAGTCATGAGACTCATGATTCCATTTGAGTAGAAATCTAAAATCAATTTCGATTTTTCTAGTACTCTTGAATTATTCCATTTAGTAACTGATTCCCACTTCTACTCTACAATACAACTTCTATGGGACACAAAAGACATCATAATATCCTTCAGGAAGCAAAAGTGTCACTCACCCCCAGTGGATGTGCTGCCTTCTGGAGTTTGCTGTAGGGGCTGTATTTAGGTTTAGGGGGCTTCCCAGCAGCTCTGTCTTTGTGCCTTCTACTACTAATGTGCTGTGGAAAGAAGTAAAAATGACAGCTTTAAAAAGTCACCTACATACATTTGTTTTTCAAATATTGTTTTAACCTGGGGAAAGATAATAATGATTTCATGCACGTTTCAGGCATACAAAAAAAAAAAAGAACAGGAACTTTTGTTTTGGACTCTAATGCCTTGAGGGTCTGTATTTCTGTGGTATCTGTTTTAGTATATGGTATTTGAAACAAATAGAAGAATGTTATTTTTTCTCTGCTTTTGCCTTATCATTGCACACGCCTCCTTTTAATTTTTAAAACTATTTACAAAAGAAAGGTTGTCTGAAAGAATTTTATGTACAAATAAACAAAAGGGGCCAGGCAGGCATGCATTTATTTCTGTGCTAATATTTTTCTTCACATTTTTTTAGCCAAATGTCAACCCCTAAAATTCTAAAGATAAATATAACTATGGTGCTTAATGCCAGCCAGCAAAACATCATGCATATACATAAAAGATACAGCATAGTTAGAGGGCTGGGCGTTAAGAGGGAGATTTACCACACATGAGCTTGATCTCTCAGTAGTTACCATCACTTGCATCGGGTCTGACCCAAGGCTGGCTTGTCAACAACTAAGCACGGGTTGGAGAGTAGCTCACAGGGCCTATCCCTCTCTGCCAAACTATTCACTGCTAAAGGATAGCTGGGGAGGGTCAGTGTGTCTCCACTAGTATACACAACTGAGGACTCCACCAGGCAGTAGTAGATACTTTCAAATCCATGGTTACATGAATAACTCTGGTTAAATGCAGTGGGTCTCAGAGCAAAATGAAGACATGAATGTGACAAAGGGACTTTTGGATAGAGGATAATAGGGAGGGAAGGTGACTGTAGATGGTGGGTATTACAGAAATCAAAATGCACTATACTCATAAATGAAATTGTTCAAAGAACAAATTCAATAAAGTTTATTTTTATTTTTATTTATTTATTTATTTGTTTGTTTATTTATTTATTGTGCATGTGTGTGTGTGTGTGTGTGTGTGTGTGTGTGTGAAGAACCACGGGAGAATTCGGGAACCACCATGGATCGCCTCCACTTCCTCCTCGTTTACTCTGCCCAGGGATTCACAGGCTCCACCCTACCAAAACCAGAAATGCAGGCTGCCCCCGCTTCCGCCTGGCGTCTACACGTGGGGTCCAGGATCCGAACTCAGGACCTTCCGCCTGAAAGGCAGAGGCTTAACCCCTGAGCCACTTCTCTAGCCCTTAAAGTTTATTTTTTTTGAAAAAGATATTTGTAGAAAGATGAACGTTCCATGATTACAGTATCTTCAGCAGGTGACTACAGGAATTGAGAGTGCAATGTGGCAGTGTGATAACTCATGATTAAATATGCACAATGAAAGCTCAGCTCTGTGCAAAAGTAGCTATAGTACAAGTATCCAAACAAGTACAAATGGAACATTGCACATTTTAATGAAAACCAACACTTTCTTTTTCCATGGACACATACCAAAGAGTATGAACTTACTTAACAACGTCTAATAACCCCACAGAAGTGAAATAGAAGACGAGAGATGGGAGAAGTGAAATAAGTGGGAGGTTGTGAAAAAATGGATGGATGGATAGGTGGGTAGATGACAGACATGTGGATGGGTAGATGAATAAGTGGATGAATGCATGAATGAGTGGGTGGGTGAATTAATAGGATACAAAGTGATGACGAGAAGGAAGGGGCTTATGCAACATGCTCACGGGTTGTTCCACTTCATTCTCCTTACGTGTTGCCCACCTGTTTGAGCTGTGTTTCTGAGTTGACATGTACATCACAGATTTCACAGTGGAACGTTTTGTTTTGGAGTCCTGTGTTTCCTTTATTGACAGGTCCTTTGCCCTTCACTCCTGCTCGAGGAAAGGCTTTGATAGTCCCACTTCCATTCCGGGCTTCTAGCATGGTTTTGTGCTTGGTACCTGCAGGGAATATTAAGAAAAAGAGCAAAAATAAAATCAAGAGGGAAAAAGTTTCGGCAAATGTATTTTTGAAAGAAACAATGAGTGACAAATGAGGCATGGTCAAAATATATTCAAAACAGTACATGGAAAGAAGTGGATATAATACTATTGAGGTGTTCATTTTATAAATACTGTACATCACATCTAGTAAACTTGAGAGCCATGAGGCAAAATTAAATGGGTATAACTCTGTCTCATTTCCTCTTAATGCTAATAAGACATGAATGATGACAGATAAGGAAGAGCGATTTCCTTGCTGAAGAGATAGTTGGAGGTGATATATAACAAATGTAATCAGGTTAAACATGATGTGTTTAGAGCAGTGGCACAAATTAAATACCAACTTTCTAAACAACACAAATAAGTTTTCCTGGCTATGTCTCTTCAGCTCAGAACAGTCTCGTCTATATGACCTCTAAGACTCAGGAACAAAATTATGATAGGACAAGAAAGTCACGCAGATGGGTGAAGGAATTTCAAATGTAAACACAAGAAGATGAGAGGAGACTCAGAGGCTAGACAGATACACTTCAAACACATGCTTTATTTTAAAGTAGACCATTAAAATTTATGGGCTATCACACAGCATGAACATAACCCCACTTCACAATCATTAACATGTTTTTCAGAATTGTAGTATGTATATAGTTCTTAAGATGGCAAATTTCCATCAAAAATTTCTCAAAGTTTCTCATTCTTTTTTCTACTTAATAAATGTTCCTTATTTTACCCACTTAGTGATGCACATTGACTACATTTTTCTTTTGTAACCATTTCTATCCTGTTTGCTATTCTGATTTTAAAAATTCTCTTTATAACTTATCCTTCCTACTTGTATTTATGAGTCATTGGTCAGTTCTGCAACTATAAAAAGGTGACTCTCAGTCACAGGTGAAGAACCTGTGAAGAAATCATGTTGGGAGGATGATATAGATCAGCTTATGCTAAACACACAGCCAATCCAGTTTCCCTTTGTTTAAATAGTCATAAAGCAGATTGTTGCAACATAGGCTGATCACTTGGATGATCAGTATGTGTAATGTACACTCAGGAGTTCAGCACTTTGTAGACAGTAGGTTAGACACATGGGCCACAGAACAGGTTTACAGGTTGTGTGGGATGTCTTCCTCCTGGCTTTGGTCACTTCCCTCATATAAACTGATAAGAAGTGCTTTCAACTTTGTCTAGAGACAAAAGAGTAGTTTTTTTTTTCAGTACAAGACAAGTATGCAGACGTGTTCCAAATATCTTCATTATAACAGATGATTTTACAGAATTTTTTCCCAGAAAAAAAAGGGCAAATGTGCCCAGGTCCAGTTTGACCTAGGAAAATGTAAGAAATCAACAGGGTAATTTTTAATTTGACTTTTGTAAAAAGATTCCTGGCTCAGTATTGGATCCCAAAGCAATTTTTTAAAGAAATTGACTAAACAATCTCAAAATTCATATGGAAGCACAAAAATGCCCAGGATAGCAAAAACAATCCTGAGTAACAAAAACTCTGCTGGAGATATCACCATACCAAACCTTAATCTATACTACAAATCCATACTAATAAAAATAGCCTGGTAATGGCTCCAAAATGGACACACAGATCAATGGATAAGGGTTGAAGACCCCATGCAATTATAGCCATTTGATCTTTGACGAAGGGGCCCAAAATATTCAATGGGGGAAAAAACAGCATCTTCAACAAATAGTGCTGGCAAATCTGGATATCTATATGCAGAATATTAAAACTGGACCAGTACTTGTCACCATGCACAAAAATTAATTCCAAATTGATCAAGAACCTTAATATTAGGCCAAAGACTATAAAAACCCTAGTTCAAAGGTTAGGGAACTCCTTCAAGCTGAGGAGGCTAGGCCAACAGCTCCAAAACAGAAATCCAATAGCACAGTCACTAGAACCAACACTCAACAAATGTGATCTTATGAAATTAAAGAGCTTCTGTTCAGATAAAGAGATTGTAACTGTAGCAAACAGGCAACCCACAGAATGGGAGAAAATCTTCAATAACCACAGAACAGATATCTGTTAGAGCTCTATTATCCAGAGTGCACAAGCACAAGGAACTTAGAAAACTAAACACCAAGGAGATAAATGGTCCAATTAAAAAATAGACCTCACAGCAAAAAAGTAACCATTTTGCAAATGGGTGATTGAACCCTCCCTCACTGAGGCTTCCTACTTTTATTACATCTACCCTTGAATGTGCTCTTATAACAAGACTCCAGTTTAACAGCTTTTTGTCTCTGCCCAGGGGGTGACATACAAAGTCCATCAGGATGGAGTGAAGGGCATTGCAGGAGCAGCAAAACTGCAAAAGAAAATCAACAAACCACAATCCAGAACTTCAGAGACTCTATATCAACCACCTAGAACTAGGCCAGACTAATCTCTCCCCATCCTGAAGCTCAGGGACATTTGCAGAAGAGGGGGCAGTAAGATTGTAAGAACACAAGGATGGGAGGAACAATGATATGCAAGATACTCCACACAAGTTAGGGCTGAAGCAATCATAATTGGACTTTGCATGCCCTGCGCAATGACCAACACACTATTGACCTCACAAAGTCTAGCATCTGCTAAAGGCACCAAGATCCTTGGAGGCGAGGGATTGACAGCCACAGTAGTGTTCCTATGCTTAAGGGGAACACGGGAAAGGGTTCAGGGAAATGCCACTGGGTCCTTGTACGTCATCAGAGAGGAGGGCCCAGAGGAGAGTCTCGCATGCACATTAAAGGACTCTCTGGGAATTGGGGCGGGAGGCACTGGGGGATGGGGAGGGAGGGGTGAGGGGAGGGGGAGCAGAGGGTTCGGGGGGAGGAGGAGGGAGGGAGGGAACCAGTGTACCTATTAAGTTTGTATGAGCGGAAATAATAATAAAAAAAATGGGCCTCAAAACTCAAAAGAAATTTTTCCAGGGATGAAATTGAAATGTCTAACAAATATCATAAAAAATGCTTCACATCGGTAGCCATCAGGGAAATGCAAATCAAAACTTCACTAAGATATCATCTCACCCTGGTCAGGATGGCAAAAATCCACAAAACAAACAACATCAAATGCTGGAGAGGATGTGGAGAGAAGGGAATCTCATACATTGCTGGTGGGAATGCAGGCTCATACAGCCACTCTGGATATCAGTATGGTGATTTCTAAAAAAGTTAAAGATTGTAATGCCATATTATGCTGCTACACCACTTCTGGGAAGAATCCCTCATAATGCAGAAATTCACTACAGTGACATGAGCACAACTATGTTCATTGCAGCACTATTTACAATAGCAAAGTCATGGAATCAACCCAAATGCCCAACAGTTGGCAAATGGATGAGGAAAATGTGGTACATTTATACAATGGAATACTACTCAGCCATCAAAAAAGATGAATTAATGAAATTTGCTGGGAAATGTATGGAATTAGAAAAAGTTATATTGAGTGAAATATCCCAGACACAGAAAGATAGACACTGTATGTACTCTCTAATAGGTGGGTCCTAGTTCAAAACCCACTTAATGACATATTCAAAGGTAAATCTCTATAGTATCTACTGTGATCACAAAGATTATAAACAGTAGGGAAGGGAATGAGCCCCACCCCGGAAAAAAAGGAGATAGGGGATCATGGTTCAGTAGAGAAAATAGATCATCTTCAAATATTGCATGTAAGTAGCTAGACATCTCGCTTCCCTTCCTGGTCACCTGTGACTGATCAGGTTTGATCTCTTCAATAAAGGAGGGTATAGGGCCTGGCAGATAGATGGTAACCATGCTGTAAATAAGATACTGACTCCCCCACCTCGCTGCTGTTTTCTACTCCTATTCCATCTACCTTTGAGTCTTCTCTTATATTAAGATCTTCATTTAAACAGTCTTTTATCTTTGGTTAGGAGGTGACTTTTGAAACCAATCAGGATGCAGCCGAGGGCAGTGCAGGAAAAGCAAAACTGAAAACAACAAACCATAATTCAGAACACCAAATACCCGATATTATTCACCTGGAACAGACCAGCCGAATCTCTCCCAATCCAAAAGCTCAGGGAACCTTGCAGAAGAGGGAGCAGCAAGATTATAAGAGCCTAAAGATGGTGTGGACCAATGATATGCAAGGTACTCCATAAAAGTTAGGGCTGCAGCAGCTTGAATTGGAGTTTGCCTGACCTGCACAATGGCTGACTTTTCAACAACCCCCCCCAAAGTCTAGCATGGATCACAGGGGAGAAAGGCAGTAAAAGATCCTTAGAGGCAAGGGATTAAACAGTCATAATAGAGTTCCCATGCTAACAGGGCATCTAGAAGGGGCTTCAGGCTATGCCACTGAGTCCTTACTCCTCACTAGGGTGGAGAACTCAAAGGGAGGTTTGGCATTCACACAAAAAGATGCTCCAGGGGATGGGAGGGAGGAAAGGAGAGGCACTGGGGGAAGTAGGGGGTAAAAGGAAGGGGAAGGAAGGTGTAAGAGTGTGAGGGGTGAGGACTGGGGAGGGGAGGAGGGAGAGAGAGGAGAGGGGTACCTATTGAGCTTGTATGATTAGGAGAAACAAATAAAAGGTGGGAGAAAAAACTTAATTTGACTTTTGTGAAAGCTTTCTGGCTCAGTATTGGTTCTAATCATTTATGACTTGAAGTGCATGTTTGGTAGGGAACATACACAACTGTAAATGTGATAGAATTGATGAGTTATAGACTTAAACTAGGATCTCTGACTCTACACTATTATTCATCATCAACTACAATCAAATTTTGTGCAAATAGTTTTATGATATTTTTCAAATGAATAAGATATAAGGGTAGTTTTACTTTTCCAAATATAGCCAAAGTGCAGCAAAATGCACTCTTAATTGTAAAGCATTTGCATTTATTTTGTTTTATTTTCTAGTTTTACAACCATTTTCTGTTTCCATCCATCCCCTGTACCACTCAGCCCCCTTTCCCTCCCTTCTTCAATCCATCCTACTCTCTCCCAAACACCCAGCAGCCCCTTCAGGGACTCCTGGGGTTCCTCTGGCCAGTCTACTCATTTTTTTCAATTTTTCTACTTTTATAAGCATATTGACTGCTTATCTCTGCTTTCCTTCATTGTCTCTCTTCTATCCCTCCATCAATCTCAGCCTTCTGCCTGTTTGCTTCTATGGACCCCAAGGTTACCCTTGGCCCATCTACTCCTGTGGGGGTTCAGGTTCTGTGGTACACCAGGTTGCCTCTCTTCAGGCCATCTCACTGATAGGGGCATTTCCTTTCATCATCCAGCTTTAGTCCCCATGTTCTAATGTATATCTTATTTCTCTTGAATGCCTCGATATTCTATGGAGCATGTTGGTATGTTAGTCATTATGCAAGTCTGGTAAGAACAAATATCACTGCAGTGAGTTCCTAGATGCCCCTGTCCTGCCTTGAGTGGAATGTCTTGTCCAAAAGTGAAACTTCCCATCTTAGGTTCATACATTCTCACTGCACCCTCTTCTGTGAGGTCCCCAAAGCCTTAGGATGGGAAGACGTAGTTGGTCTGATTTGGGTAAGCCCTGCAGAGTAACAGGCACTCTGCAGTATGGCTGTCCAACACTGTCCACTTCCCTGCTCCTCTGCTGTCCTAGACTGCATCCTGTCAGGGTGCTGAGATTCTCTACCTGTCTTGTAGAAGATTTCTATACTGAGTGCTAAGTGCTCTTAAAATCTGTGATTACACCAGTAGCTATTTACAGAGCAGTTTGGTGTACTGTCTTCCTACTTATAGATTCATTGGCTGCTTTTCTCTATTTATTTCTTTCCCTTTTTTAGGTTCTTGTTCTAGTTTAACAGTAACAGGAATGTGATCCAAGATTAGTGCGTCTTGAGTCCAAACAGATAGTTGGTTGTCTCCTTGATACTCATGCCACTATTACACTGATGGTCATCAGTTGCCACAGTGATTTTTATTGCAGTTTAAAGATCTCATACATTGATGGGGCCTGTAATTAATTCTCTCCCCCAGTAGCTTCTACAGTATTCACTGGTACTGTATAAACTATCTAGCAAGGAAAAAGTTCTCAGACCAGTTCTAATTGATGTATTTTGTCCATGTTCTCTGATCCATATGTGTTGCATCTTCAGAAACAGGATCTTACTGACAATTTTTTGGATAGCAACCAAAAATAAATGCCAAAGGCCTATTTTTGAAGGCTTTTGTGACCTCTCTGACCAACATTTTATCAGGAAGTGTCACATTCCTGTTACCTCTAGCATTTTTTTGTCCCTGGGTTCCAAATGAATCAGCTTAGAGCTTTTTTTTTTTTTTTTTCATTTTCTTCACTCTATGCTCTTCTATATAGGGACTGCCCTTTCTAATTTCTTTCTTTAAAAGACATTTTTTGACATACTACTAGTACAGGCAATTATTTTGGACTTAAAATTCCCATAACCTTAGAATTTTTCCATAAATCACTCTGAATCTCCCATCCCCTCATTCCCCAGTATGTATTTTTCACAATTATTCCCTCCCTCACTCTACTTGTCACTGTATCATGAATCCATAACCATTACTTCCCTCCTTTGCACTCATTGGTCTCTTTCAAAGTTTCTGGCTCTTACAGTAATTCCAGTCCAAATACGTTGACAAGAATATCAGTGCTAGATCTGTATATAAGAGAGAACATGCAGTGCCTAACTTTGTTTCTGAAATACCTCGCTCAATATTAAATTTTCCAGCTCTATTCATATATCAGCAAATTCCATAATCTTATCCTTTCTGATGGCTTAGTAATATTCCATTGTGTAGATGTTTCACATTTTCATTATCCATTCTTCTGTTGATGGGTATGTTGACTGATTCAATTTTTTTGCTATTATGAATAGAGCTACATTGAATAGATGAACCAGTATCTTTGTAATAAGATGTAGAGTCTCTTGGGAATATTACTGGGGATAGTATAGCTAGGTCACATGGCAGTTTCATTTTTATCTTTCTGAGGAACCTCCACATGGATTTCCAAAGACGTTGTACCAATTTATGCTCCCACTAGCAGTAATGAAGTGTCCCTTTCTTTTCATAACCTTGCTAGTATTTTCTGTTTTTTGTGTTCTTCAACTTAGCCTTTCTAATTGAGGTAAGAGGGTATAGAAAGATAGTTTTAATTTTAATTTCTCTGATAATCAGGGAAGTTGAGCACATTTTAAGGTATTTGTTTAACATTTCTTTTTGAGTTAAGTCCCTGTTTAAATCCAGGGCCCATTTTTTTTTTGAAATGTTTGCTGTCTTAATGTTTAGTTCTTTGAGCTCTTTGCATACTTTGGAGATTAATCCTTTGTCAGATTCATAGCTAGCAAAGATTTTCTCCCATTCTGAAGGTTGTCTTTTTTGCACAATTATCAGTTTCTTTTGCATAACAAAAGCTTTTTAATTTCATGAAGTCCCTTTTCTTGAGTATTGGTCTTAGGTCCTGGGTACTTGCTGTTCTTGTTAGAAAATCTTTACCTAGGCCTATCAATTCAAGTGTATCTCTTAATCTAATAATTTCAGGGTTTATGTTTGATATCGAGGTCTCCGATCCATTTGGAGTTAACTTTGTATAAGGAGAGAGGCAATAGTCAACTTTTATTATTCTAGTTGTAGATATCCAATTTTCCCAACACCACTTGATGAAGATGCTGTTTTTCCCCAGCATGTATGTTTGGCACCTTTGTCAACATTAAGGCTTTTTTCCCCTCCTGCTTTCTTCACTCTATGCAGAGGCATAGGGACTGCCCATTTCTGTTCCTTTCATTAAAAGACATTTTTAACATATTACTAGGATATTATGGGGTGACTCCTCATAATCTTAGGATTTTTCTATAGGGTTCTATAGGGTTTTTTCCCTCTGTCCTTACTGTCTCCCATGTTCCTCCTATATCCCATCCCTTTATTCCCCATCAATTTTCTCTGTAGGTAGCTGTTATTATACCCATACAATGGGAACTTACAATGGAAATCTTTGGTCTGAAGGTGGATGAAAGGAAATACACTCACCAGTGGGGTGGCCTGAAAAAAGGTAACTTGATGGAGGCCTGAGCTCCCACAGGAGTAGACATGTGAGAGTGAACCCTGGGGTCCACAGAAGCATAGATAGAAGCTTGAGAGGGATTAGGAAGGAATGATGAAGGGAAGGGAAGGGAAGAGATGAAAGGAAGGGGGAGGGAGGAAAGCTGGGATAAATACAAGATATGCCTGTAAAAGTAAAAAAATACAATAATAATATGTGAAAAAATCAAGTGGTTGTATGTGTGGGAGTTTAGATCTGGGTTCTCTGTTCTTATCAATTGGTCAATATATCTGTTTTTATGCTATTACCAATCTGTTTTTGTTACTATAATTCTATATATAGTATAGTTCAAAATCTGGTGAAGTGATGCCTCCAGCCATCTTCTTATTGCATAAACTTGTTTTGGCTAATCATGGTTTTTTGTTCTTCCATATAAATTTTGAGATTGTTTTTTCTCATTCTGTGAAGAATTGCATTGGGATTTTGATTGGAATTGCACTGAATCTGTAGGATAGTCATTTTCACAATATTGATTCTACAATCCATGTGCAAGGAAGGTCTTTCCATTTTCTAGCTTCCTCTTTAATTTCTTTCAGCAGTGTTTTGTAGTTTCCATTATATAGATCTTTTACTTCCTTCATTAAATTTATTCAAAGGTATTTTTTGCAGCTACTTCCCTGGTTAAATTTATTCCAGGGTACTTTTTTGTAGCTATAGTGAATTATATTAATCTCTCATTTCTTTCTCAGCTTGTTTGTCTCTGGTATATAGGAAGGCTACTGATTTCCATATGTTGATTTTGTAGCCTGCTACATTACTGAATTTGTTTATTAATTCAAGTAGTTTCTTGATGGAGTCATGTGGATTTCTCAAGTATAGAATCATATCATCTGCAAATATGGATACTTTGAATTCTTCCTTACTTATCTGTATCCTTTTTATCTCCTTCTCTTGTCTTATTACTCTAGCTAGGACTTCAATCACAATATTGAACAGGAGTGGCAATAGTGGACATCCTGTCTCATTTCTGACTTAAGTTTAATTCAGTTTTTTCCCTACTTACAATGATGCTTGCTTTAGGCTTGTCTTATATAGCCTTTAATCAAGTTGAGATAGGTCCCCTCTATTCCTGTTTTCTCCAAAGCTTTTATCATGAAATCATGTTGAATTTTGTCAAAGGCCTTTTCTGGGTCTATTTGAGAAAATCATATGATTTTTGATTTTGAATCTATTAGTATGGGAAACCATGTCTCTTGATTTACAAATGTTAAACCATCCTTGCATTCCTGCTTTGAACTGGCTTCTCATGGCTTATGATCCTCTATGACCATTAGTGAGATTGGTCTATTATTCTCTTTCTCTGATGTGTCTTTGTTCAGCTTTGCGTCAAAGTTATATTGGGTTCATAGAAAGAGTTTGGGAGTATTCCTTTTTTCTCTATTTTATGGAATAATTTGAGGAGCAGTGCCTGAATGCCTGGTAGAATTCTTCACTGAATCCATCTGGTCCTGGGCTTTTTGTAGTAGGAAGACTTGAGATTACTATTTCAATTCCATCTCTAGTTATTGGCCTGCTTAATGTATGTATTTCATCTTGTGTCAATTTCAGTAGGTCGTGTATGTTTAGGAATTCATTCATTTCCTTTAAATTGTCCAATATGAGAGAATAAAAAATTTTAAAGTATGTCCTCAGGATTCTCTGGATCTCTCCAGTAGCTTTTGTAATTTCCCCCTTTTCATTTCTGATTTTGTGGATTTGAGTCTTCTTTTTCTTCTTTGGTGAAGCTAAGTGCTTGTCAATCTTGTTTATCTTTTCCAAAAAAAAAAAAAAACAGCTCTTTGTTCCATTGATTATTTTTTAGTATCTTTTTCATTTCCAATTCATCAATTTCTGCTTGGATTTTAGATATTTCTTCCTATGTGCTGCTTTCAGTATTGGTTTGCTCCTTTTTTCCTAAGGTTTTCAGGTGTAACATTAAGCCATTTACTCATGATCTTTTCCTTTTTGTGATATATGCATTTAGTGCTATAGATTTTCCTCTTAGAACTTCTTTCAATGTGTCCCTTAGATTTTGATAAGTTGCATCTTCATTTTCATTGGCTTCATGGAAGTTTTTAATTTCCTATTTTTTTCATTTTTGACCCATTCCTCATTCAAAATGTGTTATTTAGCTTCCATGAGTCTGTGTGGTTCTATTGTTTCCTTTGTTGTAAATATCTATCTTTATTCCATAATGATTGGATAGTATGCAGTAAATGATTTCAATTTTTTTGTATATATAGAGTTTGATTTGTGTTCTAGTATGTGGTTTGTTTTTGAGAATGTCCCATGAGCTGCTGAGTATTCTTTAGTGTTTAGTTCTGTAGTTATCTATAAGGTCCATTTGATTTATGGTTTTATTTAGCTCCACATGTCTGTGCTTAGTTTTTGGCCCATTGACCTATTCCAATGATGTGAGTGGGGTATTGAAGTCTCCTACTACTACTGTGTTTGATTTGATTAAATGTTTTGTCTCCTGTAGTGTTTGCTTGATAAATTTGGGTGCTTCCATATTTGGTTCATATACGATTTTTTTTGTTGTGATTTTCCCTCTATTAAGAAGTAGTGTCCACTTGTATCTCATATGGTTTTCTTTAGTTTGAAGTCTATTTTGTCTGATATTAAGAGGGCAACTCCTGCTTATTTCCTTTTTCCATTTGGTTGGAGTACTTTTGACCATCTTTTTATACTGAGAAATTGTTTATGTTTCAACACAAGGTGTGTCTTTTGGAGGCAGAGAATTGATTTTTCAATCGAAGTTATAAGTCTGTGTATTTGATTTGAGAGTCGAACCGTTGGCATTTAAATTCATTATTAGAAGATGTTTAATGATTCCTGGCATTTTGTTGATCTTGTAGTGTTTGCCTGTTTTGGGTCATCTTACAGCTCTTATATTATTTATTCCCTTTAACTTCTTTGATGTGTTTATCCTTCTCTTCCAGTTGTCTCTATAGCCTGGCTTAATAACTATATAGTTTTTAGTTTGTTTTTGTCATGGAATATTTTTCTTTCACCTTCTATTATGATGGATAGTTTGTTGGATATAATAATCTAGGTTGGCCTTTGTGTTCAGTCAGAACTTGTATTGTGTTTCTCCATGCCCTTCTGGCTTTTACTGTTTATATTGAGAAGTCAGTAGTTATTTTGCTAGGTTTACCTCTATATATGACTTATTCTTTTTGTCTTGCAGCACTTAAGATCTTGTCTTTAAGGAATATATTTGGTGTGTGGCCATCATATGTCACGAGGTGTTTCTTTTTTCGTCCTTAGTATTTGTCTTTCTGTATGCCTCTTGAATCAGGATGAGATCTCGTTTTTTAGATCGGGGAAAATTTCCCCCATTGTCTGATTGATTATACATGGTGGATCTTCCTTTTGTGTGTTTGTTTCTGGGATACCCGTAATCCATATGTTGGGCCTTTTGATGGTGTCCCAGAGTTCCTATATGTTCCATTCATGTGTGTTTTTCAGTTTATCAGCTTCTCTTATTTATTTATAGAACCTCTTCTATCTTATCTTCCAGTTCTGAGACTCTGTCTTCTACACAATCAATTCTATTTTTGAGATTCTCTATTGAATTTTTTTATTACACTACTTAGATTTTTTTGTTCCAGTGTTGTTTCAGTCTGGGTTTTTACAGTGTTTCTAGATCTGTTTTTAGGCTCTCTATTTTCATTCCATTTGTGTCTTGTTCATTTGTGTATTCTTGGATTTCTTTCCTAACTTTGTTGTGTTCTTTGTGAAAGGTCTTCTTGGAGTTGTCTGAAGATATTTATAATTAATCCTTGAAATTAATTGTCTTGACTTATTCTCTTAGTTACCTTCCAATGGGCTATCCTCTGTTATCTGAAACTTTGGATTCAGTGATCTTGAGGGGAGACAGGTTTTCTTGGATTCTTGTGTTTTTTCCTGTTTTTCCTGTGAGAGGTTGGCATTTTTAGGATGATAGATGTTGATTGTAGTTTTGTTTTGCAGAGGTCTTTTCTCCCTTTATGTTTTGAAGTTTGGTGATGTGTGACATTTTCTACTTGGACTTATTTCCTATATGTGTGTTGTAGGGGGAGGGTTCAGGTGGCAACCCAGGGGCTCAGGTTCTAGAGCAGAAGCCTCCGTGACCCAGCGAGCATTCAGCGACCAACCTGCCCAGGGTCCAGCTCACCTAGGCCACAGGGGCGGCACCCAAAGAACCCAGAATTAACAGTTTTGAGAGGTAAAAATGTTCATTAATAATATTAGTAATGATTGTTAAGCTTCATCTTTCATGAATCTTTAGTGCATTTCAGGTTCTGTGTTAACTTTTTCTTTGGCTCACAGCTGCCCTATGAGTTGAGTGCTATTATCATCCTCATTAGACATAGCAAACAGGTTCAGAAAGGTCAGATTACTTGCATGTGGTCAAAAAGCTAGCACTATTTGAAGTCCCACTTGAGTGAGAAATGGATTTCTAGCTAATTTCCTGAACATCCACTAAGGACTTCTAAGCCATCTGGGGTCAATCACAAGACTTTTTCCAGTCTTATATTGACATTGTGACATTGTGATGCGATTGTTTATGCTATTCATATAGCAGCTGACATTACATACTGATTCCTGTGAAGGAAGAAAGTACACTTAAAGGTTATATTCCTGAAGTGAAGAATTAGCACCACAAACCTTGTTATGCTCTTTTTAAAACCTTTAAGTATGGTCTTAACGTCCTATCCATCTGATCACCTACATTTTCCATGTTAATTTCATTTGGATTTTGTCTCAGAGGAAAAAAGGAAAAATTAAAAGCACACTACATGTTGACAAACATTTCACACCCAGAATGACATCCATAATATCAGGGGCTTCAGGAAATGTCCTAAGAGAGTGGTAGATAGTATTATTTGTTAGTTTTTTTGGTTTAAAGAAAGTCGTTGATTTATCAATAATGAACCCAAACTCCAATTTTGTAAGCACAGAGACAAGCAAAAGAGGGTACATAAGACAGAGGGAAGAACGACTTTCCTTTTGCTCAGAAAAGACCCTAGAGGGAGAGCTGTAAAAGTGGAAGAGGGCAGGCACACAACGACCAAGGGACTAGAGGGAGGAGGGAAGCCATATCTGTGTGGGCCAAAGGATCCAGTCATGGGGAGTGATGAGAAAAAACATGGAGTCGTAGAACTGACATGGCTGAAATGTTGAAACCAACATGAAAGAAACATCAGGTGTCAGGAATGCCTGGAACTCTGAGCACAGGGAACACTGAGGCTTTCCAGATTACCCAACAGTGGTGTGACCATCTCAGCTCCTTACAAACAAAGTTTTTGCATGGCTAAGAAATGCCGCCAAGCTTTCGTATTCTTGACTACAATCTTATAGCTAATGTATACTTCATCAGTCATGATAGAGAGAGCTTAGCATCACACTTCTAGAATGGAGTAAGAGAGGATGCTGTCTTTATTTCTCAAAATCAGTATTTTTATTTACTTTATATATTGTTCTTATTTTTGTATTTATTTGGGGGACAGGGTCTTAACATGTAAAATTATCCTAATGGGTTTTGAGCTTCTCATTCTCCTGCCTCTGCCTTTTCAGTGCTGTTTTTATGTGGAATTAGAGAATTAATACCAGGCTTTGTGTATGCTAGCTAAATACACTACTAACTGAACTGCATCCGCAGTCTTAACAGATGTTCTTAACAAAAAATTCAAAAGGTACAAAAGTCCTAAAGTAGAAAGCCAAAGCCTTCCCAGCAATCTCTGTCAATCCCATGTTCTGAAAAGGAACATGTTGTCAAGCGTTCTAAATCAATGACCTACTTGAGACATGAACAGGCAAAGATGTGGAAGTCGAACATTGCATTGCTTTGCACAGGGAGCTACATCAGTAAGAATAGTATGTAAACCATAGCACCACAAAATGTTTTAAACCAGGATGTTTAAGTCATCCTGGTTGTTAAATCAGTGAGAACAAATGTGAAATAGCTAACCCGGAATAATCACAGATATGTTTACATTCTTTTTTACTGAGTGAAACAGCCCAAATCATTCAGTATCAAAATTCTCAAAATTATCATGTTTCAAAATTACAGTGCTGGCACATAGTCTACTGGACACTCCTTCCATGATGAAAATTTTCGTTAGCTGCACAGGTACGTGGCTAATAAGATACACATTAACAACTCTTCAGGACTTGAAGCACAAGAAATTGAACTTGAAATTAATGTGATTAATAGTTAGTGAGTACTCTTTAGGACAGTACAGCTGAAGGAATCGCTTATCTCCTGCACAGGCAATGGAACAGGGAAGGGTATGTAAGCTTTCCATGTAAGTTAGCTTTAAGACACAGGCCTCTACAATATTACATATCCAAAATCCAAGAAGGTGTGATGCTTAAGAGTTTGTGTGTGTGTGTGTGTGTGTGTGATGTGTCTGTGCATCCGTATGCTAAATATCTTTTGTTTAATGAAGGCATTGAAGTTTAATGAAGCACCACAGTGATCAGAAAGTTGCTCTCTTTATTTCAGTGACACTAAAGCTAAGTGGAAGGGAACTTTAATAATAAGAAAGTCATGATATATGACCAGCAACAGCTGCCTGGCTTAAATGAGCTGTTTGCATGAATTCCATCTCTATGTCATCTGGGTCTGAATGCAGAGTCACAGGTAGGTATGGTGATTTATGAAAATTAGCTGAGAAATTAGATATTCATTGGACTTGGAGAGTAAACATCAAAAGTGTATTTTTTCATCTTTGAGAAGAGTTATTATTTCAGATTGTTGAAGATGGCCTGTGTGATGCTGTGTTTCTGGTATCTGTCACCTCAGTAATATGAAGAAGGGAAGGCAGAGTGGTTTCCCTGAAGTGCTCCACTCACTTCGCTCACTGGTTTACGGAGCCTTTGGTGCTTCAGGTGCTCAACTCATTTTAGCTCTTTTTTTCTTTCCTCTCAACAGTTTTGGTTTTGTTAATGGAAAAAAGGAGAAATCTCCAAGCATTTTAAAATTTAGCCCGGTCTGTCATTTGACATGTTTTTTGTATAAGAACTTCAGTGAGGGATGGAACAAGATCTGGGGAGAAAAAAATCTGGTTGTAGTCAATGAAAACCACTTAAGTGGTTACTGGAAAAAATCTGCCCATATCAGTAATAAGCTTTAATGAGAAAACATTTACAAAGCCTCATTTACTACTTATATATAGAAAAAAATCTCCAATATTAGCTATCTAAGTAGTTATTTTCTTTAAATATCTGTTCAAATTTTGAAAGGTGTGAGGTGTGTTGTGTGTGTTGTGTATCTTTTGTAGAAAATTCAGTGAAAGCATAGAAAAAACACAATGATCAAAAGGTCTCTATTTCAATCCTACTTAGGCTGAAGATTATCTTCAATAATAGGAAATCCATTAAAAAATAAGTTTTAAAAGACATGTTTTATAAAATTTATATCTACTACTAATAATTTTAAAGGGAGCTTTCTGTTTTTTTTTTGAATAACTAGGTTCCTCACAGTGCTTAAATATCTCTAGGCAGTCTTCAGGTCTTGCTAGTCAGCTCAGGAGAGCCACTTTTCTGACCACAATCTAAAAATATCAAAGGAATGCCTCTGTTCAAATATTGTATTCTAATGTATGGAATGCAAATCAATTAACTGCACTTTCAAATGGCTATACCTTAGTGAAAAATAAAAAGAGAAAGCAAATGAAATACCATCACCAATCCCCCAATAGTGACAGTAGCAGCTGTATTTGTGTTAATAATGGTCCCATAGCATTTAATTCTTAAAAGATACCATATGGCCTTGTGACTCCACTGAAGATTGAGAGTGAGGGAAAGGGACAGATGCAACACAGAGAAGATAATTCCCAGCCTCTGCTCCCTTAAGAAAGGCTATATATTTGAGGATAAAAATTAAATCACTTCTAGTTCATTCTAGTAGACTACCTCACCAACAGTGTTTGATAAAAATTTGTGTTCCCCATGATTGCTTGTAATCAGCTATTTAGGATCAAGAATATATTTCTCAATGTTAGGAAATAAGTAAGTAAACATTTTGAAAGGTCATTAGCTTCCTACGAGCAGCCCATAGATGCATACTTTACATTCAGGGTTACAAACACTATTTTATATTTATATTTAATGTAATTTTAATGGGAAAAGAGAAAACTATCATTTGAATACAACTCCCCACTTGCCACCTCCTACAGTCTCTTGACCCTGCAGCCTGGCTGCTTCTGAGCAGAATTGGTCTTTTAGCCTAATCTAACAGTAGTTTTCTAATGCTTGGCTCTAAAAGAAAAAGAAATCTCATAAGTCTTTTGAAGTTATTGGGGACAGTGGAGGCCTAAGGTGGACAGTGGTTTTTGTTTTGTTTTGTTTCATTTTTTTCTGTAAGTGCATTTACAAAGTATTTAGGGAACAGGAAGATGGCTTAGTGATTGGCAAACTTGCCACGCAAGCAAAAGGACTAGAGAGACCAGATCCCCAGATCTCCAGACCCCACATAAGAATGTCAGGTCAGTGTGGCAACCTGCATATAATTCCAACCCCATCAGGCAAAAATCTGGGAAACTTCAGATGGAACAAACTAGTTTACAGATTAGCCCTTTTGACAAGCTTTGGATTTAAACAGAAATGCAGACTCAAAACAATAAGGTGGATGAACAAATAAGGATAATCTTGATTATCGGGCCTCCACAGGCAAACACACTCACATACTCATGTACTTGAACACCTACTTGCACCCACAACATCCAAACTGCATATATACGCATATATGTGGGAGAAAACATTCGGAGAACAGTCCTTAAAATGGAACCATCAGCTCCAAATACCACCAAAGAGGGACTGTTCCCTACAAAGCACTGCTGTCCACATTGTAAGCAACATGCGGGAAGTAGCATATTGCTATGGCTTAGCCTATGGTAGGCATAACCTGGGCTCCAGATGCAAGTTCAGCTACAGGGTTTGGTTTCATTAGTAAATTTGTCGTGGTTCCAAAGAGTGTGTCGGCACATTCCATGGCTTGGACACATGTGTTGTTGTATTCTTTTAAAAATATAAACATTACATTAAAAATAAGTAATGATAGCACTATGGTTATAAAGATAGGGAGACAGAATTTCAGTCAACTCAGTTCTGAATTCTGTCATTCTCTCTGGCCGAATGATGTGTTTGTATTTCAAACTTCAGAATAGAGGTAAGATGAGAACTTTTTTTCAGTATTGCAGGTTATATCCAAGGCCTTACATTTGTAAAGCAAAGTATGCTGGCACTGAGATGCACCCCTAACCAAAGTTAAAAGTTCTTTCTGGTAATCTATAGCTGCTCAACTTGGTAATTGGCTTAAATGAGCCTTCCCTTCCTTCCCTTCCCTACTTCACTAGCTTGGACTCTTCTTAAACAATTATTAGATCACAGATACTCATTACAGAATCTATTTGCTAAAATACCTCACACTCATCCTGCGTGGATTCCTTCAACTCTGCTCCTATTCCTCCAGGAGAGTGCCATTTAGGGATCATCTTTCCTTATTCTTGCCCAGCAGAAAAAGTTCTAAAAGCAGCCAGTGTGTCAGCAAGCAGTCACAGTCATGGAGATAGAAGCAGCATTGCACCTGCTCACACAAACAATGAAGTACAAATACTCTGTGTCTCAACACAGCTGCACTTAACAGCAGAAGAGTCTGGCATCAAATACACTGGACCTTATTCCTTCTTCCTTTGCTCCATATAGTCCACACATAGCTTGCTACATTAAATATAGAGTGAGGTCTAAGTTAGAGACAGAAAATGTCTCTAACTTAGGAAGGGGAAATGTAGGCAAAGGGGGAAATGCAGGCAAGGGGGAAAAGTCTGGAAGCAGCTTGGGAAACACAGAGCTGATGCAGGGCCAGATCCAGCTACCATCCAGAGGGACCTCCTGTAGACCGACACAAGTGAGAGGTGGCATCCATAACTACCTCTTTACACTCTCAGACTTCATCGTTAGAACTGTCCTCAGCCACACAGCACAAGCAGTGACGAATCTTTCTTTCTTCCTCCAACTACAGTTGTCCAGGCCCTAAATATAAAGCATGGAATCCCTATCACCCCCTTGTAAACCCATATTTAAGTCTCATAGTTCATTCTAGGAAACAAAAAGTAAGGACCACAAAATTGAACTGTAGAAAATAATGACCTCGAATTAAGCACAGTAACACATTTGTAATTCCAGTGTTGTTATGGAGGGTGGAAGGAGGTCCGGAAACTCCAAGGAATCTGACAGCAAGGTAGACTCACATACATACTGGTAAACAAGAGGTTTGGATTTAAACAAGGTGGAAGACATGAAATGACACTTGAGGTCGGCCTGTGACCTCCATGCTCAAACACCTACACTCATGCAAACGCAGAGATCACACAGACTAGCTTAAAAAATAATGACTTCCTATTAATAAAGAAATGAAGTTCCTTGCTTCTTAATCAGTTATTTCTAAAAAGAATTCTAGAAAAGTTTCCAACAACTTTATAAATTTCAACTCTCAAAGGCATGGCTGATCTGTCAAATTGATCTCCGTTCAAATAAATATTTTTCTCTGTCTTTGCGTGGAGTGATAAAGAATTTAGTGAAATGCCTGGGTTTCCAATGGAGTTACCCTCTCCAAATGTCAGCATCAAGAAAACATGTAAGCACATGGTAAATCTTCATGGTTTAGAATGTGGCTGAGGGCTGATCTCTTGCTTTTCAGCCATACCCATACACAATCATTCTGTTTATTGAAGCTAATAATGTCTGCCAGAAGATGGTTCTCCACTTGCCACCACTCCACAGGGCCTTGGAGTCAATAAATATTACCTGTATACCACCACCATTGTTTCATAGCTCAATCACACGTATGAGCATAAACTTTGGGCAAGAGTCACAAATAAGTTTTCTGGAGACATGCTTAGGGGTTAAAAATCTGCTTTGCAAATAAATAGAAGGTCCTAAATTTGGGTCCAAGTTCCCAGATAAAAATGACAGATAGAAAAAGCAGCAGCTTACGCTTCTGGCTCTGGTGAGTAAGGCTTGGGAAATCCCAAAGTAAGACGAAGGGAAGTAGAAGCAATCCAGGATGATTCCCAAAGTCACCCTTGGTCCTCCACAGGAACACACAGTGCCCTCTGATACACGTGCACTTGCGCGCATGGGTGCACATGCACACACACACACAGACACACACACACACACACACACACACACACACAAAACATATACACACAAAATAATAATTAAAAAGAATCATAAATTATTCTTCTTCTGCTACTTACAGAACACTACCAATGATCCCTAGATTTTACTATAAAGCTGAACTTTCTTTCAGCTGAGTTTTCAAAGAAGAATTGGTATTTGTGTGTATGCTCACACATATAAAGGAAGAGAGACACAGAGTGAGGTGTATATATTTTTACATGTACACATGTGTGATTATATGATCACACAGAATGTAAGTAGCTAGAGGGAACCAAAACATCCTGGGAGGACATTTGTTTACTGCTCATTCATATTCCAATATTTGTCTCTCTGCTTTCAAATGTGTTTAAATAAAAAGATAGATTGGGATCATGGGCTTTCAATCGGTCCCATGATCTTCCTTCTATGACCTTCAATGAATAGTATGAAACTGTGAAAAGAATAAATAAAATATTACAGGTAATAACCATGTCTCACTTGCTACACATGTTAGCTTCTAACATCTAATGATCCATGTCATCTAGATTGAGCCTATCAGCATCATTTGTGATATAAAAAATGAGAGACTTCATGTAAAAACATGTGGAATTGGGCATGTATTGAAGGAAAAGGGACAATTTGAAAATCTTCATTTGGTAGCAAGCATATTAAAATCTATACAGAATGGAAGAAATAGTATATAATCAAAAACATTTTAAAAGTAAATTTCACTTGATTTGCTATGCTTAATAATATTCACACACACACACACACACACACATAACTGCATGTGCATGCAAACATACACATATAGGCACATATGTACCCCAGTCCCTACCCTTTCCACACACAAGCAATGATCTGTGAGCCCTAGAAACCCTCCTTTGCCTCCATATAAATCATATTTTGCTTGTCATTTTTATTTTTGAATTGCTGATAAATTCCATGCAATAATTGCCAATTTTCTGCCACCCCTGGGTCTCTCTCTGCAAAAGACCAAATCTGCTCAGAGGAGGATAATTGCAGAGCTGCCAAGACCAAAGGGGAGCCCTGCATCTCACCACTGTTGTGAGCCTCCAGCTGCGAGGCGGAGTTCACAGCCACCTTGCACAGCGAACAGTAAAGCAGTCTCTTGGCCTTCTCTTCCTCGGTTTCTGTGGAAGGGCATGAGCTGTTGCCAGTGGTTGCCGGGGGGGTCTTTTCTGCTTTGGAAGTGGGCTCAGATGTCATACCGCTGCTCTTGTGGATCTCTACAGCTGTCGCTGATGATACTGCTGGTGTCCCCGCCGTACTGTCTGCATCCAAAACAGCATAGGAGAATGGGTAAGATGAAGGTTAGGACAGAGGTATGATCTTTCTCTGCTTGTACATATGCCACCAACACTGTATTTCGTTAACAATATCAACAGCTTGCGAACGTTGTTAATCCACTTTGTGTCTGTCATCACATTCATTATAGATGACTACATTTAAAATATTAAAATATGACAGATGATTCCTCAAAATATACACAAATGTGCTTAAAAACTGTTCTATGAAGTAAATAAGCATACCACAAGTTTTGTTTAACATACTGGCTCAGGAAAGTAATATTTGCAATAGATTGTACTCAGTGCATGTGTATTTCTTTGCACGTGAATTTTAAAATATTAAGATGGAGGGTTAACGCTCTAATATATTCTTCCTTTTTCTTATCTCATCTTTTTATTCTGTTTTTAAATGATTTTTTTTCTTTTAACACCATTATTGCCCTGTTGGTGTACACTTAGAAAACCACCCAGAACTCTGATGTCATCATTGTTTTGCCCACTGGTGTATTGTCAAAGAACACTTCAAACACTTGGGAGCAAACATCTCTGGTACCAAAGACAAGCAGAATTTGAGTCTAACATATTTATTAAACACAAGCTTTCTGTCAGGGTATGTGTAGGGAATTTGTGGCAGGTGCACTCCATCAATAGATGTTACTCTCAAGGAATTTTCAGGCTTGTCACACCATGTTAATGTCTCATCATTTCAAGAGGTTGATGACCATGAAAGTGTTGATGCACCGTAACCTAAGAACCCGTTGGCTCAGAAGTCTAAGTCTAAATCTGGAGATCACAAACTTCAAAGTTCAAATGTCCAGTGTTAACCTCCCATGGGGATGTACAGATCTCATCTCACACAAGCCAGTCACCACAACACAGGCAATCACATCCAGTAATCACTTACAAATGATTCCACCATCAGATCCTTGTGATCCTCACACTTCTTTTCTCTGCCTCTCCGCTGGTTCTTAACCTTTTATTCTCCCCAATATACTCCACCCATCTCTCCAGCTACAGCTGCTCTTTGAGTAGCCATTCTGTAATGATCATCTTTCATTACTACACTGAAAGTCTCATGATAAATGCATTTTGGGCAGTGGGTAAAAGGGAATGATCTAGATGCCTGCAATAAATGTGTATAGTCTGCCTGTATATTTTGTGTGTGTGTGTGTGTGTGTGTGTGTGTGTGTGTGTGTGTGTGTGTGTGTATTTACAGGTACTTGTATACATGAAGGTCAGGAGTCAACCTTAATTATAGTTCCTCAGGTACCAACAATCTTGTTTTTTGAGACAGAGTCTCTAATTGTCCTAGAACTTGCCAAATAGGGTGGCTGCCTGGCTACAGAAGCCAAGAATCTATTTCTACCTCCAAAGTGCTGGGATGACAAGTATGTGCCAACACATCTGGTTTTTTTATGGGCTGTAAGGGATTCAGTCCAAGTCCTCATGCTCATAGGACAAGCACTTGACTGACTCACACTTGCTTTCTGTTAAAAGTCCTTAGTTTCAGGAACTGATGGCAGAAAGCATGCTTTTACCTGGATTGTTTACTGTGATTTGGGTGTAGCTATGGGGTTGTGGATTGAGGTGGTTCATTGCTGTTTTCCTAAATATGGTATCAGAAACACTAGTCACAGAGGAAAATGTGCTCTTGTCAAGAGCTGTTCTATAAAAGGATCCATCTGGATCCTATTTCATTTGCTTGACACTTCACACACTTTCAATCACTTATTTAGCAACTAAGATCACTGAGGAAGTCTCCTTCAGTGAAAAGGGGATTACTCACTGATTATATTTTTAAAAGCGTGTCATACTGTAGTCCACTTTTGCCATCCATTGCAATCAGTGTTTCATGGGTAAAGAAAAACAAATATTCCAGCTACATTTGCCATTCAAATACATTTATGCTTTTGAACAGTGAGATAGAAGACCACTTTCTGATAAGCATCCACTTGCTGACTAAGCTTACATTATTAGAAACTCAGACAGTAGCCCAAAATTCCTCTGAGAATCAAGTTGGTCATGGCCCTCATAAACAGATAAGCACTAAATGTATATGCCTATGAATTTAAAACTACTGGCTGATTTGCTAACAGTTTAATGAAAGAAATACTAATTTTAGAGGCTTATGAAGTAATTTCATTTAACCTTCAGCTAAGCCATGAAAATCAGGAAATTCTGAAAGTTAAAGATTTGTCCCAAGGTTACACAGGGCAAACTATTTCATGAAATGGGAAAATCTGCACTTTGGGGGAAAAATTGATTTGAATGGTAATCTTGACTTTGACTGTAACTGTACATGGTCAGATTACAGACAGCAGTGGGTCAGAGCCACCAAAATGCTTTCATAATCAGCCCTGTGGGAAGCAATAACCGTAAACACAGACACTGTATTTAAGTGCACTGTGACCACATTCTGAAGTCAGAGTGTGATGGCAAATGTATTACTTTGAAATATATCATGGTAAGGATTTCCTAGGAATACCCTATTTCTGATAACTTCTTCTGTGGAGTGACATATTTCTTTTATGTATTGATCTAAAAATGGTAAATGGCATAGACCATATTAATCCTAAAATAACCTTCTTATTTACAGTGAATTTTCTTACCCAAGTATGAAATTAAATTATGGATTTTCCTACCACAATGATGGTTATACTGATATGTTTCTTGATTCAAGATGACAGTGTTCACTTATCCCAAAATAATGTAGGATCATAGACAGCAGATTTTCTGTAGTTAGGATTGAGTAATGCACTAGCTTCTCTTCAGGCAGGATCCTTGTTTGAGACAGATTTTAAGGGATTGATATTTTGATGCTTAGCTTCCCACACAGTAAATATGAAAAAAATATAAAGCTACATATTTTCATTTTAAACTTAATACGGAGATCTCAACTTCATAAGGGAAGATTACTCTTCATTTATACACATACACTCTTCTCTTACTTTTTCTCAAACAAAGGGATCTTATCAAACCAATAAATTATCCTAAATATCTTTCAGGATTATGCCTTATTCAGAGAAAATCAACTAGTAGCAAAATGAGCTAAGAGAATTTTTTAGCATGATACATTTCATCTTAGATGAATTGTATCTACTCACTAAAACAGAAAATTCAAAGGCTGATCATTTTAACAGCATATCAGTGATGAGTATTAATGCTATATTCTCCCTCTTTGAAATTCAAAACCCTTGCCTAGCCAAAGGAAAACAAATGAATGTAAGTGCAGGGCTACCCTACCTAATTCCTGGCTGGTGCTCCCACAACAGCGAGGTCATTCAAAGAACAGGTGTGAAAGAGCATCACAGAGTTGGGGTGTCCAAGAAGATATAAAGCTCAATGCCATGGTGTGGGATAGTATAGGAATCTTGCACTGACTCGCAGAAAAACAACAACAGCAACACAAAACCACACATAATACGATTTAAGAGATCTGAATAAAGCATGAGCCTTTATGTTAACAATAATGGCAACTTGATACAGTATTCAGAGAGCTGCTCTACTCTTGGACTTTCTTACAAATTGTAATATTCTTAACTTGAAGTTTATTAATCTCAGGACAGAAGAACTAGTCAACAAAAGATTCATCATTCCAGTTACTTTACAGAGTTATGACTGAGATTCTCAATGGTTTTCCAGCAGTTTCCTTGATTTTAAGACAGGAAAGTTCCATTAGATTTTCCAAGGTCACATTGTACTCTAAGGTGGAAACTAGAACTTGGTCCAGCATTGCCCGTTTCCAAAGCTTGAGCCTGTCATCTTACACTCAATGACTCACGACCTCAAAATCCATTCTGTCAACATTTACTAAGCATCTGGTTGCTTAGTTTGAAGTACATTGGATTACAAGGTTAGTAGTCATAGAATTTACTAGGAAAATAACTTATAAGACATATCTTAAAACACAAATAATTATTATAAACCTAGCTTTTAATTATTTTTCTTCATGACTGTATCCTTGTAGTTACATGTTACATAAGTCGAACACGTAACAAGCATTCATTGGAAGAAATGAAGGAACAAATAAATATACAGATATAACTATTCTGACAGACTCTGAAAGCATTTGCAGGTATTAACTCATTAAGTTCTTATAAAATCCACTGTAGTATAGATCTCAATCTGTCTTTATCTCTGAGGGGAAAAAAAAGGATGAAAAAAATGTGAGATCTTATCCAATGGCAGAGCTGTTAGCAGATAACAAGAAGATTTGAGCTTACACTTTTTCCTTCCGTCACGGAATTTTCATTAAGTTTTTTGCTAAAATTTTAGTTCTTGCAGATTTTAAATTAGTCATGATTTCTTATGAATTCTGAGAGATAACATCTAAAACATTTGATTTTTAAAGCAACTAAACATATTCTGAGCTACTCAATCATGAGTGCCTATCTGTTTATGTTCAAGCATTCACAAAACTCAAACCCTTTTAGAGGAAGAAGAAAAAGGAAAAAGCTGATCTATACAGTGGGAAGAATAAGCAGCAGGCAACAGCTTTCTACACTGCACTCCGACCTCAAAATAAAGACGAGCAAGAAGGGCAGCGGTTCATTCCTTTCTGTCTTTGCATTGTTCATCCAGTGTCTTTGGGAGCAAAGTATGTGACAAAGAGTTGAAAATTCTGGGTGAAATTTAGGGGGAAGAGAAATGGTCTGAGATTTCATTTCTGTACCATCTTCTGCCAGGACCCTGTAGCAACTACTTATTATTGTAACTGTCACTGTTTGAATCTGATATTTAAACAGACTGCTAATGCTGTGCTAAACCCAAGGAAACATGTCAGTATCCAGAGTGACCCCATTTGTGGACCTTGCTGTGTAGAAAAACATTCTAAATACCTTTGTAGAAGAGTCTACAAGGCATTGAAAACCTTCCAGAAAACGCTTGAATTCTGGATAATATAAATCACAGTGGCCAAGTTACATGGGTATGGGTGGAAAATGTATTCCCCAGTTATGAAATTCCCAACCCAGGGAGGGGTAGGAATGGGGGATGACCCATGGCTGGATTCTGCCATTTTCCTCCTAGACAGTGAGCACTAATGCTTTGACCCTCAGACAGCCATTATATTTTCTTGCAGAAGGAAGGCACTCAGTTACAATTCATTCATTTTCTTCTGCCTCATGTGAACTAGAGGCTCACTCGGACTCATTAGTGAGTACTGCAATTGCTGAGACCCTGAAGTAAGGCCTGCACCAATCTCGGAGTTCACTCTCCAGCACTACAACGAAACATGCTTGGTGGTGTATGCCTGTAATCCCCATATATGGAAGTTAGAAGCAGGAGTTTCAGAAATCCAAGGTTATTCTTGGCAATCTAGGGAGTCCTAAATCAGCCTGTTATACGTGAAACACTGTCTCTAAAAAAAAGATGGAAGGGAGGAGGAGGGTTAAGTGAGAGAAGAAAGAAGATAGAAAAAGAAAAGGAAGAATTTAGGATGAAGGAGGAAGAGAGAGAAAAACATAAAGAGAGAGAGAGAAAAGAAAAAAAAATATGCTTAACAACAGAACAAACAACCACAGCCATGAAAATATTTGAAATATTTGCTGTTGGGTTCTTTCCTATTTTCACCTAACTAACAGTACTGAAGAGAGTCCCTGCAGGACAAGTCCATCCTTAGATGCTGCTTTGTATTTTCAAGGGTTGCACACGTCACAAATCAACCAAAAAATAAGATCCATTTATATTTGGTCTTCTTAGAAAGTATTTTTTTTCAGAGTTTGGCAATTTATTGCAGGGTCAGGTAAATTATAGGAAGGTAAAACAAGACCTGAAAAAGCTGCTTTAAAATTCAATCGAGACCAACCATTGGTGACTGTGTATGTATGTGTGTGTGTTCATGTTCTTGTAAGAGTCTATTTGTATATACATAGCTGTGTGCATTTGTGTGTGTTGATAGGTCAGAGAAAAATCAAAGCTTGTATCTGGGAGCTAAAGAAAGAGTAGTAGGTTCCTCTTGTACAAATAAAGCAAAAATTATTCCAAAATATTAAAATGTGTGTATAGGTAGAGAGTCACCAACAAAACATTCTATCCAGTAATATAGTTATAGAATGTGCTTCAAATTGCCTGAAAATTCTGAGTGCACAAAAGCAGGCTGGAAAGAAAACCCATAGGCATTGTTATATTTCCCAGATATATATATAAGAACATATATAATATATGTTCTTATAAGATACAAATGGAAAAAAAGGTATATTCATTCTCTTTAAGGAGGAAATATTGCTAGAATGTTAGAAAAACAACTTGTGCCTCAGATTCTGAGTACATTACATCTCATATAGCCCATGACATGGTTTCTCTATGCCAGAATATGGTTCTACATATTTTTTAAATTTTGTTTTGTACTTGACAGTTTTGTGTATGTATACAATGAATCTTTGTCATTTCCACTTCATAATGCCCTATTTCATTCCCCTTTCCTTCTCCCAGCCAAAGCCTTATTTCCAATGAAACTCTAACTCTCTTGCCTTTGTGTGTGTGTGTGTGTGTGTGTGTGTGTGTGTGTGTGTGTGTGTGTGTGAAGGAGGAGAGGAGAGGAGAGGAGAGGAGAGAGAGAGAGAGAGAGAGAGAGAGAGAGAGAGAGAGAGAGAGAGTGAGTTTCATTTGGGTTGTTTTCATTAGCATGTGCCTGCTGTGGCTGATTCCATATGTCTGGGGAAACAGGGGCACATGGTCCTCTTCGCCCTCACAACATCAACTATCAATATTCCCTCAGGAAAGTGTGAGGCCTCGTGCTCTCTTCCCTGGTTCAGGATGACATGTACCAGGTCTCACCTTGCGTACTGCACATACAAATATAGTTGCAGTGAGCTCTTGCATGTCACTGTCTTGTCATGTTCAGAAGGTACTGACAGAACTCCTCCCTATCTTTGTCATGTAACTTTTCCGTCCCCTCTTCTGAGATTTCCATTTAGGGATGAGCTTTCAATCAAATAAAAGTAGCTTGTGCCAAAGTAACTCCTATGAAACTCTAATATCCTTAAGAACTGAGTAAGCAGGGGAGGAGAGATGGCTCGGGTTAAACCTTTCTCTGAAAAGCAAAAGGAGGAAATGGCAGTGGCCTTCACTTCCTGCCCTTGTAGGCAGAGCCCGAGAAATCTCAGAGCAAAGCAATAAGGAGGTAGAGCAATCCACAATGACTCCCAATGACATTTTTGTGTGCCCCATAGGTACACACCCTCCTATACACATGAATACACACACACATGCACACATGTGTGTGCACATGCTAAAAAAATAGAAAGAATTGAATGAGCAACTTTTTCTCTTTATGTACCATCTGAACTAGATCCCTAAATCTTGCCTGTATGAGAAATTGTAGAAATAGAAGTCATTTAAAATCTTTCCTTCCCCTCCTCCTAAAATGAGACTTTTGAGATGCTCTTCAAAAATACCCAACCTATGATTATTTGAGTTAATTATATCAAGAGTAGATTCACACCAAGATGTACTCACTCGGTTCCAATGACTATCACATAGAGTTGGAATTATGTAGAGACAAACATATTCTTAATCGACTTTAAAAAATTTTCAGCTTTCCCTTTTGAGACCACAAATCAATTAATTTCATAAGAGTTGGACAGTTCTTAAAATAGACATGTGACCGAATAGGGCAATATTATAAATTTTCTTATGAATGAGTAACTTTCACTAAAGGTGTCACCAAAATTTTAGGTTATTTTTGCTGCTCAGATTTCAATTTCAGCAGACTTAAGTCTGGGGTTTTCTGATGAAGCAGAAGCCCTAAGAATGAGGTGACATGGAACAGAACTGTGTTTGGCACAGTTGCACAAGCCTGTAACCACAGCAGGAAAAGGCAGGGCCACGCACTTGAGGCTGCTCCACTCTGCACAGTGAGACATTGTCTCACAAATTTTAAATGGTAAAATAAAACAAAGAAAAGACGAGTGTCTGGCAGCCAAAAGTAGAGTTCATGAGAAGCAGAAAGGGAAGGAGAATGCTGAGAAAGAGTGGGGAGTAGAGACTCCATGGCACCTCTAAGATGTAGGTCTTACCGGAAATTGGCCAAACATTGGCCAGCCACAGCTAAGATCTGTTTAGCATCTTCACACAGTACATCTTTGAAATATCCTTGACTTTTAGAAGGATCGACTAAGATATCCCCAACTAAAAGAAGGCTGCACTTTCTAGGTAAAAGTCCCACTCCATTCAGAACAACAATAACAACAAGGGTAACACCAGGAAGCCAACAGGAAGAAGTCGAAGATGCAAATGAGTGAAGCAGACCAGCTGCAAAGTCAGTTAAGGACATGCCACTTTTTATCAGATTTGTTGATAGAAAGTCACAATGCCTCTTACAAAATTTTCAGACTTTATATGTGAGCTCTGGGCTAGGGAGATGGTTCAGGAGTCAAAGTCTTTGTTTCACAAACAAAAGGACCTGACTTCAGATCCCAAGATCCCCATGTGAAAATGGTGGCAGCCTGCACTTGCATCCCTAGAAGACAGATCCTGGGAAACCCCATAGCAAAATAAGGAGGTAGGACAACCCAAGGTAATTTCTGAAGTCACTCTTGGGCCTCCATAGGCACATACACTTAAGTCCCCTCTGTTATTCACTTATATACAGCTGCTAAATGAATGAATAAACAAAACAAACAAACAAACAAAATTGTGAGCTTCTCTGCAGAGGCATGTGCTAGCATTCTGAACGTGCCAAAGTCTCTGAGCTCTGGAGATCAGACTGACAGTGTTGGAAGATACTCTGGACCTGTGCCAAGTCCGGTGCTCCCGGGGTTCCACTATTAAGTGGTAGTCATGGGGTTCCCCTCATGCGGTCCCTCAGAATACAAGGATGGACCCATTTTATTTTTTCAGGAAAGAAACACTTAGTCGATTTATTATTACCTTGTTTTTCTCTACCAGGTAATGTTTCCTGGCTCCTTTCTTTAGAAACCACAGGCAATACACAAGAGCCAAAGCCTTCACACACCTTTTCTGGCTTGCACAATGTGTCCCCATCATCTTTGTGGGTACAGACAGCTCACCATTTACAGGAGGGTTCTTCACATCAGAACCATGGGTTCCTAAAGTCAGTGGAGATTATATTTTCTATCCATGTTCTACATGGACATACCATAACTGAATGAATATCTGCTAGGAAACTGAGAAACACAATGATCTTGTCACACATTTGTGGTGAAAGGCTTTAGATATTTTTTAGAAGTTGGATTAATGGCCTTGTAACATGCTGGAGTGTAAATTATCCCGGCAATATCAATAGGGCATCTTTGACTTTTTCACTTCCTCCCTTTGATTTTTAACACATATTTCTATTCTTTACTCCATTGGTTCCCACAGTATCTTCATGAACATTCATGAAGCAAGCATATACTTGTTACTGTGAACCAGTAATTCTGAAATTTTCATGGCCTCTTAACCATGAAAGAAGATTGTAAGAACCTAAAGATGGGGAGGATCAATGATATGCACGATACTCCACACAAATTTGGGCCACAGTAGCCATAATCGGACTTTGTTTGACCTGTGAAATGACTGACATGTCAAGGACCCCCAAAGTCTAGCAAGGATCACAGACACTAAGATCCTTAGAGGCGAGGGATTAACAGTCACAAGAGTGTTCCCGTACCAAAGGGGAAACGGAGAAAGGCTTCTGGGCAATGCCACTGAGTCCTTACACCTCACTAGAATGGAGGACTCAGAGGAAAGTTAGGCATTCACACAAAAGATGCTCCAGAGAATGGGAGGGGGGAAGGGAGAGACAACGAGAAAAGGGGAGGCTTGGGGGGGGGGTGAAAGGAAGGGGAAAATGGGGGAGGGTACAAGGGGAACTGGGGAGGGGTGGAAGGAGGAAGGGGAATGGGGTACCTATTAAGCTTATATGATTGGGAAAAAATAAATATAATAAAAAAGACAGGGGAAAGAGATTGCAAGTGTTGCCAGCAATATGCAAAATGACCAGAGATAGGGGTGATGCCAATCATTTTGCCTCTAACACATTCGCCAGTATTACTGTTAGTTAAAAATCACTCTTACATACTGCCAGCTTACTTTTGATTCTGATGTACTTGTCTCAACTGTGAAATGATATGCCACTTAAACAGCAAGCCATAAATGTAAGAAAAGGAACATAAGCATTGAGTAACTGGTGTTATTATCTGAGACTGAGGAAATTTTGGGACTCCCTAAACTAAAACAGAGCTGCCTGATTGACTGTCTCAAGCAAGCCAAGGCAAACTGGCCACCCATCCAAGATAGCACTTGGGAAAAGCAGGAATCAATCATTCAGAAGAAGCAAATCAAAGAGCAATAGCAACCACAAGTACATCTGCATCTGTGGGTGTGGGCGTGCACGCGCACATGCAAACACATGTTTGAAAAACATATAAAAGCAAAGCCCATCACGCACATCTCTGTCGTGAGATGTAGTTCTGAGACACAGGTGATAACTGAATATGGATCACATTCGGATCTCTGAAGCAAAGAAAGGAAAAAAAGAGAACTCAATTGATCGTCCATTCAGCACTAAGACTTGACTTTCTCTTGTAGAAATGAGTCTTTTTACCCTAACCAGAGTCTGTGGGTTTCCTAAGGAAATCATTTTCTATTCTTTTCCACAGAGGTTTCATGTAAAGCCGAGGTGTTCCACTCTTCTCTACAGATAAGTTAATCAGCTTTGCTCTGGCTGTGTGAATTTCAGCATGATACATGGAATTGGTAAACACCCGGATAAATGGTGTATTTCATCAGAATTTCCAATATTTCCTCTAATTCTAAAGGGAAAGAAAAAGGAGGAAAGCAGAAAAAAACAGTGTCATCCAGAGCTCTCTTTCCAAAACCTTGGTGCCGTGAGATTACGATGTTACATTTTTAAGCTTCCAGGTTTTAATTTTGTTTTACAAATCTTAGTAAGGCAGAACAGAAAAAGAAACTGACATCTAAGCTTCCAAAGTTTAATACTGAGCAAAGTGTCTCAGACACAGAAAGATAAGCATCACATGTTCTCTCCTCTATGGGGATGCTAGTACTGATAACCTTGTCAATGTATTTGGTTTAGAATTATTGTATGAGCCAGAAAATTCAAAAGGACCAATAAATGGGAAGGTGGGAAGGAGGATAGGGAAAAAACCTTTTAAAAGGGAAGATTTAAGATTACCAGGGCAAGTGGAGTGAGGGCAGGAATAATTGGAAAAATGCCCAGGAGGGTAAGGGATATAGAAGGGACAGAGGGACTTACAGAAAAAACATAAGATCATGGGAGGTAACCTCACAGGAACCTCACATGCTAATAATACGTCAAAAATTTATTTTAAAGAAAGGAAAAAGAATAAACAGTCCTTATGCAAAGGAGCACAAAGTGAGGAAAACAGGGCAAAATAAAAGAAAAAAAGCCAAGAGCTGATCCAGTTAGTACCCAGTGACAATTAGAGATATATTAGAGTAACAGGAGTGTGGTCCTTCCTGATAAAATGTTGGTCAGTGAGGTCTCAAAAGCCCCCAAACAATATAGGCTTTTGCCATTACTCTTGGTTGCTCTCCAAAAAAACCAGCAGTAAGACCCTTTACTGAAAATGCAACAAAAAAGGATCACAGAACATGGGAAAAATACATCAAATGGAACTGGTCTGAGAACTTCCTTCTTGCTGGATAGTTTACACAGTACCAAGGAATACTGTAGAAGCTACTGGGGAGATAAATAATCATAGGCTTTATCAACTTATGAGATCTGCAGATTGCAATAAAAATCACCATGGTAATAGGTGAAGAATGGCATGAGTTTCAAAGAGACAACCAGCGGTTTTCTGATTGAACTCAAGACCCACTTGCCAGAATGGAACACATTCCTGTTACTGTTAACTAGAACAAGAACCTAAAAAATGGGAGGAAATAGATCAACAGGAAAATATAGCCAATGAACATATAGGTAGGAAGGCAGCACCCCAAACTGCTCTGTAAATATTTGAAGAACACTTAGCACTCAGTCTAGAAATCTTCTACAAGAGAGGTTGAGAATCTCAACACCCTGACATGATGGAGCTTAGGGCAATAGAAAACCAGTGAGGTGGACAACAATGACTAGTCATAATGTAGATTATTGGAGACCTGGCAATGCTCTCCCAGGGTTGGGCCATCATAATCTCTCTCCATCCTAAGGCCTGGAGAAGTTTTCAAAAGAGGTTGTAAGATTATAAGACCCTAATGATGGGAAGATCCACTCTTGGACAATACACTCTATTCAAGGCAAGAATGCTACATCCAGGAACTCATATTAGTGAGACTTGTCCTTATCAGACCTGCATAATGACTGAAATACCAACATGCCACCATAGACTATGAGGAACTGAAGAGAGATAAGAACACACAGGGGAAATCTTAGAGACTAGAGCTGGATGAGAGAAGGGAAACACCCCTATCAGTGTGGTGTTCTGAGGAGGGACAACATAATATGCCACAGAGACTGAACCCCCATAAGAGTAGACAAGCCAGAGGGAACACTCTGGGGTCCATAGACACAGCCAGATATGAGAGTGGGAGTGAGAGAGCGGGAGTGAGGAGGTCTATGTACTGAAAACCTTGGTTCAAAATCTGAAAAAAGTCAAGGTATGGTTTTGTAGCAACTCCTATGCTTTCAGTATATGTGGCAACAGCCTTTTCCCCTGGCCGTGTGTTTCAGGTAGGAAATGAAGGCGTGCCTTGTGCCCTTAACTTCCACCCTCCCTACCAAGAAGTATGTCATGAAAATTTGTGAAGCTAGAGGGGTTTTAAGAATATAAGTGAGAAGGACATAAGTGAGACTTTCCCTTCTAACTGATGGATTTAGAATGTACATAGTCCGAATGTGGAAACCATCATGCTAAGTCACTCCAAAGGCAAATCCTGGGTCATGGACCCCGTTAGGCAGCTTGAATCATCAAAAATAGTTACTGTCAGTCCTTCAATAATTTTGAACTATAGAGTCATCTTGAAGAGAAAATAAGTTCTCTTTATGGAGGGCCCATGATAAACCATGTAGCAGGGCTGTGATTTAGAACATTACCACATCTGGTCACTGGCATTTCATTGTATTATATGCATAGGAGTCACTCAGCATTTTTCATTACGGTGCAAGCGTTTCATGGACTAACATGTTTTAATCACTAGAAAGATGCCCTGATGTCGCCAAGATACACTTGCCACAATCTGTTACTCAGATGTCTACATAACTAGTTCTTCAGCTCTAGGCAGTGAGGAAAGGCGATTCAGAAAGTAAAATCCACAATGATGGGAAATGTTAGTGACCATGAGGGAGATGCAGAAAAAGGACCTGTACAGACATTAAAAAGAAATCATTTTTAATGGGAAGGTTGTCAGCAATTGCTGAATGATCCTTTTCCACTTCAAACTGGGTTGTTTCAAACTCAAGTTACTAATGATTCCATTGCACATATCAAATTAATATTATTATTTCCTCTGTAATATTATTACTTCCTCTGTAAGGAGGGGAAGAAGAAGGTCACTGTGTGGTGCAATTACTCCATACAATTTCTCTCTACACTAAAGTTGCTTTCCGTGCTATGTTAATACAGTTTAGCCAAGATGATTTATAAGAATTAGAATAACATAAAAATTCGAGAAAATATGCAACTCCAAATAGAATGGTACAAATAAAAATTCTGCTCACTAAAGACTGACAAGTTGGCAGATGAAAGGTTTCTAGAACTGCTTGGAAAGTCACAACTTACTGGAAAACAATAGAGTTATTTCTAAAATGATAAAATTATGTGTAGAAACCATCAAATATGGTTTTCATGAAATTCAAAGTATAAACCGATATCTCTATTCTTCCTGTTAGCTACCACAGTTACTGAAATTCCAACCTACAGAAATCTATTTCATATCCCCAAACATAGTACATTCCTTTTTTGCCTCTGAGAATATGTTTACTGTGACTATATCATCATTTCACCCACTCAAGTATTGCTCATGAAAATATTAGTCTCTGCTTTTCCTAAATTGTGCACAGAAACTATTTTGATTTTCTATAGGCCTCTCCTACAAAACCATTTATTGGTAGTGCGTAGTTTCAAATCCAAATATTTAAAGTATATATTTAAAATAAAAGGATATTTTGATTAGCTTTATCAGTCATACTTAATTCAATAGTTTATATTTAAAGCAGGGCTGTTTTAGTGAGAATATACGGTCAGATGCTCATTATGAAGGACATTTATGATGCTTTTGAACCTGTTAACTATTCTCATTATGTAGAAAGTTAAATATTTTTATGGAAAGATTGCAATCTGGTCCTATGTTCTGATTTCTCAGAGAATGCTTGCATCTCCCTTGTTCCTTCCCTATGTTTTCTGACAAATCATAGCATCTTGTTAAGACTCATCTGATATAAAGAGTAGAGCTGAAATTTTACCATTAAATTAAGTAAAATATCATTTTATATACAATTTTAAGTTTTAGCAGTCCTTATTCTGTCTAGGATATGTATGTGTTTATGTTTTTTCACTTAGTTGGTTAATTGGTTTTTGAGACAAAGCCTCATTATGTAGTTCCTGTAACCTCAAACTTGAGATCTTCTTGCCCCCACTTCCCAAGGGCTATGATTATAAATAATCATGACCAGGCTTGATAAAATACTATATATATGTACATACATGCATATATTTGTATATATCATATATATGCATATATAGATGTGATAAATATGTATATTACTTTTATTATTATTAACAAAAAATTAATTGTAAAAATGAAAAGCCAGTACCTTGATTGGTCGACTTGCTTTTATAAATCACCTTCTAAACACAGATTTGTTTTCCTGGTATAGAAGATGCTCCTCTTGAGTATCCAGAATTCTGAAAACCTACATTGAAGCCAACATGGGTTCCTTTGGCTGTTTGTCTAGCAATGGAAAAGTCTCCCAACGGCGTGACCAGGGGTGCTGCTGTTCTCCACCCCCCCCCCCCCCCGGTGGTCCCCAGCAGGCTCCTCTGATCTGGGAGGAAGCCAGGTTGAGAACACTAACAATCCATGCCTGGATGTCTGCAGTCAGAAGTCTGAGTGTTCCCGGAGAGTGTGAGGCCGAGAACACAGCCAAGCCTGGTACTTGGAAGGTCTCTGCCAAGCAATCAAGATCACAGCCAGGGCCCGACAGCCAATTCACGGGCTGGGGAGACAAGTCAGAGCCAGAAGGCAGGCTGCTGCTCGAAAGGAAACAGGTCCTCGGGTATTTGAGGACATGGTTTAAGGCCATAGCGGGCAGACAAGGTGGCGACCTTGTCAGTTTATTTTTAGCATGAAAGCCTGCGTCTTGGATAGCTCCCATGGCTTTATAGAACACAATACCCCTGCTCACACCTGCCCCTCCCAGAAAGAAGAGGCCAACGGATGACTGGATGACTGGATGACTCCAGAGCGGGTCCATTATGCCTCTGGACCACACTGTGGGACGCTGTGATGACAGGTTACTTCTTACCTCCTTAGAGTAAAAAGGACAATTCGGATCAATGAAATAATACAGATTTTATTTCTTTGAGATTTCATTTTGTCCCTCTAAGCCAGCCCTGAAGCAGGATGATCAAGGTAAAGCAAATTAAAATTTTCCTCAATTTGCTGAGAAGAGGAAAGAAAAGTGATCAAAGATTGGGCAACCCAGTTTCAGAGTGGGTCAGTGAGGTCATCTTTACTCAGAAGGTCAACCAGAGAGCACAGCTGCTTACAGCTGCTTTGTAATTTACATATAATTTACATAACCCACCTGGATAATTCAAACAAAAAGAATTCCCTGTACTTCATCAATCCATTCCACTCCCACCCACACTCCTGCCTGTCCATTTCTATGGGATGGATTGATGAAGGGGAAGGAAGGAGAAGGGAGGGAGGGAGGCTGGAGGGAAGCAGGGATAAGTACTCAATACGTTGGTAAAACCAGAAAAATCAATAAGCACATTTTAAAAAGATACATAAAAATGTCAAAAAGTAGAAAAGTTAAAATTAGAAAAAAAATCACTCAAAAAAAAAAAAGACTTTTAGGTATTTAAGGAATTCTTGAAGGATACTTGGACATTGGGGGAAAAAAACCTTAATTTTTTTACACAAAGTTTCATGAAACACATAATACTCAAACATGTCAACTATCATCATCCTCTCATTTCAATACTTATTTTCTCTTAATGCTGCCAAGAAAAAAACCTACCACAGTCTAACTTTCAGAAGTTAATTCCAAAAACAATAACCAAATCCCTTCTGTTGGCTTGTCAATGGTGGTTAACAAATTAGGTGGTTGTATTATAATATAATTATATGTGTGTGTATGTATGTATATAAAATATAAGTTGTATATAACAAATAATCAGGAGATTAAGTCAAGTTGAACAGATTTGAATGAGATAGAAATAAATCACTTTTATTGATTATTGACTGTTTTTGTGGGACTTGGTAAAATAAGGCAGAACTAGAAACAGAAGAAAAAAAATGTGTTATTCACCCTTTTGCATTGTACTTTGTATAAAGAAAACTTTGTGAGCTTTCTTCTTCATTCTTTTCTTGTTTGTTTGACTGTATTGATCTGTAGCCCAGCCTGTTCTGGAACTCACAAAGTAACCTAGATTGATCTATTATGGTCATCCTGCCTTAGCCTCCTGAGTACTGGAATTACAGGCATGAAATGCCACACCCTTTTGAGCTTCATTCTTTAGGAAAAAAAAAAAAAAGAGAGTGGTATTTTTATCCATAATCCCTACAGAAGGGGCAGCTCCAACTCCAAGGTTGGCTTGAGCTGCAAAGTGAGATTCTATCTCGAAAAAAGAGAAAAGAAACAAAAACAAGAAAAGACAGAGAGAGAGAGAGAAAGAGAGAGAGAGGGAGAGAGAGAGAGCACTTGATCAACTAGTTCATAGAATTAGCTGCAATTCATTTGTTTCCTCTCTTGAGCTTCTTTTATCACAGTTGACCCACTTCCATCAATATTTCTGAGCTGGGAATGGGAAGATGTCACCTAATATGGTCTATGAATTATGATGCTTATGTCAGTGAAACATGTGAATAGTAAATACCAAAGTTAATCAATGGGAGATTTTGCAGTTTACAGCCTATGTAATACAAACTCATCATTCTCAGTGAAATTAAGGCTGTTTTTTCAATGATTTCTTTTTTGTCTAATTTCTTTTGGTTATCTTAAAATTTGCATGATACAGTGGCTTTCTTCAGAAGGACCAAAAACCTAGCTCTCTAGTTTTATAAATGCTTGTGTGTGTGTGTGTGTGTGTGTGTGTGTGTGTGCACCTGCATATGTGTGTGTGTATCAGAGGGCACTGTGTGTGACTTTGGGGCATCATCCTACATTGCTCTACTTCCCTTTCGTTTGTTCTGGGTTTTCCAGTGTCCTCCTTCCAGGGACAGAAGTGCAAGCCACTGCCATCTCTATCTGGAATTTTTATATGGGATCTTATATGCAAGCTCTGGTCCTTCTGCTTGTGAGGCAGAAGCTTAACCTCTCAGCCAACTTTCCAGTCCATAAATGCTTATTGTTAATACCATGACTCTGGCATGAATCAGCTATTGATATATTATCTCAAAGATAAACCTAGATCTTCATAATATTAAATGTATAGGAAAAATATATGCTATAAACTAATAATGACTCTTGTTTAACTCTTTAGATTTTTCAAATAATTTTGTATGTTTTTCTCTGCTCAACCTTAGTATGATACTATGAAATTAGTAATGGAGCCATAATATTGTAATTGAAAAACTATTTTTGATGTATACTCACTGAAATCATACAGCTCTTAATATTTCATGTTATCATCATCAATATCATTCAAAGTTTATTGAGGTCCAGATGGAAAAAATATTACCTTTAGTTCTAAAGAGCAGATGGATATCGTAGAAGTCACATAACAAAATTTTCTAGGGAAATGTCTATGACTTGCAAACATTAAATAGTTTTGAACTAATTTGCATATATAGAGAAAGAGAGAGAGCAACATTTTAGACTAGTGATGCTATTATATTATTTTAAATTTAATGTTCTGTGACAGGTTTGAAATTTCTATTCATCACATTTATTGTTAAGCCTAACTTTCAAGAAATATAATAGAGTAAAACACCAAATAGGTAAAGATGTGCTTTAACAGAAGTTAGGTCACATTATTTTTCTTTGTGAATTACTATAATGGTTCCCTATTTTGTCTCATGTTTGAATTGATGTTCAACTGAAAGCTTCCCCACTTGCACGATGAACAAGTCAAGGATACCTGCCTGCTCTTGCTGCTGCTTTTCATTATTAAGCAAAACAAAAAAGTATCCAAATTAGAGGAGATAAAGTAAATCTCTCTCCAGTCATGGATTGTTTTGCACATGAAAACCCTCTAGAATCCACAAGGAAATAGCTAATTCGTTCAACAACATCATGACATAAATACAAGATTGAAATACAAACAAAAATTATATTTGTAATCATTAGCAATTATTAATCTTAAAATGAAATTAAGGAAGCAGATTTACTCACAATAGCCATAAAAATAATGAAAGACTTGGAATTAAATCTGGCCAGTATTATGAATGCATATACACTGAAATCTGTAAGTCATTGTTGAAAGAAATGAAAGAATTCCCAAATATATGAAAATGTATTTAGATTGATGGATTAGAATACTTAAAACTAATATGGCAGTGGGATCTCTATTAAAATGATTTTTTTGTAGAAATGGACACATAAGTGACCTATAACTCAAATAGAACTGAAAAGTGCCTTAATAGAGAAGACAAATAATAAGAAAAATAAAATTGGAAGACTCACATTTTCAGGTTTCAACACATATTTTTACAAAATGTTACAGAAATCAAAAGAGTGTGACTTCAAGATAGGCCTATGGAAAAACAACACAGGATGGAGTCCCAGAAACAAGAATCCATCCATGAACTATTTATCTGGGCAAGTGTGGAAAAAAGCTGTTCAGTGAGAAAAAAGAACATGCTGTTTTATTTTTGGTAAATCTATCATGTGAAAAGCAGTATCTTCAATAGGGATGACTGAATATTTACATATAAATAGAAGAAGTATATATGTGTCTCACACCACACCAATTGGATCACTGGCATAAAGATGCAATGATCATATTATTACAAGTAAATAGAAATATAAATACTTGTGGCCTTGGATTATACAACAATTTCATAAAGTCAGTATCAAAAACCAAAATGCAACAGAAAAATAATTTTAACCTCATCAAAATTAAAAACCTTCATGTATCAAGACTCTAACAAAAATGAGAAAAAAGATGCAGAGGGGCAGAAAATATTTGGAAAATTCTCTCTTATATAAGGTCTTGATATCCAGAATGCATAAGGAAGTCTTACGCTTGAACAATAGAAAACAAATAATCAGCTAAAATGTGGGAAAGATTTAAATAAATTTCCCAAATAAGAGATATGAAAGACCAGTAAGACAATGAAAAAAGTTCATTAAAGAAATAAAAATGCAAGTGATGAGAATGAGATCATATTCCAACACTAACTAAAACATACTATGATATACAAAAATCAACATAAATTAAAGCAAAACAGAACATATCAAGTGCTAACAGAAATGTGGAGGAACTGAAATCCTCAGATCTAGCGATGGGAAGAAAAACTAGTGTTTTTTCAAAACGGTAAACTTACAGAGTTGCTCTATGACTCAGAAATTTGACCCTATGCACTGTTTGTGATCATGGAAAGGTGATCTATCACTTGTCTATGAGCTGACCTATACTTACCACAGTGTATATGTTTATAAATACAATGCTGATCAGTAGTCCAATGTGAAGAAATGGAATGTGAATAAATATATAAGGTTGAAGCTTGAAAACATTATGCTTTTTAAAATAAGTCAATCACAAAGAATCACACATTCATAAGAAATGCCCAAATGGGAAAGTATACAGGAACATAAAGTTGATTAGTAGCTGCCAAGGATTGGGAGAAAGTGAATTAAGAGTCATGGGACTTCTTTTGGTGGCAATAGAAATACTGGGTAATTGACCTGACTACAGAGTAGACAAAATATATTATATTCAAACCTTTAGTTGCATGCTTTAAACAATTAAAATATTGAATTTCATATTATGCGTATTTTCTATTTACTTCCCCACCCCCTAAATCTAATGTCTCTGTAGTGGCTAAGACCTTGTGTGGGTTCTGGTCTCCTCATGTCCTACTTTCAATTTCCATTGTAGCCAATGCGGCATATGGCCTTCTTGCTTTTATGAGAACACAATCAATCTGCTTATGTCTTATAGACACTGTGAGAGCCAATGAGGCACAAGGCTCGGTGTATCTCTCACCATCCCCAGGATTGTATTGCTCACTCACCCAGACCCACTCTCATGAACCTGGATGAAGGTGTGACCCCATTGGCACCCTTCTCTTTCCTGCTTTCTTCCTCTCTGGTGTGTAAGTCGGAATGGTGCAAGGGTTGTTTGGACTTGTGTCTTAGCCTTGGAATGCAAGTTCCCTTAGAGCAGAGAGTTTGTTGTTGCTGTTATTTTATCATCTGCTGATCCTTAACATCTAGAAACATTTCCCAAAGTAGAAGGGTTCCTTGACAAATGTTTGCTGAATTAACAAAGGAAATCAGTGGTGGAGGAAAGAACAAATAGGAGAAAGAAGAGAAAGAGGCAGATACAGACGCAGCACCAGTGTATTTGCTCCTGCATGCAAATCAATTTCTCATCTCTTATAATGTCCTGTTATCTGCCATTGTGTTATTTAATTGCACGATCTAAGGAAATTGGCAATGACTTCTTAAATTGAAGAATCATGTTCCATGATTATTATGTCCTAGAAACCACTGGGGAAATAGGCTTTGATAAACAGGATGTTCACAAAAAAAAAATTAGCTCTAATTTCCTCAGTTTCTAAAATGGTGATTTTAATGAGTTAACATTTTTAAAGAATTCTTTCCTAGCCCTTCCAATTCTAAAAGCCAAACTGAATATGGTAGATGTGGAAATAGTTTCCTCCCTTTGGAAATCTATACTACCATTTCATCTAGGCATTGTTGTCAAGCCTTATTTTCTTTTCACTCTGCTAGATCAGAATGAAAGAAGCAATATAACTCAGAAAGAAAACTGCTAAGAATTCTATGAAAAAAAAGTTTCCATAGCTGAAAAAGAGATTAAGATAAAAATAAGAAATTCAGGTTGAGAAGACTGGTAAAATGGGAACTCCTAAATATCAAGCCTTCTAAAAACCAAGGATATGTAGTGCAAGGCCTAAAAACAGATTGAAGACTTGTTTCTTTAAAAAATAAAGCGATAATTTAGGAAAAAAAACATGTTTACTAAATATGATTTTTGATTCTTGTCCCAAAGCTGAGTGAATTTTGGATATAATAATTTTACTAGTTAATAATTACTTTGTGTTTGTACATTTCACTGTTTGTTTTATGAAAATCTCATTATCCAGTAAACACATATGCCAGGATTTTTTTCCAGTTAATTTATTCTGTGAAGAATCTATTTGTGTAGATTCTTTCCAGGGAAATTTCACAAGTAATGTTTTCCCTAATAGCTCAGGATAAATAGTCTCAAACATAATGGCAGTCAGTGGGTGGAGCCTTTGGAAACTGTCATAGTCAGTCCCGCAAAACAGTTAATTCAGTCTTATATAATCTAGCAATTCTCTTCCTACACAATTTCATGTAACCCAAAAGAAACGCAAACATGTATACAAAGTATTTGAACATAAAATTTCATTCAAGTATTGCTCCTATTTTCTTAAAACAGTAGAAATAACAGAGCAATGTTAATAACCAAGGTAGATTTCTATAGACAGTGAGAACAGCAAGGAAGACCACAGGAAATTCTTCTTGCTCCTCTTGATTCTCCTCAGTAATCATGGGTCCTTTTCCCTGCTTTTCAGTAAATTTTACTTAAACCATTCAATCATGTCCCAATGTCAATCTTCAAGTCCCGGGACTCACAATTCTGAACAGAAATCCCATAACAGGAACATGGACCAAGGGAAAATAAAATATATCTAAAAAGAAGTTGTGATAGTGGCCACATTTCAAACTAACCTTGAAAGTACCATGAGGAATAAAGGAATTTTGGCATGAACTACTGTTTACACAAGTGTGTTGAAATCTTCTGATAACAAAAGAGAGGGAGGTTACAAGATAAAGAAGGTAACATAATATTTGTTAAAGGATGGATCACATGGTATGGCACATTAAACCCCAAAAAGGCTATTTACTTTGAAAAGCAACATTTTATTTAAAAAAAAAAAACAAAGTTCCAGCTCCTTTACTTCTTATTTATGAATAGGGTTTGTGTGACCGGGCTTCTGTCATCATGAAGAAGGAGAGCACAGGTTAGATCAGCTTCTGTGCTTCTTTGGCAGTGAGATGCAGAAGTGTTAACATGAACCTTTAATCTTCTTCCTGTGCCTTAGCTTACCACGCTGGATGGGCAAGGCTTGCAAACCAGAACACAGGAATGAGATGTCAGCCTTGCATCTTGAGCTACTAAGATCTTCCTCGAAGACAACTCTAATAACTGTGCTAAATACGCCAATGAGTCAAGTCTCCTCCCCTTTGGCACTTAAAATCTCTGCCTTTCGAGTCCAGCTCTTCTGTTGTGTTTTGTATTTTCAAACCATTAGGCTGCCAGATAGACCCTGCACTTGCAATGTGTCACTATGGCCCAAGTGTATAAGGCTCAATTCCCACCCAGTACATCCTGCTACTGAGAGGCAGGGGAATGGGATGAGAGCTTAAGAGAAATACATCCTGGTCCATTTCTATCTTCCTAGCTGCCGTGAGATGAGCAGCTTCTTTTTCTAACAGCTTCTGCCATGAAATGCTGTTTCCACAGGGCCTAGGGACCATGAACTGAAACCTCTGAATTTGTGAGCTGTGAACCTTTTCTCTTCATAAACTGGTTGTCTCCAGTATTCATTGCAGCAACAGAAAGCGGAACGACACACCTTCCAAGTTGCTACAAGCATGATGTTCTGTTCCTGCTCTGTGTAAATCTGTTCTCAGCTGTAATATCAGGGAAAAAGCTCAGGAATTCCTTTGACACATGGTCATAACATCCTGTCTGTATTCTTATTTAGGGCTAATCATGTTATTGTAATTATGCTTTAAATCAATAATCTTTCACAGAGATAGTGATCCTCAAAAGGGAAATATTTGTCACTTGGTGAGTCTTAAGTCAAGTGCCCATTCATTATTTGGTGGGATGAAGAACAGAATCCATGGACATACTTAGCTATCAGTTTAACTCTCTGTTTATAGGGAAAGAGGGGAAGGGTGGAGCAACATAATTGTGGGGATTGTCAGGCCCAATGTCTGTTCTCTAGATGCTACATTAGCATCTGAAATTGGCTGTCACTAGGGACTCCTCCTCTGGGGGGTTGAGTTTGCCTCTTGTCTGCAAGACAATGGCAGGCCTAACTCTTCCCCTTGGGAGTAGAGATCATCTCCAGCTCTGTTCTTGGATTACTTGTGTTTCTCTTAGAAACCAGCTGGGCTGTTCCTCCCCCAACAGTTCTTTCCTGCTTATCTGAGATATGCTAATGCAGGGACCAGGTAACTCTGTTTTGAGCCATACATTGTCCATTCCCTTCTAGCAACAAAGTGCCATACCTGCTTACCTGGAAACATCCTGCCTGATTCCACAGCAAGTAGACTTTGCTTCTGACTTTTCTTTGTTAACTGAAGTGTATACATTTTACATAATCCTGTAAAGAATTTGGTCCTGGTCTTCTTTGATGTTTTCCTGAATTAGGCCTTACTCCTTGACTGTTTTCCTATAAATACTATGTATGTTACAATAAAGTTGGCTTGGATGATGGACATCCTAGGCTCCCTCTGACCCAATGCCTGATTAATTCCTATGGCTCCCACTTCTGTTTCCTGCTTGTAAGTCTGGGTTTACGCTGGTTCGTGGGCCCAGACACATAATATATAAGGAGATGAAAATTAAGTTAAAATAATTAGAATGGTTTAAGCAATAACAAATTCAATGGGGATGGCAAAGTTAGTTGAGGATGAACAGTCAGGGCACAATCAGGGCAAACTGATCCACATCAGGAGACCATTCCACCAAATGAGTGCATTGCATTGTTGTTTCTGTTTTTAGTTGTTTCTTTGATAGTTTCATAAATATACACAAAATATTCAAGAGCTTTTACCTCATATTGTACTATACACCTCCCTTCTTCCTCTTACTGAAAACCTTCTCCTTCCCAATCAGTCTCCCACCTACTGTTGTGTCTTCTGGAATGTGTGACCTACTGAGTTTAGTAAGGGTTGCCTATGTCTCCCTGTGTCTACATACTTGCTGGAGCATGAGTAAGATATCAGTGGATACACCACTGAAGAAAGTGGATACATCACTGAAGAAAAAAACCGGCATTAACCATCAATAGTTCCTCCGGGATGGATGGGCCTCATGAGCTCTTCCACCGTCCATGACAAAGTGTTGACAGGCCCAGTGCTGGGTAGGCTTTGCATGTGTTAACACAGCTTCAGGGAGTTCATGAGTTTGCCATCCTGCCTTGTACAGAAAAGACTGCTTGGTGGCCCTTCTCAGCATGGCCGGTGAACACAAGCCTCTTTCCTTCTCCAGTGCCCATCCAGTATAACTTCACCACTGGACTGCCTGATGCAAACTAGTCTAGGTTGGGCTTTCAAAAGAGATGCAAAGTCTATTTCACATTGTCACCTTTTAAAGATCTGTCCAAGGGAGGCTAAGACAACACTCTCTTTTCCCTTAATGGGAAGATTTTCAAACGTACTCCAAGGTGAGGGGCAGGGATGTCCACTCTCTGTGTCTAAATACAGACAGTTGTGCTCCAGTTCCAACTGACCACTTAGAAATAAATGTGCATGACATTGGAGCATGACCCAGAGTGTAGCGAACATCTGCCCACATCACAGCTGCTGTGAAATCACCTACCAAACTCTTTGAGTTTGCTATTGATTCCCCCTGAATGCTAACGTGCTCTTTTGTGTCCATGATTCTGCTGATGCTATTTCCAGGATTCCCCAGACACCCAGGCCTGACCTCAGCTCCATGCTCAAATGTCCTTCCAGTAACACCACTTTTTTCCTTTCCAGTGCTAGAAAATAGAAAATTTAATTATCTTTTCGTCTCCTGTGCCTTGGCTTGCAAATTGCCTGATGCAAATTTGGAGAAGACTTCTGTTGGTTCTTACGTCTGCCTGAAATTCAGATATTCTAGTCTAACACATATGTGTTTATTCCGCAAAGGGAAAAGAATGTATATCAACAAGGCACTTGGTGCACATTGGATATTTATATTTAGCATAAAGCTTTAATGACATGCTAGTTTAATTTTGTACCTCACTAGGAGTACATGATTAGCCAACATATTTTTCTTTAAAATATTTCTTTGTATATAGCCAGAAATCAAAACTTTCTACGTACTGTTGTAATGAAACTACAATATGTGGGTCTTTAATTGAACATCCAATTGACCTTTGTAACAAGTATAAGAAGAAACTATATTTTATAACATCATTTTTAAGGAAAGGAGATACAACGAAGTTACTTATTACAGCAGCTAAAAGAAAGATGGTTCCCTAATCTGTTTTGGAATCATGATATAGGAAGAAAAGAGCATTTCATTAGGATGACTGGATTTGTAATCTTATCCCTGAGGTCTCTAGATTCATCTTTCTCTGTCATGACAAAAAATAACAAACTGACTTGCCTAATTCTTAACGTGCATTTAACACCATACATGTGCTAAATATTTTTACACCCATCTGTTCCTTCCATATAATCTCTAAACTGAACGCAGAAAGAATTTTTGTGCTTTTTCACATATGCAGACTTGATGGTCACTTGAGGACAAGCTCTGCCTGGCCTTTGTAAGACCACTGAGAACTTTCTCCATGGCTGTGGTGAGGAAGGGCTGCACATCAAAGACTTCCCCTCATCTCTAGAACCGGATCAACTTCTCATTGGCCTTCACATTTAAAATATGTGATTAAAAAATATTTAACACTCCTCTTTGAAATTAAGTTTTAATTTCGAGGCAAACTGTTTAAGAGAGCAATTTTGGTAAAGATGTTAGAAATTCAAATTATTCATGTCGGGCCAAATGTTAAATAGTAACTTAATTGCCTTCAAATTTGCACAGCGACTAATTAGGCCTCTAGCCAGTTGGAATCACAGGCTATCAACTCAGAGCTGCATGTTTCAAAGATGCAGAGAGAGAGGGCAGATGCTCTTTTGAGAGTTTACTCTGCATTATTGCAGATGTCCAGGAAAGTTGTTGATGGTGTGAACTAGGACAGACACCCACCTGCAGCCACCAGGCAGCTTCCTTATACTCCAAGCACTTACTAGAACTAGGTCTTCCTAGTTCTTACTGCAATCGCTCAGAGTTACATAGGCACCCCTAATAAAATAGTGTGAAGCAGAGGAATTGCTTAATAAAATTTTACGTGTGATTTCACTTTTTAGGTGGCTCATAACATTTTCATAGCTGCAATATGGCAATCTGGTTGCATTATGACCATGTTTGGCACAAAAACCTTGTAGTCTATGTCAGTAGATTAGAACCTCCCTAGATCTCCACATGACTTGGTGGCTTTAGTTTTTAATTTTCATTGTTACCTTTTCTGATTCTTTTTTTATGTCCTTTCTTATTACTTTTTTTCTCCAAATATATGGCCAAAGAATCCTGCGATATTTGTTTTTTTTGAGCCTCTGTTTTGTGAGTCAGGAGTGATGTTTGCTTGTAACTAAGTCAAGGGAAGAAATACAGTTTATAAGAAACGATTGATAGTAAATAAGTAGGGGAATATCTAGATATTATTTTAAGAACAACATATATATTAATACATATTTAGCATAATTTCAGAAATGAAGTGATAATGAGGATGAAGATGAAAGTCAAGTGTAAATCTAAGCCAAGTAAATTAATAAAATAATACTAAAGATGATAAATTAACAGTGGAAAGATAACATTATATATGGTTATAGGAAAATATGACAAACAAATTCATGGAAAAGATAAATAAGCCACACCAAGAATACAATTTAAAAAATGGTAATCTGTTTTGTAATGATGGCTTGATCAATTTAAAAATTAATAATGAAGCTAAAATGATTTTAAGTGCATTGCATGTAATATTATTGGATGATATCAATCCAATAAGTAATATTATTGAATGGTGCTAATTATTGGATATTATAAAAATAGTAGATGCACAAAATACCTAATTAAGAAGAAAAACATAGCATAGAAAACAATAATTCTCATGTAAAAGCTAACATAGCAGAACCTATTTCCATATAGATTAAAACTACACATGCTTTTTTCAAAGGAGATCTACAAGGTTGATTTCGTCTTTGTGCTTTTCCTTTAAGTTGATCATGGGGCTGGAGAGTAGCTCAAGAGTTAAGACTCTACCTCACAAGCAGAAGGTCCTGTGTTTGGATGCCAGGTCCCATGTAAAAATGCCTGGCAGAAAGGCAGTGGCCTGCACTTCCAGCCCTGGTGGGCACAGCCTATCTCAGAGGGAAGCAAAAAAGGAGGTAGATGCAATCCAGGATGATCCTTGTAGTCATCCTTGGTCCTCCACAAGGACATACAGTGCTTTCTAATACACACACATACAAAAAAAAAAAAAAAAAAAAAAAAAAAAAAAAAAAAAAAAACGAAAAGAAAAGAAAAGAAAATCAAAGTTTTAAAAAAAGTTGATCATAATTTGTGTCCCAATTAAAACACATCCCAATGACTTGCCTGACCTAAATGGCTGAAGGCTCACAAAGGCAATGACACTCTTGGGGAACAGCAAGCACTCTCAAAGGCTCCCTCCTGCCAAGGTCTGCCTGAGGGAGGGTACATGAGCCCTTCCCAGGGGCCTGCAGACACTACATGGTCTGTGAAGCTGTCTGTCTCTCTCCCAGGTCTCAACTGACTAGCCCTTCCGTGTGTACAAAGCTCTTCCCAGGGCATTGTAAATACTACTCAGTCTGTGATGCTCTCTCCCATGTCTCTCCCATGTCTCCAGGCTGGTTAGTGGCGATATCTGTCCACACCCATTTTAGTTGGCACCCTCCCAGCCTGGTTTCTGGGATTTGAAATTAATCCCCTTTGGATGTGAGGCCCCTCATTTGTCAGTGACAGAATATACTAGTGGAAATCCAAGATGCTCTACAGGGTTAAACAGTCTTCAGACATTTAGTTATATTGCCATCATATCATGCTTTCTCCTTGGCTCCTCTGAAACCCTGTTTTTCATGAACATAAGCAATGTACTCCACATTTTCTTACTTTAGCAGGCTGTTCCACATGTAGAAATTAAACAAAGCAATTATCTAAAGGCAGAGCCACTGAGGTAAATGCAATAGGCAACTCTTGGCTTAACCAAAGGAAGAAAAAGTCACACAGAGCAGCAAACTCATTTATATCTTTTCCCAAAGCAAATATTCCACTGATTACAATATTCTCAGGGTATTTCAAAAAGTGGTTGTGTGACCATATGATGCAAATGTTAAAGAAAGGAGCTGTAAAGACTTTATAGTAGTTTGTCATCACTGTGTAGAAATTAATATAGAGCAGCACAAAGATGCACTATTTTTTGTGAACTATACAATCATATATTTGCAAATAAAAAACCAAAAGCCTTCTTTTGAATGGTTATCTAAGATAGGTTTACTAACTTAATGACTAAACCTTCCCATTAATATGTGAACCTTTATGAAGCATACAAAGAACTCAAAAAAATTAAATACCAAGGAGGTAAACAGCCCAATTAAAAAATGGACAATAGAACTAAAAAGAAGCTTTTCTTGGAATGAAATTCAAATGTCTAACAAATATCTTTAAATATGTTTCCACTTCCCTAGTTATTGCAGAAATGCCAACCATCTTAAAATAGCATCTCACCCCATACAGAATAGTTAAAATCCCAAACACAAACAACAAACGCTTACAAGGAATTGGGAAGAAGAGAGCTCTCATACATTGCTGGTGGGAATGTAAACTTGTACAACACTTTTGAAAATCAGTACGGAAGTTCCTAAAAAATTTAAAGATCCAATACCATAAGATCCAATTATAACACTCCTTGGAATATTCCCAAAAAACACTCATTATTCATTGTAGCTCTATTCACAATAGCAAAGAAATGGAATCAGCTTAGATGTCCCAGAGTAGACAATTGGGCAATGAAAATGTGGGACATGTACAGATTGGAATGTCCAGGTTCCACAATGGGATACTATTGAGCTGGCAAGAAAAATGAATTAATTAAATTGCTGATGAAAAAATGGAGTTTGAAGAAATTATACTGAGCGAAGTATATGAAATACTGACAGACACCACATGTTCTCCTAAGTGGATCACAATATTAAATCTTCAGAATGATATAATCAAACAGAAACTTTTATAACACCCACAAACTGAAAAATAACATAAGTCAGAGGATGGATAAAGATCCCAAAAGAGTAGAGACAAAAGAACACAGACAAAAATAACAGTGGAAGGGGAGAAAAGAGACCTAGACAGGAACAATAAATATAAATACTTTATAGTAAACCACAATCTAAACACCTCATATGTTTAGACAAGAAAAGCTCTTAGTTGGGGCTGGAGAGGTGGCTCAGGGGTTAAGCCTCCGCCTTGCAGGGGGAAGGTCCTGAGTTCAGATCCCAGAGCCCACTTATAGACGCCAAGCGGAAGCGAGGGCGGCCTGCGCTTCTGGTCCTGGTAGGGCGGAGCCTGTGAATCCCCGGGCAGAAGGAGGTGGAGGCGTCCATGGTGGTTCGCGAATAGTCCGTGGTTCTACACATACACAGACACACACACACACACATACACACACACACACACACGCACGCGCACATACACACGCATATGTACACAGTTGAATAAATGATAATAATAATAATTATTAAAAATTAAAAAAAAAAAAAAAGAAAAGCTCTTAGCTCTCAACCAAGATGCAACCTTCTGCAATGGAAGTTTAGTGAGGTAAAAAATCACAACTGACCAACTTGCAGAGTACTGGTGAACATGCTCAGCTCCAATCAGGCAATCAAAGTCTCTGCCCATCCCAAGGCTCGAGAACTTTGCAGAAGGGGCAATAATACTGTAAGAACCTAAAGGGGGGGAAGATAAACTTCTGCCCAGAACACCCCAAACATGAAAGGGCTGCTGCATTCAGGTGCTCACTGCAATGAGATCTACAATCAGGAGATCTCTACAATGGCTGACATGCCAACATTACCCCATGGATCAGTGAGGATATCTCAGGAGAAACAATTACAATTAATGTGAGTTCCAGCAAAGATATCTCAGGAGATAAGCACTCAGTGGGAATCCTAGAAGCAGGTGCAGGACAAGTGAATGGAAACCCCACTGTAGGGCTACTTAGGCTACACAGAGGCCTGGTGACTTGTTAATACAGATGGCCTAATGGGAGATGTGTGGTCTATACATGCAGAGAGACATGATGGAACAGGGCCAGTGGGAGAGGGCCAGAAGTGTGAAGGGAAAGGAGAGTAAAAGGAAAAGGAGTGGGAGAGGAGGGAAAGAGGACATGGATAGAAACTCATTTTTTTCTTAATAAAAAATGAAAAAGTACCAACAAAAGTATATTCTGACACTGTTTTCT